>JAODJU010000056.1:81658-91860 GCA_026776725.1 Gnathonemus echidnorhynchus | reverse complement strand
TTTTATGAGCCGGAAGCCAGGGCTTAGCTTCAGCGCGTGCCGGAAGCCCGGCGTGAAGCAGGCACCAATAAGGAAGAGAACATCTCTACAGTACTCTAGGCCTAAAACAATTATAAAAAAACTTTAACTTGATTTTTTACAAATCAACAGTTATGAATAAAAATTATGAAATATACATCAGATTGTGCTGGATTCCTCGCCTTGCCAGCAGCTTGAGGGTAAATGTCCTGTCGTTTCTCTGACACCGAGGTGCTTTGAAGGGAATTTCCCCAGTGCTGGCAAGCAGAAGCGCTTCATGTTTAACGTGGTGACCACCCTGCAGCCCCTGCTGGCTCCACACTCCGCACCCCTCATGATTTACAGTAAGCTGAAACACAGTGAGGTAAGTTCTGTGGGCTGCTACAAGACTTTGACTGTGTGGCTACTGTTGTTGATGTGGTTGGATAAGTGCCAGAGCTATGAGGAAATGTCACACAGCAATAAGCGTTTGGACAACTGTAATCAGCTTGTTTGTCCCGTAAAAGGATTAGACCCTTAGTAAGTATTTAGTTTAACACAGTGTTGTATAATTTATTTTTGACTATAGCCCTCAAAAAATGGCTGCATGGAAGGATTTTTTTATATTTTATGATTTAATATGTATTAAGAAGAATACAACCATGAGTGGGATATTTCTGTTTTATAAAAAAGTTGTAATAAATCTTATTTTTCTTTGTGTTCTTCAAATTATTACTTTTTATGTATTACTTACAATGAAATGCTTACACATTTTTATCACAATATGCATCATTACAATATGTAATGTGTTGATAATGAAACTTTTTCTTTATCCTTAGATGAACCACAGGCTTTAGCACCAAAGGATCCTGTTTAAAGGATTAAGAGCATCTGTTCTTTGAGAATTATGACAAATGTTAAACCAAATCAAAGAGGCTGCAAACCATATAATGCCATAAATTATCATGTAGACAACTGCAAATTATTAGATAAGCAATATTTCGAATTACATTTACCAAACTCTGCAATATACATATTTTATTGCTGTAATTGATGTTACTGTGGTTTCAGGGACTTTAAAACCAACATACGTCTTTCAACAGATTTGGCCTTGGTTGTTTATTTTTTGTGTTTGTTAAATGAGTCACATAGGTGCCACTTTGATGTCCGTAAGAGCCTACACATCTCCAAAGCCTGTAATGATCTAAGTCAGATGCGACTTCAAGAGTCAGATTCTCTGAGTGCTTTGTGTCAACACACACAGTTTCATGGGATTATCTGACCTGTGTGCTGCTCTGTAGCGGGTTCCTTTAAATCAGGGTTAGATAAGATTTTAACAACTCTGAGCTATTAGTTAAGTTCTCCCCAAACGAGCTTGATGGGACGAATGGCCTCCTCTCGTTTGTAAATTTCTTATGTTCTTATGTTCTCTAAGGATGGAGACTGAGCCCTCACTGCAGCCACGCCCCCTCATCATAGCCACGCCCCTCACTGCAGCCACGCCCCCTCGGCATGACCACGCCCCTTCATCATAGCCACACCCCTATCCCAGTCTGCCTTACTAATACTGACAGCTGTGGCTGATTCTTTGCTAATCACAGGGTTACTTAACCAGTTATTCCCGCTAACTCCTTGTGAGGCTTTAGTGTCTGATGAGAAGCAGTTGACTACGCTCCCTGCTTCTCTCACAGTGATTATTTACCCTCCTGCGTGGCTTTGCTTGTGGTCCCTTTCCAGTTGTCAGCCCTATAAGTGCGCGATCCCATCCCCCTCTTGGATGGGTGTATGTTCCGCATTCCCAGCGCCATAACCTGCACCCACGATTCCTGCCGTTTGTTAGCTCTGCACTGTTTGCTCATCATCTGGATCCTTGTTTCCTGAGTGCTGCTGTTACAGCTGCATCTTGTAGCAAGTGGGGAGAAAAAGCTAGTATTGACTTTCATAAGCCTTCAGTGAAAAGCTAACCTACTACGCATGTTGTGTAAAAGCAACATGGCTGGAGAGTAATGGCCATCTCATCTGCTGCCTCAGCGCTTGGAAATGAGTCTGTAGATGGTTTATGGCATATTTGAACCTTTACTGGGTCTTCTGTCGGAACTGGGCACATGAAAAATGATGTGTACAGAATCATTTCAAGTGGAAACTCCAATAAAAACACTTAACATCATTCATGGAGGGCTTGTGGACTACAGTTGTTCCTTTCATTGTAGGAGCATATTAAATGCAATGCCCAGGATCCATGGCATGTCTCAGTTCCAGCAAAGTTACCAGTTAAAATAGATGTGCAAAGTGACTCTGTATGAACAGCACACAGCCTACAATGTGATCAATATCAATGTGGAATCTTGTATATGTCACAGTCCAGGAAATTACCCATCTACTGCTGATTCCTGTTCACTATTATAAAAAGGATGTAAATTTTTATTGTACCTGGTTCTTCTGTAATCACATGCACCACTACTGAAGACTGTTTCATAGGCAAATGTAATGTTTCTCAGTGGGAATTAAAAATTCTTTGGTACTGACATGGATACAGTGATTTCATGAACCATACTGAGCTAGTTTTAGATTTCACTCACTTGTGCTTTCAATGAAATTGGAGGAATCTACAGTTATTAGATGATAGACAGACAGACAGAAAACAGACTGACACACAAACAGATAACTGCATGGAAAAATACCTTCACATGGCCAGGAGTCCTGAAGAAGGTCCTGGAACGAAAATCCACAATCCTGCTGCCCTAGTTATGCCCACCTCATTCCCCACTCAGTATTTCCACTGTAGTGGCACTTTTACAACCTGGAGCACCATGTCGATCCCTGGCCGTGGATTTGGCCTGACGTGGATTTACAGATCTCCAGGACAGCCAGGTGACTGCGGCCTAAGCTTGGAATGCTAGGATCCTTCCAGCAAGCGTGCTGGCTTCCAGGATCCCAGCCTGGCCAACATTTCTGTGGAACATTTTAGTCACCAAAAAACCATTATAGTGTCAACAGCCAATGTAGCTGCACTACAGTGTATACAGTATATATGGAAACTAGGAGACTGTTCCCCTGAAGTTAGATATCCGGCAGTTAACAGCATTAAAATACTGTTCTGATGGAGGACAAATTAAAATTTTAAATTACTACATTGATTACATTTGAATAGTTTTCAGAAGTTTATGGAAAACCAGAATCCTAAACCACATCCTAGTTGACAGAGTAGTCATATCATCAAGGGGCGCCTAAGTATGGCCCTGAAGCCCAGCTTCTCCAGGGCTGTCAGATTAATGCCTGATCCTGTACTCTCACCTGTGTATATGTGTGTGTCTCCTTGGTGAGAAATATGATATATACAAAAACTGAAATTCAATGGTACTTGCTCTGTGTACAATGACAATAAAGGAATTGTAGTCTAGTGAAAGTCTAGAAATTCTAGTCAAACACAAGGCTAAAGTAACAGTAACATGGGTGGCTTAAGAACAAGAAGACAAATGTCAACCGTTACCCAAGGATTTCTGTACACAGTAAATGGATACTTACGCATACAGCATACATCAATTTTTAAGATACACTACAGGCGAGAAGTTTGGGCCCACCCTTGAATAAAAAAAAAAGAATAAATAACAATGCACTGCTTTGTCAAACTTTTATTATGGGAAATTATTAAGGCAAGGCAAGACAAGTTTATTTATATAGCACAATTCAGACACAAGGCAATTCAAAGTGCTTTACAAAGCCCAAAGAGCACATTTAAATAAAAGAGAATTACATTAAAGACATTAGAAAAGACAGAAATACTTGATAGAAATGTATCTGACTGCTTTTCAATATTTTATAGATTATAGTAACATACTGTATTATTTAGTCACAAAGGCTGAAACTATTCCCTTTGAAGAAGACATATCAGGTCTGTCTTTAATGCATTGACATTCACTTGACATTGTGTTGGAATTCTTTCTACTAGTGTCAGAACTTGGTTTGCTGTTTGCCTCTCTTGATTGTGTCTTTATAGATTAAAAGATATCCACTTGTCTGCTTTGTCCCAGGTCCCAGGTCAGTTTGTGAGAGGGGTAATATCCTGTCTGCTCCTAGTTTCAATCTTCTGTTGTGCTGTATCACAATTGATAAGTAAATTTTTTGATAAATATTTGTTACTTTTATGCTTGTAATGGCTAGAAAGGCACAGTTAACAATTAAACAGAGAGGCTTAAATCTAAATTTTGAGGGAAGAGGGGTTCTGTCATCGGCAAATAGCCAGAAAGTAAAATGTTCCTAAGCATGGAGTGACCTATTGTTTACAGAGAAAAAGGTTGATAGGAAGCAACAGTGACTGGAAACAGTCTGGGGCAAGGAAAGTGACATCAAAGGCTGAAGATCAACACTTAGTTGTGACGTGCAAAAGAAATTGGTGGATGGCTATAATAGTCTGGGGGCTGTGATTAATGTGAACAGAGGGAAACTGTCTCTTACTAGTCAAGCAAAGACTGAGAGCAGCTGGGCTGCATGGGTGAGTTACTGTCAGAAAACCTTTACTTTGTGGTGTTAACAAGAAAAAAAGACTATTATAGGCTAAACAACACGAACACTGGAGTGTTCAGGACTGGGAGCAGGTCTTATGGACGGACGAAAGTCCACCCATGGGACAAGTTGGACCAGCAAGTTTAAAATGAGCATCTAGCCAATGAGACAGGACTGTTTGTATGCTGGAAAATGTGCTGGGAGGGTTTGGACACAAATTATTTCTAAAACTTGCTTGAAAGGATGCTGTGAGTCTGTGCTGCTGTAATAAAGGCAAGGGCTGGTTATTTTGATGCAAATCAGGCACTCGCATTCATTAAATTGCACTTACAATGCACAGTAAATTGTTACATTACACTTCAAGACCAGTCAATTACATTTAAGTATTTCTAATTTTTAATAAAGTAATAATGCAAGAAAAGTTTGAAAAAGCAGTGTATCATTTATTTATTTTTTTTAATTGGAGGGTAGGCCCAAACTGCTGGCTATAATTGTACACGACCATGCAGAAATACACAGGAAACACTAGACAGGCTTATGACTCTGGATCATGAGAATAATCGTAATTTGATTAAATATCAAGAAAGTGTCAATTTAGATTATCTGTTAAGTATTGATAATGTTTTAAGTGCTATTAAAATGTTTGATACCTATTATAACTGTCCATAAAGGCCTGGATTTTCAGATCTCTGCTTCTAGAACAACTGTCAATATGTTATTGTTTAGGAAAAAAACGCTGTGCCTGATCATTCAGCTAAAGCCGGGTGACCTTTCACAGGTTGGTGACACTAGCCGCAGATGAATGTTCCCTGGAGCGCGATGTGTTTAAATAGTAACTAAGACTTTGTGTGTGTAGTAAAGTGCCAGGAACAGAAGAAGCAGACATATGTTTGGTGATGCATTGCAAAGTATAGGAGAGATGTATTGTCCCCAGCATTGTGATTGACAACTTTTTGTTGAGTATTTTAAAGTCTTCAGGTAGGAAGTGATTTTTGTTGTTAAAAATGTTGTTTGCTGTTGTCTTTTGTAGGTGGAGGTCCCTGCTGCTCTGATTGCTGCTCTCAGAGCAGCACTGCGGCTGGGTGCTAGGGGGCGCCATGGAGTCGCTGCGCTGGGTGCAGCATCAATGTCGGCGTCTGCTGTTCCCCGAGTCAGGATTGAGCTGGTACTCACCTGCAGAATCGCCCCTCCAAAAAAACAGGACCACCAGTGGGGACTCACCCGCTTACAAGCCTGCTGGCAAAAGGCGCTTGGTCATTGCCCGCCAAGGCCCTTACCAGGATGAGTACTGCAGCATCTCCAAGGGTTACCAAGGCAACCGCATCCGCACCACCAAGTACACTCTCCTCAGCTTCATCCCAATGAACTTGTTTGAACAGTTTCACAGGTGGGTCCCCGATGGATCCCAGTGCCTTTAATCTGTATCGACTTATATCAGTATTAAGTTTGGAAAACAATTCTGTGTTTAGACTGTTTTTGAAATACAGCTCTAGAAAAAATTATAGGACCACAGCAACATTATTAGTTCCAGTCTCTTCTCAATTTATGGGTATGCGTCTGTGTAAATTATACATTTTTTAATAAACTTCAACCTGCTTCTTCCCTGCTTCTTGGGCTTCTTCCTCGCTTTATGGGACTTCAGTCCTGCTTCTAGGAGCCTGATATGAACTGTCCTAGCAGGGCACCTCACACCTGCACTTAGTGTTTCCCGTTCCTATTGAACGTCACTTGATGTCATCCTCTGATTCATAAGGCACTGTTGAATAAGTTGGAATTTTTCACTGGCTGGTTTTTGGTCATTCCCAGTGTCTCCTGCTTCACCTTACTTTTGTGTACTGCTGTCTTAGAAACTTTGAGCCTGGAAGCAAACTGCCACTCAGTGCAGCCTCTGCCAGCAGAACCAGGATTAAACCAGGATTTATCAATGCAGATTCTTGAAAAAAAATAAGGAGTGGTGTCTTAATTTTTTCCAGAGCTGTAAATTATAAATTCTTACTCTTTAATGTTTTTGAAGTAGTTTTCCTGGTAATTTGTGTGCGTGACTTCACTGAAAAAATCTGCTTGTTGTCAAGCTGTATGTTTAATGTCGTTTAGTGAAACACCCTTAACTATTGGGTTGTCTTGCAGACATTTTGTTTTTGATTCTATTTATCTTTTCAGTATGGGTTTCCCCGGCTATACAAAAGTAGGGGGTTATCATGAAAACTTACGTAAGCTGAAATGGCGTAAAAAGCGAAGAAGTAGTTACCTTTAATTTATGTGGAAAAATTTTTAGCATTCCCAGACCGAAAAAATAACTTATCAAATCGTACCAAGTAACATATGAAACCTAAAATGACACAAACATATGGTAAAAGCAGGAATAATATGATATATCCACAGCCTATATAAAGTACAAAAAATGTATGTACAGTAAAATTTCAGTTACCAGCCTCAGTACAATCACTTACGCTTAATCACAGGGATACATTCTGAGATGTACATCATTAGTTGATTTTATCATTGTGTAAACATTATAGAATGTGCTTACACAAGCCTAGATAATACAGCCTGCTAAACACCTAGATTATATGGTATAGCCTAAATAAAATAATAAAAAGTACAGTATAGTAAATACTTAAACCAGTTGCATAGTTCTTTATTATCATTGTCAAGTATTTTGTCCTTTATGTAACTCTATGTGCTGTACTTGTGTATGACTGATTGCGCAGTTGGTTTGTTTACACCATCATCAGCACAAATGCGTGAGTAATGCGTTGCACTACGACGTCGCCAGGCAACAGGAATTTTTCAACTCAACTAAACACTATTTTTGTTTTTCCCCTTTTTTTGTAAAAGCGAAAAACCTCTTTGGATGTTTTTTTTTTTTTGGTTAGCAAAAAGGGTGCTAGTGTAGGTCTTTCGTAAACGTGAGGTGGTAAAAAGCGACAGTTCATGAAGCAGGGGATCCTGTCAACATTCAACTGCAAATTTTAAAAGTGACTAGACAGTCTTTGTGGAAAAAGAATTATATAATATAATAATAATGTCATTTCAAGCTTCAGACAAACCACTTCCTTCAAACCTCATAAAAGGGGTCTCCTTTCGCTTTTAGTATATCGTCCGCAGCTGTAGTAACTGTTAGCACCTTCAAGAAACGCCTCAAGACCCCTCTGTTCCAGGAATACCTACTAGGCTGACCACTCTATGCTCCCTGAATGTTTCTGCTTTCTGCTTTTTTTAATAGTAGAGCTATTAGCTTTTTGCGTAATTTGGAAAATGATGTGTATCTTTGCCTTACTTGTAGCTTTGGACAAAAGCATTTGCAAAATAAATAAAAAATGGAAATGTAGTCAGTGGTTTTCTGGGACAGCTGGAGTCAACCATTCAGAGAGTGGATTTATTCTGATTTAATAAATAACCTAATCTGGGTTAGTGAAATTAGAACAGGCTAGAATGAGAACTTGTGGACACTGTAACAGTCTAGGCCTGAAGTGTGAGATTTGGTGAAATGCATGTTTTGTACACTTTTCTATTTGGGGCATAGTCAGTTCTTTCGAGAAATCTGTCAAGTGTGGATACAGAAGAAGTTTTGCTGCCCCTCAACTTGAAACACATTTGGATTATAGAACGATCCTAATCTAATCCTAATCTAATTGTGGTCTGAAGGATTGCCAATCTGTACTTCCTGTTCCTGGTACTGCTGAACTGGGTGCCAGTGGTGGAGGCCTTCCAGAAGGAGATCACCATGATCCCCCTGGTGGTCGTGCTCGGCATCATCGCCTTCAAGGACGCCCTGGAAGACGTCCGCCGCTATCGCTTCGACAAAGTGATCAACAACAACATCACCAAAGTTTACTGCGGGTGAGTACCGGTGATGAACCACTGATGCTGATCTGTTTTTGAAACTTAGAAAAACCTACGAGGCATAATAATGTCTGTGATTAATGGCTTGTCATCGGAATGACCAAGGGCAGGACTGAGAGAATCTGTAGATATGTTTGGTTCTTGATGAAAGGAAGGACTTGTGGGTGTGACAGGATTAATGCCGCTCCAAATGAGCAGCCTGTTAGCTTTTGTTCGTTTCTCCCCAGTCACACTGACTGATGACTCATGGGGCTGAATTGCCGCCGCATTCTTTAAAAAAAGGTTCAGCACATTGTTATGAATTGCAATGGTATGTAAGGATTACGAGTAAATTCACATCATCGCTACCTACCCTTTCTATTGCACATTGCCATGTGTTTGTATGACTGCCTTTGAGCCATTGCTTGCAAAATGGGCAAATGAGTGGAAGATTTAACACCAATTGTGTTTTTAGTCTCCAGGCCTGGATTAGGAAATTCTCCCCCCTGCGTTTCCTACTAATGAACGTTGCTGGTGTTGGTAGAACATTAACTATTAGCCTTTATTGCTGTCTCCATGCAAGCGGGGCTGACTTAGAAACATTCACAGCAGGTCTTGTCCAGGATCATCTGATAATTAACCAAAGTCTAATGTTTAGGGTGATGTACATTCAGGGTTCCATTATGCCTGAGTCTCCAGTGAGAGAAGAATTCAGAATATTCAACAACAGCATTAACAATGATGATGATCCTGATGATTATAATAATATTTCATTATATGCCTGCAGTTTAAATTATATCTCCATCGTGGTTTTGATATATCGCGAGGTCGGCATAATGAATTTAATGAGACACACATTACACAAATCAAGTTCTGTAACATAAAACATATGTACAGTGCTGGTTTGGAGAATGTCAAGCGTGTTTACGGCACCTTCTCACTTGATATCTTAAGGTTAAGGTTAAGGTTACGTTATTGTCATCAACGGCTTTATACAAGTACAAAGTGTGATGAGACAACGTTTCCTCTTGGTTCCGGTGCAACATCTAATAACATTGAACATCACATACAACAGGGCCAAAGGTGCAAACAGGCAACACAATAAAGTGCAAGGGGGTAGGATCACATTACAGTACACGACAATAAACAATGAATATACGGAACAATAAAAGGACAGAACAGTACACAACACTACACAATACTCCAGTATTCTAGAGTTAGGAGCCTTAATGAGTGGAAAAATTGCACATAGTAATAACTTATATAATATTGCACGATACTATTGCACTGGTTACTATGTTATACAGAGTAACCTTGAAGTGCAGGTATGAGGTATTTCAGTCTAAATTTAAAGTGCGTTCAGAGCCCTGATGGCTTGTGGAACGAAGCTGTTACACAGTCTTGTGGAGGCAGAACGGAAGCTACGATACCGTTTGCCAGATGGTAAGAGTGGAAAAAGTCCATGTAGCGGATGGTAGTGATCCTGTAACTGGTATCCTGGTAGTGACACCGATAACCTTCTCAGCTGCTTTCACTATCCGCTGCAGATGGTTCCGGTCCGAAGCCCTGCAGTTCCCGTACCAGACAGTGATGCAGCTGGAGAGAAGGCTTTCGATGGTGCTGGTGTAGAATGTCTTGAGTATCTGTGGTGGGAGGCACGCTCTTTTTAGTCTTCGCAGAAAGTGCAGCCGCTGAAGAGCCCTCTTAGCTTTAGAGGAGGAGTTGAGGGACCAAGAGAGGTCCTCCGTGATGTGGACGCCCAGGAACTTGGTGTTTTGCACCCTCTCGACAACAGCGCCGTCGATGGTTATAGGTGGATGCACAGTGCTGGATCTTCTGAAGTCGATGATTATTTCTTTTGTTTTGTCCACATTTAA
>JAODJU010000056.1:57260-72186 GCA_026776725.1 Gnathonemus echidnorhynchus | reverse complement strand
AACTCTATATTTTGAGTGGAAATGTTGGGGGGTCGTCTTATACGCCCAGTCGTCTTATACGTCGGCAAATACGGTAGGTTGTTCCTTTAGCGTTTTTCCACTACCTTTATGAGACTTTTTTGCCATACTCTGTTACGATCCCTAGTCTAGGGTTAGGGATTGACAGAAAGGAAAGGGAAAGGGAGAGGGAATGACAAGACAAATGGGAAAAGGGAACACGAGAAACAAAGGGATCTCTTTCTGCATTTTTATATTTATTCACGGACAGTTCACAAACACCAGGTGCAACAAGACTTCGGCAGTGTCTAAGGCCAAAATAATAAACAAAACACATCTACCAAACACTTACTGTGGTGAGGGATGTCTTGGTGACAGACATTTTACTCTGTGGCTGATAGGTGCCCACGAGGTGACATTCCCCTGGTCATGGGTGACTTCAATGCGACCACTGGCACTGACAGGGCTGGCTATGACGATTATGTGGGTCCCCACGGGTCTAGCGACCATGGTGAAAGTGGGTCCATGTTCCTTGACTTTGCAAAAGGTCAGGGGCTGTGGATCACTGGATTCGGGTTCCAGCTCCCTGAGATGCAACATTGGACTTGGTTCTCCAGTACTGGTGGTGTGGTGAAGGAGATTGATCACATCCTTGTGAGCAGATGCTGGAGCCTCCTACAGAACTGCAGGATCTACAGAATTGCCCAAATTGTGAATTCTGACCACAGACTTGTTGACACAATTCTGACGATTCAGCTTAGATCCAGTAGATTAGCATCTACTAGGAGAATGAGGCTGGAACCAGGCCAAACTCCAAGATCAAGCTGTTTCTAACGAGTTTACATAGTTTGTGTGAAGAACTTGCAGACTTGGGTGCAATTGCTAATTCTAATGTGATATGGGAGACCTTCTGTGACAAGACCCTGAAAGTCGCTGAGGGTTTTGTTCGTGTTGCCTGTGTTCCCAGACGGAGGTGCTTAATCTTGCAGGGCACCCTGGATATTATCAAGACGAGATGAAGTGAGAAGGATGGGTACAAGGGCTCCAAGTACAGATAATGAGGCATTTGTTAGAGGCATCTGTGAGCAAGTGACACAACATTTATGATCTAGCAACCCAAGTCCTACTTTCTGAGGAATCGAAGCATTACTCACATCCTAATCTGTTCCTTGGAGAGCGATGGAATGGTCCTTACGGATGGCATTGAGGTTGTGACTTGCTGGCCTGGTTTCTTTGAGCACTTGTTTAAGGCTAGGATGTTGGACATCTCTGGGTTCACAGTTCTTGAGGCTGATCCTCTGATTAGCTGTGAACCACCCAGTCTCATTGAGATTGCAAAGATGATGAACCAGCTGAGGGTAGGGAAGGCTGCAGGGATTTGTGGTATCTGGGGTGAACTTCTCCAGGCTGCTGTTAAGGCTGTCCTCCTGGCACTGCAAGCAATCTGTGCTTCTATTTGGGAGGTGGGGGTCATCCAAACTCACTAGAAAATGGGACTTATCGTCCCTATCCAGATATGGGTGATCGCCTGGATTGCAGTAACTAGAGGGGAATTACACTGCTCTCAGTGTTGCTAAGGTCATCCTCAATAGGATCCGTAATCACTTGCTCACCTACCAGTGACCGGAGCAGTCTGGTTTTATACCAAAGAAGTCTATCATTGACCGCCTCCTGGCACTGAGGGTTCTTTGCAGCCTTTGTTGAGTGTTTGACACAGTTGATCGAGTTGCCCTGTGGGATATCCTGGAACGTTGCGGGATCCCCCGGAAGTTGCAGAACATCATAGCTAGCCTGTACGATGGTACTATGAGTGCAGAATGAGGACAGAACCTCTGCGCTCTTCCCAGTTGATTCTGGGGTCCATCACAGGTGTATTCTTGCTCCTACTCTGTTTAATGCTTGCAGGGACTGGGTGTTGGGCAGGGTCATGGAGTCCAGCAGCTGTGGGGCATCTGTTGAGGAAAGATTTACTGATCTTGATTTTGCCAATGATGCTGTGATCTTCATGGAGCCAATGGAGGCTCTGATATTCTCGAGAGACTGAGTGAGGAGTCTGAGAGTCTGAGCTAATGCTTAATTGCTGAAGACTTGAACGGCTGGACCAGGCCAAGGGGATAATCACATAACACTTTGGCTGTGGCAGATTGATGGCCATTTCCAGAGGTTGGGACTGGACCACGTATGATGGGTTGTCAACTGGGATCCCGAGGTGTTTTATCATGTAGAGGGTGCAGCAATGCACTGTACCTGTGCATGCTCCCCAACCTGAACTGACCTAACCTGACATCGGACCAGCCTCAACCATGCCCTGCTGCAACAGGACAGCCACACCGACAGCAATCAGCATCACCGTAATTCTGCACAGTTGCAAGTTGTCTCACCTGATTGTTTCAGGGATTTTAAGCCAACTTTCACAGCTACTCCTCGCTTGAATGTTTGCACCATACTGAACGTTTTGGATATATTTCATAGAGTTACCGTGTATGAGCTGTATTTTCGATTTCCTGGAATACTGATTTTTGTCTTTGCATCTTTATGGTTCTGGCTGTCCCGTAGACTGCCTCATTCTTACTGACCTTTTCCTTGTTCCTGCATTTTTCCCCTTGGATCACATTTCAGGTTATTGCCGATTGCCTGCTTCTCTGGTTCTGACTATAACTGATGACGCTTCTTGCCTGCTCGTTAAAGTACCATCTGCTCTGCACTTGGATCAACTCCTTGTACTCATTGCAATAATATGATGATATATGATGCAAAACATCTAAATATACAAATATAAAAAATAAAGGCATAAAACGCAGAATTTCTAATGCAGCATCTTTATGGATCAGGGATCCACGCACAGAGCAAACATGAGTGAACCAGCTTCTGTTCAATGTAATTGAAAAGAAATTCAGCATTGCTTTCCTATACTGCTTGTTTTTATGTAATACCTCAGAGGGATTCTCAGTTAATTAAACAGCAATCCCAAGATATCCTTACTGCACTGCCAAATGGTTGGGAGAATGATGTTGACCTAACCATAGATATAGTTCTTTTTATAGTCTACATGGCTGACTTTCCAGACAAGATGAAAGGCCTCTAATTTTGCAGAGTGTCATTTGAGTTATAAACAACAGGATACCTGCTGCAATGTCCAAGTATGGTCAATATAGTATGCTAATTCAGTTTAACGGTTTTTTGGTGTTTCCATACTCAAATAAAGGAATAAAGGACTGTATCATTCAGGCAAAGAGCATCAGTTATATCTGTTCATAAGCCCATGCTTAGTGGGAAACAGATCATTGCAGGTGAGCAAATCATGTGAAAGTACAAAAGAAAGAAGTACTAGATTAAGGAGGATGCATAGAATTATAGAGTATAGAACAGGAATAGTACATGCAGATAAAATACAAGAATGCATGCTTAATTAATACATGCAGGTATGTACTACTTATTATAATACTATTGACTCAAATATGAGGCGGAATATATACAAAATATTTTTAAAAAATATCACTGGCCACTTTATTAGGTACACCTTCTTAGTACAAGGTCTCATTTTGCCTTCAGAACTGCATGAATTCTTCATGGCATAGTTTCAACAAGGTGCTTGTAACATTCCTCAGTGACTTTGGTCCATGTTGACATAATAGCATCATGCAGTTGTTTCAGATTTGTCGGCTGTACCTTCATGAAGCGAATCACCCATTCCTGCAAATCCCATAGGTGCTCTGTTGGATTGAGATCTGGTGACTGTGGAGGCCAATTGAGTACAATGAACTCACTGTCATGTTCAAGAAACTCGTCTGACATGATATGAGCTTTGTGACATGGTGTTTTCCTGCTGGAAGTAGGCATGAGAAGCTGAGTATAATGTAGTTATCATGGGATGGTCAACAACAATACTCAGAGAGGCTGTGGCATTTAAAAGATGCTCAGTTGGTACTAAAGGGGCCCAAAATGTGCCAAGAAAATATACCCCACACCATTTCACCACTACTAGTCTGAAGAGTTAATACAAGGCAGGACGGATCCATGCTTTCAGGTTGTTTACACCAAGTTCTGATCTTACCGTCTGGATAACACAACAGTTATCGAGATTCATTTGACAAGGCAACTTTTCTTCCAATCTTCCATTGTCCATTTTTGGTGAGCCTGTGGACCCTGCAGCCTCAGTTTCTTGTTCTTAGCTGACAGGAGTGGCACCCAGTATGGTCTTCTGCTGCTGTAACCATCTGCTTTAAGGTTCAATGTATTGTGCCCTCAGAGATTCTCTTCTGCATACCTTGGCTGTAATGAGTGGTTAGTTAAATTACTGTTGCCTTTCTATCAGCAAGATCCATCAATAAGGAATTTTAGCCCAGAGAACTGCTGCTCACTGGATGTTTTTTTCTTTTTCTGCCCATTTCCTATAAATCCTAGAGATGGTTCTGCGTGAAAATCCCAGCAGATCAGCAGTTTCTGAAATACTCATACCAGCCCATCTGGCACCAACAACCATGTCACTTAAATTACCTTTCTTCCCCATTCTGGTGTTTGATGTGAATATTGACTAAAGCTCCTGACCTGTATCTGCATGATTTTATAGCTGTGCTGCTGACATATGATTGGCTGATTAGATATTTGCTTCAACAAGCAGTTGAACAGGAGTACTAAATAAAGTGGCAATGAAGTGTTTAATTAAAATAAGACAGGGAATGTCAAAGTATAGAAGAGCAATATAAGAAGAAGCTGTGACCAGAAACTCAAAAATCAGGATTTGAGCAATAACATGATCCAAAGCCTTTGTTTATACAGGAACAGGGATATATCTTCAGCTGCTTCATTAAGCACCCTGCCTTCTTCTCTGGTTGTAGGAGGATGATGCTTTCTACTGTGCTTTTCCTCAACCTCTCTTATTGTGAGAAAACCTAATCATCAAATTTTAAATCACACAATTGTTGCATGTATTTCAGAGGAGAGTGCCTTAGTGTTGCATGTATTTCAGAGGAGAAAGTTCTAGTGACCTGCCAAAAGCTTTAAAGTTGATTATATGGGGAGTATTTGGTTTATGGGTGTATTTAGTAGGTCCTGTCAGAAATATCTGTCACAGCCATTTGATAAGCCTCCATGCTGGATATTGGGTAGAAGATGGATGCTGTGAATGACTTAAAAAACAATGGTAAGATTTGTTTGTTTTGGAAACTCATTATGTCTCTCAGTTTTTTATTACTAAATTCAGTAAAAGAAATGACCAGAGGTTCTCCTACTCAAGCAATGGCCCAAATTCAGGCAAAGGATTAGAAAGGATGAGATCAAAGCAACTTTCTTTAGCACATTCACATGGAAGATAAAACATTGTTGTCTCAGGTCTCCTGCACCAATTCACACACTCCTTTCTCCTACAAAATATTCAGCAGGACTTGTTCACATCCCTCACTGATGCCTCCGGTGGTGGCCTTGTTTTCCTTGGCAGATGATGATGTAGCTTTTTACTGGAGCACTATCTAAAGCTCTCCGTGGCACAATAAAGGGTGAAGATTGCAGTCTCTGTTTCTTTTTCTTAGGGATAAGGTATTTCATAAATAGAGAGATTCTCTCTGGCTCTCCTAAATGACAAAGTCACTTTGTCAAATGGCAAATGTCCCTCCAGTATCTTATTTGATTGGCAAGAATCAAAACTGCTAGATGGATCCAACAGCTTCTAAATGCACCCCCATCCACCATCAAAGAAAGTTTACAAATTAAAAAAACAACTTTAAAAGTCTTCATCAAACCCCTACCAAATGGTAAACATTCATAGAAAATAGAGTTGTAGTAACATTTCTCAAAAGGGGGGTTTTCCTTCTAAAACTTGTCCAATAACAAGGAATAAAAATTGTCCATGAAGTCAAAGTATGACTTAATATGATAGCATTAATGTGTCTGCAAGGCAGCAGCTAAGTTGTGATTCATGACCTTCAGTCAACTTTCCCTGGGTTTTTTTTGCAACAACAAAAAAATATATTAATCCTTAAACATTACAACAAAGCAAGAAGAGCACACTCAGTATTCAGCAAAAGGCCTACAATGCAAACAGTCCAGTTTTCCTCAAAAAAATTACTTCAGGGTTTGGGAGTAAATTTAACTTTAACATATATGCATATGTATTAATATTTACGTAAACATTATAACATTACATGCATTATTGGGTGACAAAATGTTACAGCAAAACTCTTACTGGCATGTATTTCCTCCAGAGTGCTTAGATAGAACACAAATATATATTACATTTTGGGAGAAGTGTTAACACTGCAAATATTTACTCAAAAATTATAAACACGATGAATGATAGGTTAGGAAGCAAACGTTACAGTTTTTTGCCATTATCGACTAGGTTAATATGCAGGCTGCATGACACAAATAACATGATGTTTTGTTCCAGGTTAAATAACAACAGCGGATTAAAGTGATTCGTGGCCATGGCTGTATTTTTATTAAGGGATAAAGTTAGATCTGAACTGTCACGTCACATTAGCCACAAACGTCCCGCAAACGACCAGCAAAGCCTTCAAATGGAAAACTGGCGGAGCGACTTTCAAATTTCTCCATCCTTCTTATAGTCAAAGAGGAAGAAATGGAATATTTGGACATCTTTCACAAGTCGGCTGATTACAAACTATTTGGCTGTTGCTCTGCTTATATTATTTATAAAATAATCTTCACTATATTTCAAAGATGAATTCATATTGTTGATTAAACACTAGTATTTGCCATAGTTTGCATTTGGTTGGTACTTGTGTCAGTAAAAGGGAAAAGTGACTATTTTTGACAATTTATTTGCCTTTTTGAAAATTACTTTATTTTTTAAGTCTATCATGTCTTAATTCCCTCAAAACATATATTTAATATGCAATATTTGTTCTTAACATGCAAAGCATGTAAAATGTGTAAAGCATGTAGGTAGTACCAGGCAATCTGAATATGTGTAAATGTTTTAATTGCTGTCTTGTCATATCAACAGAAACTGAAATATCATTTGTATCAAGCATGGGCAAAATGCAACTTTTCTTACATTTGGATAGAAATAGACTAATAAAATAAACCCCCCATGTTGAATGTTACTGCTTTCTATATAAGAATATTTATCATTAATTCGATTTTCATTTAATCACATGCCAAGGTCAGTTCTTTTTTGGACTCTTATAGAACCCTGGAATATCTCTGAAGATTTAAAGTTGTTTTGATTGCTTTC
This sequence comes from Gnathonemus echidnorhynchus, assembly GCA_026776725.1. Taxonomy (NCBI): domain Eukaryota; kingdom Metazoa; phylum Chordata; class Actinopteri; order Osteoglossiformes; family Mormyridae; genus Gnathonemus; species Gnathonemus echidnorhynchus. The sequence goes on along the minus strand of JAODJU010000056.1, from coordinate 64,994 downwards.
ATTTGCTTATAGTAGTCAGAGTTGTGGGTTAGACTGGGGTAAACACACAATCATATGGTTAAGGTTAAGGTTACTTTATTGTCATCAACGGCTTTATACAAGTACAAAGTGTGATGAGACAACGTTTCCCCATGGTTCCGGTGCAACATCTAATAACATTGAACATCACATACAACAGGGCAAAAGGTGCAAACAGGCAACACAATAAAGTGCAAGGGGGTACGATCACATTACAGTGCACGACAATAAACAATGACTATATGGAACAATAAAAGGACAGAACAGTACACAACACTACACAATACTCCAGTATTCTAGAGTTAGGAGCCTTAATGAGTGAAAAATTGCACATGCATATGCAGGTCATAGATGCCAATTGGGATTATGACTGTGTAGGAATGATGAGATGTGACTTATCCTGATTTTGGTGATTGTCTAAACAAATAGGAAATTCCAAAAACATCTGATTAGGTGTATTGGTGTTTTCTTATGCCTTATGCCCTGTGATGGACAGGAATCTCAGCTAGTTAATCCTTGGTGTTTTGCCCTGTGAGGGACCAGCATCCCGTCCAGGTGGTCTTTGGCCTTATGCCCTGTGACAGAGTGGCGTCCCTGCTATAAGTCCCATATGTAATTTAAAAGTACTGAACATTGGGGTATTTATCTTTAAAACAACAGTAAAGCCACTTGTTTTATTAGACAGAGCCTGATTAGCACATGTTATGTATGAAGAATAATCCAAAGTGGCCTGTTATGAGTGCCCAGTTTCTCTTATATGTAATTAAATAACTATCCTTTTTTAATAAATTAAAAGGTATAAGTAACATGCATGGTCACATTGTCAGCTTCTGCAGCTCAGGCCTTGTTTACACTTAAAAGCACGAGTTTGAATATTACTCATATTACCAGTTTTTATTTTCCAAACTCCAGTCTGATGTGCAAGGAAATATTATTTTCTTTCCAGTTAACGTTCCATTCTGATAGTCCTTGAAGAATGCCTGTTTTTCTCATTTGGATTAAACACAACATGGGAACTTTGGCATCTCTTGGATGTCTCCCTTATACTTCCAAGCCTATATGTTAATACCTTCAGACAAAGCCTCCCGTGAATAGGCCAGATATGACGCCCCCTATCAAGCCACCTCTGCATCTGCAGCTGGACCAGATTAGCCGCTTCATTAGTGCAGAACTTCTCAGCTCTGATACCATTAACAGGGACACTGTTATTTTTGACTATCCCTTGGGAGGGATACACACATCACCCTCTATTTATCAGCTAGTACAAACTTACGGGATATACCACATAACAAACTTAAACTCTGAACAGTATTTAACTGCTTATATTAATTGGCTTGCATAGAGTCCAGTTTAATTCTCCCTGTCCACCAACAGAGTGCTATAAATTTTACATTTTCTATATATTGATGGGAGTTAACAGTGGCTCTCGTTTTGGCTTCCTTGGATTTTTTTTTTTTTAAATTATTTAATGGTAGTGCATTCTGTGTGCCAGGAAAGATATTTATATATTATCTCCATAACAGATCTTTCAGAATGGAACAAGAATAAATAAGTTACACCCTCAACCTATGTGCTAGAAGAATATAAATCAAGAAGACAGATATACTTGTTAAATTTTTCACTGTGTCCAGCTTCTCACTGCTTCCCACCTGACTTTACTCCTCCAGCTTGTCCTTCTGACTTTATATGGGCAGAGAGGGAATTCAATTCTGTTCGCCTTTTGTTTGATGTGTTGATCTGGAAGGAGACAGTTCCATCTGAATAGAATCCCCCTCCCCTCCCCAAGGGCCACGTTGGATGTTAAATAAAGACCTCTAGGGCCTTCTTGTTAGCTATGATAGATCTACGCCTTGAACCATAATTAGCAAACCATAAGAGGCTTATGGTGCAACGATCTAAAGGCATCAATCAGCTCCCAGTCTCCTGGGGAAGTAGAAGAATCTCCAGCTGTAGTTGAGCCCCCCCTCAACCCCCAACAAAACAATCAGCATGCTGTGAAATCCTCTCGGTCCCAGAAACACATTCAGCCAGATACCATACTGTACACATACCGGAGTGTAGAAGCCAGGCACAGAAGGGGTCAGATCAGCATGAACTCCCAGTAACCAGCCTCAGCTCTAATCACTTCTCCAGGGCATCAGATTTCCCAAAATGATTCCTTAGAAACCATCACCTCCTTCTTCTTTCCTTTCCATACATTAAGCCCACTATAAACACATGTGCTATATTGGAACAGCAGTTGTTCTCATTCTTTTATTCAGTCTTTGAGTGTAAGTCTGAGAGTTGTTTACTTCCAGCTTAACTCTATATAAGCGAAAAAGTCAATGTACAATACTAAAAAAGCGAGTATGCATCCAATATAACGTGCAGCCACAATGTGAAGCCAGTGCTGTATGATATCTGTAAACCCCAGCTGCTGTTTCTTTTACAGAGCCATTAAATCAACAAAAATAGAACTTTTCAGCAGATAGTTGTTAACTAATAACCATGTTTTAACTAGTGGCAGACTGTTGTTATGACAATATGTAACTGCACAACTAAATAAATATAGAGAGATTCAAAGTTTGTTGTGGCAAAGTTAAAATGATTCATTTGCACTTTGGAATGGCTGATATAAAAATGAATTTAACTGAATGTGATGGAAGCATGGTGGTCTAATATCTCCAGCATTGGGGGTTCAAATCACATTCCCATGTTACTCGTTGTGAACATGCCTGGGTGGACCTGTAATAGGGTGCAGTCTAACCAACGTGTCCCCTGCCTTGTGTCCAGTGCTACCTGGGATCAGCTTCAGGCTCACTGTAACCAATAACTGTAAGACAGGTAGCTGGATAATTGAAATAAAAGCCCAGATGGGCTTCTGAAGGTCCAGTTGTCTACAATAGGGTTCCTAGGGTGAATATTCCAATGGCCCTCAGAAGGCTGGACAGTTTGAGTGTGGCTGGCTAATTTCCAAACATAAACCATATACGATACCTGGAAATCACTCGTTTTGATTACACATGAAAAAAAATATGGAAAACAGTAAGTTTATTAAACTCATTAAATGGGTCCCGCCAATCAATTCACAGTCAGCATCCCCTCCCTCCGGTCCACAAATTTTACCAAACTGTAAAATTTTTATGTAACATAAACTAGCTTGCAGTCATCAAAACGTTGAGAGTCCCTAGTCTACGGCATTTAAACACCTGTGCAACCTAATGACCAAACGTTTAAAAACAGAAATGTCCCAGAAATCCTCTTATCTCTGCTTCTACTCATTGCCTATAATGTCATAATGGGACATTATGAGAATCTTGGCCCAATCAACGACGTATTGAAAACTAGGCGTCATTCAGCAAGTGCTATATATCAGAATTGAAGACTAGTCAGTTGATTACTTGAATCCCTCCCTAATTCCAGTTTTTATATAATTTAACAGTGTGTTGACATTTTGTTTATGCTTTTATTGTCTGATTATTTGATAAAATGCATGTTGTGGATTCCAGGTTGCCTAGTTAGGCACTGAACTCAGAATTTAAGCAAATTAGTTGAAAGATTGATTTCCTTACTTTGAAACCCAGTTATTCAGCAACTAATGTAAATTCTTACTTCAAAACAATTTCAACTTCAAAACAAAAAAGAATAAAATCGTCCAATAGACTTGACCTGTCAGCCTAATTGATGTTTCTGCGCACAGTTGACACGCGAGTGATGTCACACACAATTCCATGCTGTAATCCCTCTAGTGGCTGAGACAGGCCTCTAATCCCAAACTCAAAGACGTCACTCCTCTTCCATGCTGGTACCTCGCAGGTCATGGCGTGAACACTAGTGACCTCTGTGCCCTAACCCCTCTTGACCCCATGGAGTCGATAGATGCTGAGATCTCTGCGGGTTCAATTACCCCCAACCTCATGGGAGGATTAGGTGTCTCAATAAAGGTCTTTCAGCAGGTGCAAGAAAAGCCCCCCAGTCACATATCAGGAGTGAAAGGCCAATTTCGCAACTTACACCGTGGAATGTCTGACACAGTAAATGTGAAATATCCGCCTTAATAGTCTAGGGAAAATGCTTTTAGTTTCTATAGAGACAAAAGAAACACATTGGTATTTTTTCCAGAACAAAATATTTTTCTGCACAAAATAACAGACATACCCTTTTACTTATGGCCATAACAACAGCTGAGGATGGATGGATGGATGGATGGATGGATGGATGGATGGATGGATGGATAGATAGATAGATAGAGATTTTTCTACCTATCCTTCTGATTAACTGGGGGTAGCATTTCATCTTGAGTCTACATCCCTGGGGGTTGCCTACAGTTCCATGAATCTTATACTTTTTAATAATATTGGCAGCTGAGGTCACAGGACCATGAAGCTGCTTGGAGATGGTCTTACAGCCTTTCCCTTTAACATCTATAATCTTTCTGAGCTCCTCAGACAGCTCTCTCCTTTGCTTTCTCTGGTATGTTCAGTGTGATGCACATAATGATGCCAAACAACACAGAAGCATGTTCTTTCTCTTTAAATGGGCTGAATGGCTGATGAAAAGTTTGAAGGCACCTGTGATACCAATTAATGTTAAACACTTAGTTTGAAACATGATTATAATGCATGGATAAATTGTTTCTTTCGGGGTACCAACAAATCTGTCCATACTATTTTAGCATATCTTTGTAAAGTAGACAACAAATAATTTCTTTTCACAATTTTATTGGTTTACTCTATTACCTACTAAGGGCATGCATGTATACATTAGACAATTGCTTTTAATTGAATTTTTCAGAAGAAATGAAGCATTGTTTCAATGAGCTGTAAGGGCACCACCAAATTTGTCCACGTCTGTTCAAATGCCTGTATATATTGTCACTGCAGGAAGTCCACAGGTGCGAGGTTCATCAGCTGGCTTCAAGTATGCTTAAGTTGACCTTGCTGACATGAAGCAGATAATAAAAGTTTAGAAATGCAAGTGTACTGTGCTGGGAGATGCTAAAATGGAGGGTCACTTGTTTGGTTTTGGGGTGTGGGAGGAAATCCCACTCAATTAAGCATGAGGATAGCATATGTAACGAAAGGACATCAGGGCGCTCTGGATAAGTTAAGCACATCAGGGCGCTCTGGATAAGTTAAGCACATCAGGGCGCTCTGGATAAGTTAAGCACATCAGGGCACTCTGGATAAGTTAAGCACATCAGGGCGCCTTGGGTAAGTTAAGCACATCTGGGCGCCCTGGGTAAGTTAAGCACATCTGGGCGCCCTGGGTAAGTTAAGCACATCAGGGCGCCTTGGGTAAGTTAAGCACATCTGGGCGCCCTGGGTAAGTTAATCACATCTGGGCGCCCTGGGTAAGTTAAGCAAATGTGGGTGCCTTGGGTAAGTTAAGCAAATCTGGGGCCTTGTGACCCAGGGTCAGAGGTACAGTATGTGGAAAAACTAAAAAAAATAAAAGCTTTTGACCCGGGAAGGGCTTTGGAGACTGATCTCATTTAGATAATTTTATTCTTTTATTCTGAAATATGTTTATTTTGAAAGTAATAACACTGATCAACAAATTTGTATTTTCTTTTTGCCACACGAATGAAAGTTGGTGAATGTTACAGTATTCTTCGAGCTGAATTTAAATATCTAATCAGAATTTCCCTATCATGCAAGGATTGTGAGTGACACATAATTAAACTTTAGGCTATACATGTATTTATAGTAAAGTGCATGGTGGAAGTGACTCCTCTAAAAGGTAAAAGCGTATGATGTTCTGCTCTTCTTGGCCTCATAAACATCCCTCTTAAGGGTCCAGCAGAAGTCAGCCAGCATACTGGGATTCCTCTTGCCTTGTCGTTTTTCCATATCAGACATGTTACAGTGTGTAAACTCATGCAAAATACTTGCAGTACTTTGCAGTGAACAGATAGAAATAAAAATAATTTTAAGATAAAAAAATACCCATACATCATACATTCCTAATTAGGAATTATAAACTATCAATATAGCCTTAAAATGATGTCACTCAGAAAACTATGGGTAATAGGAAACTGCATTTCTGAAAGCAGCATAAGAAAGTTCACAAAAGACACCCATTAGATGTTCTATGACAAAATCTTTGTTGACCAGTGTAATTATGTACTTTTGAAATTGATGCAGAGGCTTAATTGCCTAAACTTCAAATTCTTGAATAAAATTAAAAATAAAAAGTTTTAAGAGGATAATTTAAATAATCATCATCATTGCATATTATTTGTTCTGTCAAATCAGAAAAGGTATACTCTGGCCAGTTGATATAGTGGTACGCATTGTATAACCAGCAGTCTCACCACCAAAGAATTTCGCCATTGTCCCTGAGCAACACCAGGGCAGTTTCAATTTCTGAAACCCTTTAATTAATTATTATTTGTCCATAAGAAGATTAGCCTTTTTTTGGAGTACGTGCATCAGCATATGCAATTGGGATTACCATAAGCAGTACGCTATAATCAACTCCCCATCAGTCATGTTTTATTTCATTGTCTGAGCCATCCATCAAGGCTATCTTAGTATTTATTAAGTGTAGGTAATTACATTCCTTTCACTGTGCATTTTGTTCCCAGATGAAACCTTGAGGATTTCAGGCAACAAGCCAGCATAATAAAAATCCCAGCATTACTTTCAGCTACATGAGAAACACTCCTACCATAATCACCTGGCTTGTTTGGTGACACACGGGGAAGCAGATTAAACAATAACCTGAGCTGCCGTGAAAAGAATGTTTAACAGACACAAAAATTACATTTAAGGGGGCTCCACTTGCATCTAACGAATCAGTGTTAAAAAGACAAAAGGGCAAATTCATGTTATGATTAGTATTTAAAGGAGCATGCAGTATGAGTATGGTCTAATAAAGCTATGAAACCCTCAGAAACACTGTCACTGTCAGAAACAAGTCAGTGCACATGTGGCAAAATATATGCTTTCCCACAAAAATAATGCATTAAACAAACAAATAATCTTAGTCTGCTACCTATTGCTTATCAGTACTCAGAAAACAAGATGGCAGGGTAATACCACAACTGCCAACATTTAGGTTTCAGAATATGGGAAAAACCCAGTAAAAATGGGAGTGCTGTCAGGTATGGTCAACACTGCACAACATTTAGCTGTACACACTGTGGTAGAGCTTTGGTAGTATTTTATAGTATAGTGATAGTATTTTTCCTTTACAGTAAATGCACAGAATAAACTTGAGATGCGCACAGATACTAATCAGCAATACACCTAATTGTCATGTGAAGGGCAAGAATGGAGGTGAAGGCAGGTGTCAGGGAAAATCAAAAGGGACTTCATAACAGGAGATAACAATATAGACTGGGCAATTGAAATGGCCACGCGGGGTCAAAACAGGAACAGGAGGGTCAGGTAGGAACACAAGGCACACTGGGGAACACATGCAGGCAGCAACATCAATGACTGGACTGAGGAGCTCAAGACAGGGAGGCACTTTATACACCACTGACAAGGGAGCAGACAAGAGGCACCTAAGATAAAACAAGCAACAGGTGTGGCTCGTTAGAACCACGCGAGGGAGAGAACGAGGGGGAAGGGATGCAGGGCATGAGACTGATATCTGGAAATTATGACAACATATAATATATATATATATATATATATATATTACAGCATTATATATATATATTAGGGGTGTAACGGTTCACAAAAATCACGGTTCGGTTCGATACGACACAGTGGTGTCACGGTTCGG
>JAODJU010000056.1:21763-44066 GCA_026776725.1 Gnathonemus echidnorhynchus | reverse complement strand
AAAACCCGTGCATGTACATTCTCATTTATTAACGCACATAAATAAATTTCAAGCATATCTTAATACAGTATATTGCCACCATATTGGTTTTCGGTTATCTTGATCATCGGTTATCTCGACGCTTTTTGGCAACCCCCTAGGCCGGCGACATAACCGGGTTCGACTGTACATAGCTCACATCCGTGCACTATTTCTGAGATTATTGGAGGCCCGTTTAACGGTTAATTTAGCTAAATGTGAATTTGCGAGGGCCACAGTCACATATTTGGGTAAGGTTGTCAGGCAAGGACGAGTACAGCCTGTGCAAGCCAAGGTTCAAGCCATCGATTCCTTTCCACCTCCCACCTCCAAGAGGGAACTGATGAGGTTCCTGGGAATGGTGGGCTATCAACCGTGGTGTCCCCACTGACTGGCCTTTTAAAAGCTAAAGCAAACTTTGAGTGGTCTTCAGCCTGCCAAAAGGCCTTTGAAAATATCAAATTATTGTTAAGCACAGCCCCTGTCCTGGCTGCACCACGTTTAGATTGGCCTTTTCAGGTCCAGGTGGATGCTAGCCAGGTAGGTGCTGGTGCAGTTTTGTTGCAGACGGATGACGTTGGGGTAGATTGGCCGGTGTCTTTTTTTTCTCGGAAGTTTAACAAACATCAGGTTAACTATTCTACGATTGAAAAGGAAGCACTGGCCCTTATTTGGGTGCTGCAACACTTTGTGTATGTGGGGGGAGGTGTTCCGCTTGTGGTCTATTCGGACCATAACCCCCTCACTTTCTTACATTCGTTACAAAGTCTTAGCCAGCGCCTTATGCGTTGGACATTGTTTCTCCAGCCATATAACCTGGTGATCAAACACATCCAGGGCAGTGGCAATGTATTAGCTGATGCATTGTCTCATGTTCCTGGTGACACAGGTTAGTTCCTTTAAGATTTTTGTCCCAGGGGTGGTTAGGGAATTAGTTGTATATTTCTCAGATTTGATGTTCTGCATGTACAGAGGTCCTTATAGGTCCTCTGTCTTTAAGGGGGTAGGTGTTATGGGCCTGTCCATTATTGCTTCCTGTTGGGCTGTTTCCTGTCATGTTTTGTCTTGCAGGGTGGAGCATTGGCGCATGTGATGTTGGTCATCTAATTAAGTCATCTGTGCATATAAGGAACTACCTGGCTGGGGTTTGGAGTTCCCCCTCTCCAGCCCGTGTGAATTGATTGTTGTGGACTTTAATAAATTACTTTTTGGTAACTTTACCCGTGTTTGGTTTCCCTTTATATTGTCGAGCCAAAACGAGCCTTGCTTCCGAAGAAATGGCGAAGATACATGTATATTAGCATTTTTCTTTTAAAGTAAAAATAAGAATAAGTTAAGCATGGATTATAGAAGTCCTGAGCAATTCAAGCTACGCTAAACATCCTCCTGTGTTTATCTTTAATTTAGAAAAGAAAGGGGATGTAATGTCAATGACAGGACTGGGGGAAGACGAACAGGGAAGTGCTTAAATACACCAGACTACACTGAATGAAACTAGACACAGCCGGTGACACATGGCATGACTAAGGGCATGGAACAGACACAGGCAAAGCCAGGGACCAAAGGAACAGCAAGGAGTAACCAACACAAAACCAAAACACCCTCCAGGACAGGGTGAAAAGGTAGAAGGACAAAGGAGACAGGGACAGAAACATAGGAGTAGGCCACAGGCCTGAGCAAAACAGAAACAGGACAGGTTATTGGGACAGGGACCGAAGGTGTGATTGGAGGGAGTGGGGAACACAGGGAGTCTCCTAGACCCTGGGGAGCTGGGTGGTGAACATAGAACATGGACCGCCCTGGGCTTGATCACCAGCGAGGCAGGGCACGGCAGGACCATTTGATGTAAGGTCCTCAGCCAGACCACAGGACCGTAGGGTGCTGAGGGGTCAGCAGGGCCGAAAGGCGCCAAGGGGACAGCAGAGCCGGAGCAGGAGAGTGGTCTGGGCGGGCTGTGTCGGGTGAACGGGAGTCTGGCTGGTCAGCATGGATAGTGTGCCCCTGTTTCCCCTCCCATGGGCCCCAGCTGACATCGGTGGCTGCACCGAGACCTAGGACTGGGTCAGCATAGGTCTCGGGCTGAGGGAGGGGCACACAGAGCAGAACTCAGGACAAGGCCCAGAGGGTTCCACTATATGTCTCCCAGCCTGCCAGCGATTCGGTGGTCAGATGTCGGCCTGGCAGTGACCGGGCAGTCAGGCATTGGCACCTTCCTGTGGGCTCAGTAAGGGAGGCACCCTCTGGGTCACTTGAAAAGAAGGTGTGAAAGAGCCACCTGGAGGAGATGAAGACACTGCCATGCAATGGGCACTCCCAGCACTACAGTGTAATGACTCACAACTATCTTGCAGCCTATATTTTGAGGAAGGGACAGCATTATGAATGTTTTACCATACAGTTACCATGACGCATATTTAATGCCATTATGATTTAATACTGTTTTCATCATTGCGATAAATTAAGTCATATTTCACGCATGTATTTTGTACAGACCTTGTTTTTGTGGCTGTCCCTATATAGCTATAGCTGTCCCTGAGACATTTCCTTCAGTCAAGAATTTAACAACATCGTGTCACATCTGATAATTTAGTTCTTCCAAACAATATAAGATTATTTTACAGTATTTCTTCAGGAAACAACAACATAATGTTAAAGCTTTATAACGTCTGGAGAAAAAACACTAATTACAGTATTGCTGCAGGACAGGATCATTCAAAATTTTTAAATGGTTAAATCTGATTGATTGCTTTGTGTCATTAAGGTTTGTTTAATTTTCATTTACACAGCAAGGTGGAGGTATGAAAGAGATATGAGTTACTGAAACATTATTGACTGAAACTTGGGCATTTTGGTAGTATGATAGTATAGGTATCCCTGCATCTATAAGGACTGCCTCTGCACTTTTAAATTGTGGACTTTCTTATATCATATTTTCAGAGGACATTCTTCTAAAGCAGATTCTACACCAGTGGCCTGTACTACGAAGTGGGGTATCTTATCAGATTTAAGGTACCACAATTGAAATTCAGTGCATGCCACATGTCAGAACTGCTAGTGATACAGCAATCTATTACTTTGGAGAAAAGAGAGCTTGTGTTTTGACGGAAAGACTTTTGTTTCGTTAGATTATATGCTTTGATGATAGAACTTCCTGTAGCAGAGCCAGTTTGGCATGTACTTTTAGATTTGAATGAAATCGTCAAAGTGGTTGTTGCCTCTGCTCATACAAAAGAGACCATAGCATATCTTGAGACTTAGATTTCTTAGCATAGGCAAAGATTTCTTGTGTGTAAACATCACTACTTTAGGATTATGCTCAAATTATGAAATGTTTTGGATCCTTAGTTGTACTTAACTGTAAGATTTGAGCCTAAGCTTTGCTTGCTACACCATCCAAATGTTAATAAAGTCTGGGTTGCAAAGACTGACATACAAAGGCATTAACTATTGTTTAGGAATTAGTTATTTGAGGGTCTGTTGTGGGCGTTCCTGAATTTGCAAAAGTTACACAACAGCGTATTGTTGAAGAAAAGCTGAACTTTGTCACTAAAGTTTTGAGTGGATAGTATTGGGACCATTTTGGTGCTTATGAGCTATGTCCATCACCTGGCAGAGAAACTGCACTAATCAGATTTGGAGAGATTATGGACATTTATCCTCTGCCTGACTACCTAATAGGTGTACACGGTATGAGGAAAAGCTGCGATACATGATACCACACCTTTTAAAAAATATATTTTTTTGATGTGAACACTTGCAGCAGCGGTAAGTGTGAATTTGAAACATACAGGGTAACTTGAAACTCACGATTGCATCATCACGATTGCCCCATCGGCACAACAGCTGATTTACATCACAGGAGGAAGGAATTTGTACGGTGGAGATTTCACGACAACTCCATCTGATAAATCAAATGTCCGCATGCTGACTGTGAATGCATGTGTAAATAAATTGATTTTTCTCATTCACCGCATTGCAATGTGTTTGACGCGCATGTCTATATCACGTTGATGAAAATATCATTTAACATTCCTAACAACTACCTGACTGAGACAAGGTGAAGGGTTGTTTTGAAAAGGTATATAGTGTAGGAGACATTTCTGTTTTTCTTACCCCATACCCAGAGTGACTTTAACCATGGTTTCTCAATCTATCCTGAGGATTCTTGTTGTGAACCTTTTGTCCATTGCTGATATTGAAAACAAAAGTACTCTCAAGGTGCTTTTTCTCTTAATGAGCTTACTAACAAATGACAAACTAGTGTCTTCAGTTAGTACCAGCTCTGACAGCAGCTTCTGAAGCACCTCAAGAAACACTGATGAATCCACCGACGGCAGTGATGCTGATATATTGTGCCTATCCCCATAGTCAAGGTGCTCCTCGTGGCCTAATATTCTGGTGGTGCCACATTTTTTATGCTGCAGAATTGCAGCTTGAGAGGGCAGAAGCAGAGTTTAATGCCAGTGGGACCTTCCATAATCCAACTCCAAAGCTTAGGTCGGATATTTTGGAGGGCATGGCTGAAGAATTAATCAAGTACACTGAGTATGACAGTAATGAACAACTTGACAAGTTAGCTGAAGCGATTATAAAAGCCCATTCTGGTTTGAGTGAGAGGGGAAGCTGAACTGGACATGAGGGATGGAAGCACTACCTTAAGGTGAACATACTCAGCTTCCATACCAGAATCCACAATTTAGGACACCCAGAGGTTATGGTCAACACAATGAAACAGAAACATGCAGGTCAAGAAAAAGAGGCTGCTAATATAAAAAAGCCCCGTAAACCAGACCTTAATTTTCTTCCTTGCTTTCCTTCTGCATTTATGACAAGTGGAGAAAAGGGCAAAGACAGCTGCCATCAGATACTGGATGCACCTTCTAATACAGACGCCAAGAGATAGTGAAAGACATGACAGTGTTTGAAGAACTCCAGAATAGATAGCCAGCACTTTTTAAGCAGGTGAAGTGTTATATTTGAACACTATAAATTATTTTCCATTGAGCTGATCATTTCCTTTTCAGTAGTCCAACTCTGTATATGTATTCAGGTGAATGCTGAGTTTACTTGGATAATGATGGTGCCTCTGCAGTCACTGTTTATACACCAGATGGATAAGTTTAGTGATATTCCATGGTAAAGGAGGGTATGCAGGGCAGATAATTGCAGAATTAATCGTGTTGATTTAAATATTCAGGAAAACAGTACAAAATATAATCAAGCCGTAGCTGGACTAATCAGATCACTCATCTCTACAGTACATGTATTTTTTCCTCTATATTTTGCTTGTTAGACTGAAGACATGAATGTCAAAGGACTGTGTGCAGCAGAGCCCGAGTGTGTACCTTGGTGAAGACAGCAAGACCCTCAGTAAGGACTACTTGGTGGGTATAAAATCTTTCCTCAACGATACTTACTGTCTTCATCTTTTACTAGCATGTGGTTAATGTTTTATTGATAGTGCTACTCTTATGGGTGGTATAGTGGTGTAGTAGTTAGCATGGTTAGCATGCGTGCTGGTGTTCTACCTGGCTTCCCCTGTGCCTCCCACTATCCAAAGACATGGATATTAGTTGGAGATGCAAAACTGGGATAATCTGTGAGTACTATCTCATGAATGTTACTTATCTATCCAGTTCCTAATCTGTTATCTTTGAAATAAATCTCCCAGACAGCCATGGGGTATATGTGGTAAAAAAAAAAGCCTTGAATATTACTGGCACGTAAGTCCTAGGCCTGCCTGCTGCACCTCTTCCCCCTCCTGGATTCCCCGGGTAACTTTGCCAGCATTAGTGACATAATCACAGTAAAATGTGTATTATCCTAAGGACATTGATGACTTTGACATTTGTTCCTCTCACCCTCTGATCCTCTACTGTTAAAGTAGTTTGCATATGTTGAAGAGGAACAAATGGACCTGAAGATTCCCCACATTGTCAAAATAACTGATTTTTATCATATTGTGGAGGTCATTTGGTTCCCACAACATAATATAATCCACACACACACACACACACACACACAGGCTGAGACACACAAAAACATTCTGGCATGCACACCCTGACACAGAGAAATACTCACATGCACACTCTGACACAAGCCATTCATTAGGAGCTTTAGATAGGAAATAAAAATGTTTGTTGTTAACTGCTGTTAAATTATTTTGTGTTAAATTTAAAAAAAAAAAAATATATATATATATATATATATATATATATTAGATGTTCCGGTTTGTGTTTTTCCAATAGTTTTCACACATACGCACAAACACACAAAATACCCAAAATATTAATTTAGGTTAAAACCTGGTTGCATTGTAATCACAGAAACAATTTCTGGTTACTATCAACTACTGTTTATATGTTGAAGTTGGTATTTTTGGAAATAAAAATCTAGTGTATGTTTAATACCTTTGTATTATCTCTGCATTTTTATTAACTGTTGTAGTGTACAGTATTTGAGATAAACATACGCTAAATAAAATGGAAAATTAATTTCTTGTAATATAAATAAATGCAATGTGTAAATGTATGTTATAAGCAGTATTAAGGAGTATTTGTATTAATTGCATAGTTAAAAAAAAAAATGTATTAAATACACATGACATATGATATGTATGATATTAAATGGTATATGCTTTAATTTTAGGTGTATGAGGACAGATCAAATACATTTAAAGGAGTAATTTTTAAATCATTAAGATTTATGTGAATTAACTCTAGTTCTTGAAGAATTTTAATTGTATAAACCTTAATATGAAAGTTGTTTGATGTTTATTTCAGTTTGATGGACTCACAGATTTGGTAATTGTGGTTTCAGTTTAAAAAAGTTTTAAAATTCCAGAAATGGTTCATAAGTTTCAAACTGTGCACCAAGTGAGTACAGGTTGTAAGTCTGTGAGTAGCTACAATAGGCTAAGATCCATTTTTAAAAATAAATTATTCTCATTACAGGTTATAGAAACAGGTCTTAAACTGTATTCACAATGATCTTAAAAAGTTCTTAAAAAGTCTTCAATTTAACTTGTTGAAACCTACAGAAACCCTGGCAGGTCAGTGTTCTATTTTTGAAAAACAATCAGTTATTAACAGACTAGCTGTATGTGTTGTGTTGAAAGACGATTCTTGTAGGATGGCTTAGTGTTTCCTTGTTCAGCCCTTATCTAGAAAGCAGCATTGCTCCTTGATCTTTGTTTACTGGTACAAATATGTATAGGATCATCTACACTGTTGTGATTACCCAGTTGGTAGATTTCTCAACTTGTTAAACAAATGCTCTGGAGCCAGCACATACATTTGTGAGAAACCAGATGGCAATACACTGTAAGGAAATGTTGTGGTGTTATGAAGGGCCCAGCACACATGCCCCTTTGGGGCCCGTGAGGGACCACTACTGGCAGCCCACTGTGGGCCCCATTACTGGGGCCAAATGCAGAGCACATGCAGTACCGACCCCATATTGCAGGGCCCAGTGGGCTGCCCACACTAAGTAGAGTGGTCCCGCAGCATGCCCACACTTCTGGGTGTATGTGGGCTGTCCCACTAGGGCCATATCTGTGGGACCCACATACTCTCCATATTTCAGGCCTGCTCGATGCCCACAGTGACCCTTGTTATGAGCCCCAGTCTATGGTTGGGGCCGTAACAGATGAAAGGGGACGTGGAGTAAGGGAAGGACAGGATGTGGTGGACAGGGGAACACACGAGGACAAATGGGTATTTTTTAAATAGATTTTTCTGTTTTTATTTACACGCCACAGACACAGAACAAATAAACCCGGTGCTGAAGGACTCAGGAGTGATTATAGCGAAAATAAACAAAACCCAGCTACCGAACGCAACCCAAATCTAACTTATATAAGTGCAAAGATATCAAAGAACAAAACGACAAATACTACGCCTTACTTCCTAACCAAACAACAACAAAACTTGCAAACAAAAATGGCAACCACTCCCTACGCACCTAACATACACACAGAACGTACACGCTGCAAAACATCAAAGCCAGAGGTGCGCAAAGACATAACCAAGAACCGGGTGAGAGATCGAAACCAGAAAGCAAATAAGCCAAGGCAAAGGTACAGGCAGGGGTAAAGCGATGAATCAGAAAACCAATAACCAAAACCGTCATACACGATAAAGCAATCAAATAAAGCAAACCAACAATATCAAAGGAAATGAGCAGAGCTCCCAAGATTTCTTTCTGTCGGGCTTTTCACTTCAGGGGGACGGAAGTGACAGATGGTGCATATGGTGAGTTGTGGGCGGGGTCTGGAGCTCCAGAGCAGGCCATGGTCACACTGTGGGCAGATTGGCCATACTGCGGGCACAGTTAAGGCATGCTGGGGGAAAACTGTGCGGACACAGTGCTCCAGTGTCCCCATAGGTGTGCTCTGTGGGTCTTTAACAAATAGCAAAATCCTATACCTGCAGTATACCACAACATTACTACTGATGCATTCTCAGAATAATTGCACTTGCTGAAAGTAGCAGTAATAAATTAATAGCCATGTTTTGAAATACTTACTTTTGTTCACAGCCAGGTTAAAAGAAAAAAACTAAGAAAAGATATTTGAAAATTTAATACAGAACTGACCATGTGGAATGAATACTGAATACTGAGCTGTTTATTAAACATAATAAACACACACAACCTCATTACAACATAATTAATACATAATAAATCAATATCCACTCAAGGCACCAGTGGATGCCTGTCATTTACAGTATGGTCCTTCTGTTCCTTCCCCCATCCCAGCCTCTAGTATATGAAAACCAGTCAAAAGTTTAGACACACCAAGCCACCTACAAAGGAGAGTGAAAGTGTTGCATCACATGACCTGGCCACTTACTGTAAATCTTGTGGAAATTATTTTCAAGGAATTTAAGCAGAGTGTGAAGGAAAAGCAGCCAATGAGTGCTCAGCATATGTGGGACCTCCTTCAGGACAGCTGGAAAGCATCCCAAGAGGCCGCCTCATGAAACTGGTGCAGAGGAGACAGTAGGGTCAGCCAGTCCCTGCAGCAGCTGGGGTTAAGGGCCTTGCTCAAGGGCCCAGTGGTGGCATCACTCTGTGTTACTCTGTGTTCCTGGTCTTAGAGGAATGTCTTATGAGGAGAGGTTAGCTGAGCTGAATCTGTTTAGCCTCGAGCAAAAGAGACTAAGGGGGGACATGATCCAGGTCTATAAGATTCTGACGGGTCTGGATGCTGTTCAGCCAAATGGCTATTTCAATACTAGTTAAAAAACTATAACTCATGGCCATAGGTGGAAATTAGCGGGAGAACATTTTAAACTGGATTTGAGGAAGCACTTCTTTACACAGCGTGTAGTTAGAGTATGGAATAGTCTTCCTGATAACGTAGTGCAAGCTGAATCCTTGGGTTTCTTTAAATCAGAGCTAGATAAGATTTTAACAACTCTGAGCTATTAGTTAATTTCTCCCCAAACGAGCTTTATGGGCCGAATGGCCTCCTCTCGTTTGTAAATTTCTAATGTTTTTATGTTCTGTGTGTAATATTGTGCATGTGATCACCTGCCTACACTGGCCCACAGTAAACTCACACCTACCCACGGTGGGCCTGTATGGGCATGTCTGCTGTAGGGGCATTCCTTAGCTGGTAAATACAGGAGGCACAGGGTGTTACATTTATTTGTCAGTTCATCATAATTTAGATAAAAATATTTCAATAAACTCAGCTTCGAGTATTTTAAGAACATGCAAAAAAGGAACCATCAAATGCTATCAGTTGTCCGGAAACTTAAAGGACCCCATGTTGATCGCCATCTTATCCTACTGTTGTACCAGAGTATTTTCCAAATATAGTATAAGTATTATCCAGAGTATTATCCAACCGATTTTTGTTTTACTGTTCCACTTGTTTCTTTAACATACTCTGTCACAAACCATATCAAACTTACATGCATTACCAACACTGCTACCAAGATAATTGGTCTCCTCACACCCATTATCTCAGAGCTGAACTGTAGGGCCATCAAACACAGTAATCACAGTAGCAAGGACATTAATACAGTATACACCCACTGAACTGCCATTTCACTATACTGCCCTCTGGGTGCCGATACAGGACCATGAGGTGCAGGAGGGCTCACTTTGGCAAAGGCCTGGTACCTGCAGCCATAGCAGCCCAACACAGGAGGAGTCACCCGAGGGAACTAGCTGAAGCTGCTAGGAGTCCTGTTTCTTTATCATCTTCTGTTTTTCCTGTGAGATAATGGTA
Source organism: Gnathonemus echidnorhynchus (assembly GCA_026776725.1). Classification (NCBI taxonomy): domain Eukaryota; kingdom Metazoa; phylum Chordata; class Actinopteri; order Osteoglossiformes; family Mormyridae; genus Gnathonemus; species Gnathonemus echidnorhynchus. The sequence continues at coordinate 33,808 of JAODJU010000056.1, read as the reverse complement.
TTTCTGCTATAGTCTCTGTTGCATAATTACAGTATGTAAAATGCAAATGTAAAATGCAATGTTCATTTATTTGGAATATAAAGTGATGTGGAAAAGAATTTCCCCAAGGGGGACAATTACGTCTAAGTGTATTTAAACAATAATTAAACCAAACAAGATCTCACAAAACAAATGACACAAAACTAATTCAACACACTTCATACACACAGGCCTGCGGTACACTACCTGACTTCTTTTCAGGGTGCAAACAATTAAGCATTATAAATCTAATATTATGTTATTACACAAAATTAAACAATATCAAACAATTAATAATTTCGTCGTGTCCCATTCCAGGACAAGATGAAAGAATTATTATACTGTTCTTCACCACAGCGTCCTGTTCGCGTTTATTTACAATTACATTTATTTTATTTAGCAGACGATTTTGTACAAAGCGACATTCTAGTGAGGTAGATAGCACTCTACTTATTTTTCACTTCAGATAAGATCGTTACATAGTGATGCATGTTAATAAACTTAACAGCAAATAGAAAAGCACGCCGTATGAAGGGCGGCGTCTTGGGGGATTTCCGCCAAGCTTGGTTTTTGTTTCACTGAAACCGAAAGCGAAATATCTCCGGCGAAGACGCTTCTATGTCATATTTCTATGCTTCGCGATATACTGCTCTTACTTTCAGTACTTTTAAAAGAAAACTCCGGAGAGAAGACACTAAACGGTTACTCTGTTTTCATTAAACAGAATAAAAAAAACATTTTGGAAAAAAGAGTTTGTCATAACTGGAGGAAATAAACAGGTAGGTACTGATAAAATTACTTTTATAGCCTAGATCAAAAGGGTACGTAAACGCTTCTGTGAAATCGCACGTATACATTCAGTTATTAAAAACTAAATGAACAACGACGGTGTTTTGCAGAGGATCGCGGATACTGGCTTGCTATGGCATCGAAGGGCTCTATCCTGCTTGCCGATTCGTCGTCTAATGGAGAAATCCGCCTGAACGCCGAGGCTGTTGAAGTGTTAGCTAGCCTTCCTCAGCCTCTGAAAGTTGTTAGTATATTTGGACCGCGCCATTCTGGAAAATCCTACCTTCTTAACTTGCTAGCAGGGAGCAACGGTAAGGGGGAACTGTCAGCTTTATTCACTTGTACATTTAAATACAAATGCATATAACTGTATTACAGTATTTCTGTACATATGAGGGAATGTTCCAAAACGTAATATAAACTCTTGTTTAAAAATTGGTATCAGATTTGTATACATGAAATGACTAAATGAATAATAGAACCAAGAGTTTATTCTTGTCTTGCAAGTGTACGTTTTTCAGTAACCATATGCTTTTTTTCCTATCCTCCAATAGAACCACTTTCAAAACATACCTCTTGTTACTCAAACAGAAACAGTAACTTAACAAATACAGCTTATCCAAAATGGTGTTGTTAGCCTGGAACCATTCAAGACACAAATCAACAATGCCAGTCCATCAAGGGCCATATGCTCATATATTGTGGGGAATTTTGAGACTGTATAGTACCCTGTGTGCCTGGAATAGGCTCTAACCCCCTCGCAACCTTCACCAGGATAAGCAGTTAGCCTATTATAATCTTCTCTCTGTAACTCAAATACAGTAATAAAACAGAAATATATTTAAATGATTGCCAGTAAAGATTATGTTACCCCAACCGGATTAGGGAGACTGGGGCCGCACCTCCTATGGGGCCGGGCATAGCCCAAAGGGGTATCATGGATTCACAATTCCGTGGACCCCCCACCTATGGGGCTTGGCCGGGCATAGCCCAAAGGGGTAACATGGGTTCCCAATTCTGTGGACCCCCCACCTATGGGGCCCGGCCGGGCATAGCCCAAAGGGGTAACATGGGTTCACAATTCCGTGGACCCCCCACCTATGGGGCCTGACCGGGCATAGCCCAAAGGGGTAACATGGGTTCACAATTCTGTGGACCTACCATCTGCAGGGGGAGCCATGGAGGTCTGGTGCAGTGTAGATCGGGTGACAGTCGAAGGCAGGGGCCTCGACAGACCGATCGTCAGCCACTAGCGCTTGGCGCATAGAACGTAGCCTCTCTAGTAGGAAAGGAGTCTGAGCTGGTGCGGGAGGTAAAGAGATATACTAAATATAGTCAGACTCACCTCAATGCAAGGCTCAGGCTGTGGAATCAGACTCCTGGAGAGGGGCTAGGCTCTGTTCCACTCTGGAGTTGCCCATGGTGAGAGGCACCGGGTAAGAGTGGATCTATTTATAGCCCCCCGGTTCGGTGCCAGTACATTGTAGTTCACCCCAATGAATGAGAAGGTCACCTTCCTTCGGTCATAGAACGATACTGGAGGGTTCATGGAAGTTTGCCCAACCAGTCTACATGTGTTTTGTGGACTTGGGAAAGGCGTATGATTGTGTCCCTTGGGGGGGTTCTGTGGGGGGGTGCTTTAGGAGTATGGGGTACGGGGTCAATTGCTGAGGGACATCAGGTCCCTGTACAAATGGAGCAAGACTCATACTCATTAAATCTCGGTAAATCAGACTCGTTCCTGGTGGGTGATGGACACCGCCAGAGCTGCCCTTTTTCACTGATTCTGTTCATAACTTTTATAGGCAGAATCTCTAGGCATAGCCAAGGGGCGTAAGGGGCCTGGTTCAGGGGCCTCAGGATCGCGTCTTTGCTTTTTGCAGATGACGTTGTCCTGTTGGCGTCGCCAGCTGGTGACCTGCAGCAGGCATTGGGGTGGTTTGCAGCTGAGTGTGAGGCGGCCGGGATGTGGACCAGCACCTCCAAGTCTGAGGCCGTGGCTCTTGACTGGAAAAAGGTTACTTGCCCTCTCCTGGTGAGGGGTAGGTTACTGCCTCAAGTAGAGGAGTTTAAGTATCTAGAGGTATCTAGGGAGCGAGAGATCAACAGATGGATCGGCGCAGCATCAGCAATATTGTGGATGCTGTACCGTTCTGTCGTGGTAAAAACGGAGCTGAGCTGAAACCTATGGTCTAACCTATGGTCATGAGCTCTGGGTAGTGACTGAAAAAATTAGATTCTGGATACAAGCGGCAGAAATGAGTTCACTCCACAGGGAGGCTGGGCTCAGGCTTAGAGAGAGGGTGAGGAGCTCAGACATTCAGGAGGGGCTTAAAGTATCTCTGCTCCTCTGCATCACAAGGAGCCAGTTGAGGTGGTTCAGGCATCTATCTAAGATGCCTCCTGGATGGTTCCCTGGGGAGGTGTTTCAGGCCTGTCCAACTGGGAGGAGGCCCCAGGGCAGACCCAGGACATGCTGGAAAGATTATATCTCTCAGCTGGCCTGAGAACGCCTTGGTATCCCCCAGAGGAGCTGGAGGAGATGGCTGGTGAGAGGGAGGTCTGAACATCCCTGCTTAGACTGCTGCCCCGCAACCCGACCTCAAATAAGCAGCAGGAGAATGATGGATGGATACACACACGCACACAGACACACACGCACACAGACACACACACACATACTGTATAGGGTTGTTATTATTAATGCTGAGAAGGTAATTTATTTGGAAACTTATCATGATGTGCAAAACTTTAATTAATCTTGCTTTCATGTTGGTATTTCTTGTGAAATGCATGGTACCAGTGAAGCATGTTTTATAATTGTTGCCTGCCTATAGTTGTAATAATCATTACTTGTGTTCTTTTCCCTAAAGAATTTATTGTGTCCAGAGACAGCTGCAAAACGACTCCATGTATTTACATGTGGAGTCTGCCAGACCCATTGGACTCAAAGCAGAACCTAGTGCTGTTGGACTGTGAGGGATTTGAAGAGGACTTGGTAAGTACAGGGCTCCTGGTGAAACTCATCACATATCAAGTTATTTTCTCAATCATGGTGTTAATTGTTTTGTAGTGTTAATATGCATGGCCTATTTGATTTTTTTCCTGAGCTGATAGCAAATTTTATGTATAAAATTAGTAGTAATTTATATTACTACTAATATTTATATTATTATTTATATATGCCATCTCTTTATTTTTGCTGTTCAGGCTTTTCAGATGTGCTGCTCAGACTAGTGCATGATTACATTAGTCTGAATGCACATGCATTGTCTCTGCATCATCTGGCAGGTGCTGGAGGAGCGAGCGTACAGCCCCATCTTCACCCTGTCTGTGCTGCTCAGCTCTGTCTGCCTCTATAACACACTGGGCCCTGTGAAACGGGAAACCTTGGACCAGCTTTTGTATCCTTGCCTAATAACCAGCTTGTCAACACTTACAAAAGCAGGCAACAGCTGGAATAATGAATAATCGCAGATTTGTAACCGAAAAATTGCAGATTAATATTCACTATTAAGTAATTTCCCTTAAAACAATGCTTAATTGTTTCAGCAAAGTGTGAATTAATAATGAAAAAAATGTATTTCATAATAAAAATCTATGCTATTTTGAAGTATACCCCAATAAATAAGCAAAGGTGACCTAGCTATCTTTGCCTTGGATCCAAAAATGTTGTGGGAAGATATTTTTATGATTCATTACCTTTTAACTGCCAGTATTCTAACTATTCATGTAACATATGGACTTTTTTCATAGTTTTATTCTTGTATTTCCTTTTTCTAAAATTATAAATATTAGAATGGATTGTATAATAGCTTATAAAGAAAAATAGCATGGACTAGTTTCTTGTTAATTTACTGTTAAAACCAAGTGTATCACTTTTCCTTAACTAATACTTAAGTCACATAACTATGTTGAGAAATCTAGTCATTTTGCCTTCTGAAGACCATGCAAATGAGAGATTCCTTCCAGCATTTGTGTGGTGTGTGCGAGACGAGAGCCTAGTTATGAATTTTGGCAGCATTGAACTTGATCCTGAAGACTTTTTAGATTCTGTCTTAAATGACATTAAAGGTAATAACACGTTCTGTTTAAAAAGAAGAGGTGGACATTTTTACTGTGGAAAATGGCAAGATGTCATTAAAACACTATTTGTTCCTGTCACAATTAATGCACTTATGAATTCATTTTTAGTCTTAATTCCTTCTGGTCTGTTTTCTCTTTCAGATGGCAATTCCCCAGCTGGACACCTTCTGGAAATATTCACAAGACCCAAAATGAAACTCCTTGATTTCTGCACACCTCATGAATATAATAAAGATTATGAGAACCTGTCACTTAGTGAGCTCAGCCCTAATTTCACAATGCAGATAGATGCTTTGAGGAAATTTCTATACAGAAGCAAACCAAAGGCTCTCACTGATAATCACTACGCAAGTGGGAGAGGTCAGTAAAGTGCTTGCTAGGCATTGTAATCTCCTTAATGGATGAATGAATGTTAGTTGTACATTTTACCTCAACAGAATCGTCTGAATAAATGTATAGCATTGTGAATATGCAGCTGGCTTCTTTAGATTTTAGTCATAAACTAGAATAGATTGTGGCTTTTGATCTGAGGTTTGCAAATTTCTTTTTATCTTTTTCCAGAACTTGTAATTCTGCTTGAAAAGTTTGTGGAGAAGGTATCCACAGGATCCATTTTGGATTTGAATCAGGTGACTGGCTTCTCAGTTTTGGAGGATTCAGGCAAAGACTTTTCAGGGGACTTGCCACAATACACCCCCGTGGTCAGCAGAAATCCCTCAGGAAGCTTGCCGTCAGGTCTGGGGCTCCCGACGTCTGGAAGAGAAGAAAAGGCATCTGTAAGCTTAACAAACTGATGTTTTCATATAATTACTTTGCTTGTTTTACTAAAATACATAAACAAGCATACAAGTGGTATGTTTTACAGTATTATAAAAGAAAATATCTTTTGAGTTATTTGGATGGATCAGTATTAATACTGACACAGAAGTGTTATTTGCAAAATTGGCAATAATTTGCCTATCACCAAACATTTGACAATTGAAATTTATTCATAGACTTATTTAAACACACATCCAGCCTGTAATACTTACTTAAAGAAGTTATTTTAATCACTTGATCTAACCTCACTGTGGCTATAGGTCTTCTCTGGCACAGGGAAAATGTTGGAACCTATTTGTCTAATTGAGAACACAACAAATAATGAGCTCAAAATCAGTCAAGAAGCAGTTGCCATTTTAAGCTCCATCCATCAGCCTGTAGTTGTGGTGTCTATTGTGGGCATGTACCGCACTGGCAAGTCCTACCTGATGAATCGATTGGCTGGGAAGCAGAAAGGTATGTGCTGCATCTCCCTGTAAATTTTAACAGTTTTTTCTGATACATTTGGATCTTCCTGCTTTGGACACACTTCTCTATTCCTGGTATTTCAGGATTTGCTCTGGGCTCCACTGTCCAGTCTAAGACAAAGGGTATCTGGATGTGGTGTGTTCCTGTTCCTGGTAGAGAAGAACAAACACTGGTCTTGCTGGACAGTGAAGGACTGGGAGATGTGGAGAAGGTACTGTACAGTAATGCTTTAAGAAATTGCAAAGGAATCATTTAACAATTGATATATAAAATACAATCTACAGTTAATTTACAATCTACAGTTAATGAGCAAATTCAAGGATTTTATCTATCTTCAAAATCTACACATGCTACAAAATTAATGAAACGTACATATTGCCCATGTAGACATTAATTAATAATTAAAATGATCATTTCTAACTCCTAGGAGGACACAGTGGTTAGATCTCTGTTCTCTTACCACCACTTTGCATGTTTTTCCCTTGTTCCCGTGGTTCTCCTGCAGTTATTTTGGTTTTCTCCCCAAATTTGGTGCCTCTAAAGTGTTCATAGTGTGTGGGTCCTCAGATAGGCTCCAGGTTTGCCTTGGGAGCTTGTCACTACAGCAAGCTTAATACCTGCATTTATGGAGATTTGTTTTATTAAAGTCCCTTAGACTCGTTATTTAGAAAAATAAGTTATCGTGTCCTCATACAGTATTTATCTGTAACAATATTTGCATTTATTGTTCAAGATTTTCAAGAGAATTTTGTTATACTTTTACAGTGTCATAATTAGCGATAAGAAAAAATTTCACGTAAAATATCTTAATTTAAATACGAGTATGTATTTATGTAAATATGGTTGATGTGTTTATCACCATTATAAAGGAAAATAAGTAATTGGATGGATTGATATTATTGATGCAAAAGTATAACCTGCAAAATTTGCAAATGCCCATCACCCAACATTTGACAATTGCTCGAGCTAAGGTTTAAAAACGATTGTCTTTATTTTAACAGGGGGACGAGAAGAATGACAACTGGATTTTTTCCCTGGCTGTGTTACTAAGCAGTACTTTGATTTACAACAGCATTGGTACCATCAACAATGTTGCTGTGATGAATCTACAGTATCCTACCAACCTGAACATTTCCAGTTTCTATTCTAGGAATAATGCATGCAAAGCTGAAAAGTATAATTACGATGTCTGATATAGAAGCTGCTGTTTCAGATTCTGGTACACCCTAGAAGTATTTTTCCCACTGACTAACTGAGAAATAAATAATCATAATGACAAAAAACAAATCCACAGTCTAAAGCAGAGAATTTGTTTTAACTGTCCTGGTCAGAAATACACAAATGACTCTAAAGTTAGTGTTTTGATCAGGGCTATATGACATCCATTCACCACTGTCTTCAAAAACACTAAAGGGTTGGTAGATAGTGGGTTGGTGGATAGATTAACCATAATGATTTTTTACCCACTGTCAATTACATAACTGTTTATTAAAGATATAAAGGTTCTGTAAGTGCTAAAAAATATCCTTATGAAAATAGTTTTATGGTCAATGGTGTTACATTTTCACATCAAGGTACAAAGTGAACATGGGCAGTAGATAATTTGGTCTTCTGATGATCACTTGGAGTTTCACTACACTGATACTATATTGATACTTCTGTATTTGAGAAACATTCTGTAGTTTGATGCTTCTGCTTTCTTTGTCATTTTCTTGCTCAACTAGAATTGTTACGTAAATCAGGTTTCTCCTCTCAAAGTGTTGACCTTGCCATTTCTCACCACTGAAAATAGATTTTCTAGATTTTCTTCCTCAACTGCAGCATCTAACAGATATGTGTCTGAGCTGACGAAACACATCAAAGTAAAGTCCAACGATGAGGATGAAGCAGATGCTTCTGCTGAGTTTGTCCGCTTCTTCCCCTCCTTTATCTGGGCAGTTAGAGATTTTACTCTGGAGCTTGAGGCTAATGGGAAACCCATAACAGCTGATGAATATTTGGAGAACTCCCTGAAGCTGAAGCCTGGTAAATGCTTAACACTACCATTCACTGTTTACTCCATGAAGTCTATAGTACACATGAATGGAACAATGATTTTTTAAAATTGTTACTCAGTTTTAGATAATATTCTTGTTAAGAATGTTTTGGAATTTGAAGGTTAGAAACCAGAAGTAATATGACAATTTGAATTTGCTTATGATATTCACAATATGAATATCACGATCTCAGATACCGTGTTAATGATAATAAAAACCTTTTGCAGAAGCATTCCTTCTGCTTTTCAGGTTTAGCAAATTTAAAAATCATCTCTTTATAATCTTAGCGAATTGAGGTCTCCGCTAAAATCAAAACCACAGATATGCAGTGAAATAGTCTAGCAACAAACTTTCTTTTTTTTTGCGTGGAGTCTCTATTTATAAAAATCAGTGTTTAATTGTCATTATACAACTGCTAGTTCCGACCAAGAAATGTGATTGGCCAAGAGGTCTTCTCTGAGCACTTTTTATCAGAGTATAACTGCACTCGGACATTTTGCATCAGATCTATCATTCCGTTTTATGGGTGTATCTAAAAAGTGTTACTTAAACTTAACCCTCTGGAGTTGGCGATCCCCCTGTGGGATCAAACATATCTCGCCAAACCACCTAAAACTGAATTTTTGTTATAGAAACATTAAACCCCCCCAAAAACCTTGAATGGTCTCCTTTTCAAATATATATAGGGAGAAACTAAATATATTTTTAGAGCTTTGTAAGGAGAATAAAAAAAACAACAGTCACTTGAGTGTCTGAGTCTCAAAGCTGTCCTGATCGCCCACCCGTTTGCAAATAGCACTATTCATATAACAATACGGTTGCATGTGTTACTGGGTCAAGAAAACTCCTACAAACACAAGCACATAGATGTCTGGGTTTTGTTTACACTGATTGTGTAGCTGCAACCTATTGTCGTGAGAGAGTTTTCACTGAGGAAATACGATAAAAATACATCTTTTCAATTTATGGATAACTGCAAATTGGGGTAAGCAGTGACTTTGTAAATTAAATGTCACTTGTTTTCTAATTTTGATTGCTACTGTAAAAACGTGTCTTTATAAACATATGCAAACTGTTGGTAAGACTGTTGGTCTTTTAGTATTTTCCACTACCTTTAGTATTTTATTTACTGAAAATAAGATTTTATGTAAAATATTAATTTTCACTAAAAACACTTGTATAATTTACATAAATGATGCAACTTATGTGTTCTCGCTTCGTTCAAAATTGGAAAATGTGAAGTTGTGGCACAAAATTAAAAAAATTAAAGCAGGGCCGCTCAATGTTTCCCAAAAGCATAGTTGCTCATTATGTTAGCGGCTTACACAATATAGAACCATGTGACTGAAGGTTTCCGCTATCTAAGTTGCTAAAGGGAGCTTTTGGTAAATGTGCCCCACAATGGGTTGTATTTTATCTGGGAATGAGTAGTGATGGTTGGAAGAAAAAACCCAAATCTAAGTTTCTTTTGTATACCTTCGGTTTGTAAAACACATTTTGATCATTTCAAATAATAGTTTCTCATTTATTTTTTCCTATCAAGGCCACAATAAAAAATTAGCCACCAGCAACAGTGCCCGAGAATGTATTCGGAAGTACTTTCCCTGTCGAAAGTGCTTCGTCTTTGATACGCCTGTCCACAGTGACAAGCTGAAGATTATTGATCAGCTGAGTGATTCTGACCTGGAAGAAAAGTTTGTTAAGCAAGCTACAGAGTTCTGCAGTTATGTTTTTGGAAATTCCCAGGTGAAAACCATCAAAGGAGGAATTAAAGTCACTGGGAGATGTAAGTTCAAAGTGCTCACAAAAATAACTTGAATTATTTATGCAAAGTTAGGCTAACTGGTGTGTTTAGTTGAGTTAGTGTATAATTGTTCACGTGCATGTGTGTGTATGTGCTCTGTGATGGTCTAGCATCCTGCCTGAGATAGGTTCCAGGTCACTAGAACATTCATAGAACATTCATAAGCAGCATGTAGATATACCTTAACATCCTAACATACCTTAACAACTTTATTATACATCAGTAACAAACGTTATAATAAGAAACATTATAATTGTATAACCATATTTGCATGCTGCTTATGAATATTCTATAAATGCATTATGAAGGTGAACTGAATGTTCTGCGAATGCTTTATAAAAACATTATGAAAGTGCAGTTAATTAATGTAAAACGTAACTGTATGGATTATGTATGAACTACAGCCTGTTACACCACTACACACAACCCTGCCCAGGATAAGTGGCCTGTTTTACGCCTCTCTCACGAAATGTCTTCTCTGGTTTTCTCCTTTTCATGGTGCGGTGTGTCTCAGTGCTGGCTAAGCTTGTGACGATGTATGTGGATACCATTAAAAGTGGGAAGGTTCCTTGCCTGGAGAATGCAGTGGTAGCTCTAGCTCAGACAGAAAACTCAAAAGCAGTAGAGGAGGCACACAGCCTGTACAAGCAACTGCTGAGCGAGTGGACAGTGTTACACACCGAGACACAGGAGGAGCTTTCAAATGTCCATGAAATCTGCCTGAAGGAGGCGCTGCAGCTCTTCCTTGATCGCTCATTCAAAGATGATGATCAGCGCTTCCAAACACAGCTCATGGTTCGTAGGCACCTTAAATATACTTAATTTACTTTCCTTGATTCACTTAAACCTAGGATAAATAAAGCTGATGTTTAAGGAATGGAAACATTGAATTTATTTTTTATTATTCTTATTACTATTAGAAACTATTAGAAACACTTTACTGAGCCTCCAAACATGTGAATATCAAAAGGTTTTTTTTTATGTGGCTTTGAATACTTGAAATTATGAAAAGTTCTTTTTGTGGATTTTTGTTTCTTGTGTCAACAGGATGTTGTAAGAAATGAGTATGATAAGAAGTGTCTGGAGAACGAGGAGCTCTCCCTGAATTACTGTACTGCTCTGCTCATGCAGTTGGAGGACACTTTGAAGCCAGATAATGATTACATGACACCAGGTGGTTATCAAGACTTCCAGCAAGACCTAGAAGTTTTAATTGTCCAGTACAGAGATACAAAAGGCAGAGGCATCAAGGTGCAATAATCTTCCTATCACATCTGTTTTTGGGACAAAAATGTGTGTTAATTGTGTCACTTGTTTACTGGAAAGCATTTTCATTATAGTTGGAATTTATACTGATATTAGGATTAGGGGTAAGTGTTACTATAAAGATATTTATAAAAATATACATTTTTGTTAATGTTTTACAAAGGTTGAATTATTAATATATGTGACCCACTAGAATGTTAAAATGCACATTTTTTATGATTAAGCTTCACTTGTGCAAGCAGACCCTGTGTGAACATCAGTCCATAACAAGGTTGGTTTTTCAGGCAGAACAGGCTTTGGAAGAATACCTGGCTAAAAAAAATAAACTGGGCACAGTGATACTAGCGGCAGACAGAAGTCTCTCTGAACAGCAAAAGCGTATAGAAGGTGAGAGAGGCATCAAACAGCTCTGGATGTTACCATAATAATATATGTGGGCTGTGAAGTTCGTGATAATTTATAGTAAATTTTGTTTGCCGGCTGTCATAACACATAGAGAGTATATAAAAGGATTAACGCCCAGTCTGTTACAGTCTGATATGCTATCATTTACTTCATTCAGGATACTGACTGTTGATGTATTTTGATGTACTTTAACTATAGTACAGTGGTACCTCGGTTCTCGAACTCACTAGAACTCGAATTTCTTGAAAGTCGAACAAACTAGTTTGACCTGGAACTCGATCTGAATATCAGAAGTCGAACCGTGAATGCTGACCTAATATAAATTGTACGCACCAGGAAATGAGTCATACTACA
>JAODJU010000056.1:10336-21663 GCA_026776725.1 Gnathonemus echidnorhynchus | reverse complement strand
ATTTCTGCATGAGAGTATGAGTATGAGATCAGAGTATGTTCTCTCATATTTTTTATATATATATATATATATATATAAATATGCACTAGAAAAATCACGATCAATTTTATATATATATATATATATATATAAAAATAAAAAATTGATCGTGATTTTTCTAGTGCAAGTTGTCCGGGCAGCAGCCTGAGCAGAGATGCCCAGACCTCCCTGACCCCAGTCACCACCTCCAGCTCCTCCGGGGGAATACTAAGGCATTGCTGGGCCAGCCGAGAGAGAATCTCTTCTGTGTGTCCCAGGTCTGCTCTGGGGTCTCCCTCCTGTTACACATAACTGAACCACCTCCTCAGGGTAGGAACGTAGATTGACCGGTAAATTAATAGCTTTGCCTTTATGCTCAACTCTCTCTTCACTGCGACTGGTGCAATGTCCGCATAACTGCTGGAGCTGCACTGATTCACCTGTCGATCACCTGCTCCCATCTTTCCTGACTCGAACAAGATCCTGAGATGCTCTGATTGAGGTGGTAACTCATCCCCAACCTGGATGGGGCGATCCACCATTTTCCTGTTGAGAACCATGGCTTCAGACATGGAGGTGCTGATCCTCATTCTGACTCCTTCACACTCGGCTGCAAACTGTCCCAGTGCCCACTGGAGTTCACACACTCAGTGAAGCCAACAGGACTATATCATCTGCAAAAAGATATGATTCTATGATCCCTGATCTAGACACCCTCCACCTTAGGTTGTACCTAGCAATTCTGTCTATGAATGTTATGAACAGAACAGGCGACAAACTGCAGCCCTAGCACAGTTCAACAATCCAAGTCTGTCTTGGTAGCAATGCAAACCAAGCTCTCACTCTGATTATGCAAGGACCTGATAGCCTGTAGAATTTTGCCCAACTCCCCATACTCCTGGAGCACCTCCACATGACCCACTGAAGGACACAGTCATATGCCTTTTCCAAGTCCACAAAACACATGTAGACTGATTGGGCAAACTCCCATAAACCTTCCACTATCCTAGTGAGGGTAAAGAGATGTTTCAGTGTTCCATAACCGTGACAGAATTCACATTGCTCCTCTGGGTAGGCCTTCTGAGGGGAGGGGAGGAGTATGATCCCCCTGAAATTGGAACATGCCCCATTCCCCATTCTCATCACCCCAATCTGCTAATCCAGCACCACTATCCCCAACTTCCATGCAATGTTGAAGAGGTACTTTTTCAAATAGTCAATTTGTGTTACCCTAGTTATTTAAAGTCATTCAGCTTACGAGAAAAGATAAAATAGCTAACCCCTCTCCTAAAATAGTTACATTTCCTATGCACACTAACTAGACACAGCACGTGTCTTTCAAATCTAAAGAGGCACCTGCAAGCTAAGTAATACCGTCCTTGAAGAAAGAGACCCTCATAGCAGAGATAATGATGGCCCCAGCAGACCAAACCAACAGAGCATAGCTTTTGATTCAGCTAGTAGGTCAAACAAAACTCATCCCATTAGAGCTCAACAAACTATTAGCTGTTTATGTGGTGGAGGAGATGCAGCCATTTTCCATGGCTGAAGCTTAAAGGTTGAAGGTTAAAAAAAACATTTGTTTCTTTACAATACGTATCCATCACTGTGGACTTCTGGACAGCTTTAACAAAAGTTTTCTGGGTATGACAGTGCACTGGATCAACCCCTCAACTTTGCACTATGGGAAAGCGACCATTCCCTGCAGACAAGTTTTGGGGAAGACACATGTATGACAGATTTGGGGGTTATTTGTGGAAATTTCTATGCATGTTAGTTTCTCACAAGTTTATATGAGCCATGCGTGCCAAAACCAGACACAATAGTTTGTGGTTCATCTGTTGTAATGTGAACTGCTTTTTGTTTAGTGATGCATTTGTGATATTTTTTTTTTTTTTGTTTCACCAAAGTTAATAATTCTTTTACAGTGACTAATAAGACTTTTCATATTCAAGTGTATAATAAAGAGCTCCTGTCCAAACTAATCATTGTGTGGGTCCTTTCCAGCTGTTAGCTGAAGTAGGCCACCTCCCACTCCTCTTACTCCACTACCTGGCAGAGTGCTGCACAGATCCCCATGTTGCTGGCATCAGTGTTCAGGATGAATGGGGAATGACATTCCTGGGGTGGTGGTGAGTGCAACCTTCAGCCAGGAGAACACCAGCTGGCACTCTGCCATCCACCGCTACTCTGACCCTTGGGAGTGAGGTGATGGCACTGCAATGTCTGTGAGGCCCTTGATGAATCTGTAACTGGTAGTAAGAGTCCATTCCCAGAAAACTCTGCAAGTCGCTGTGAGAACATAAGAACATAAGAAATTTACAAACGAGAGGGGGCCATTTTGGGGAGAATTTAATTAATAGCTCAGTAAGTAAGTCTGTAAGTCGCTCACCATAGCTGTGACTGTCACCTTAGCGGGATCTGTTGCCACCCCCTGACCAATGACTACTTGACCCAGGAAGTCCACCTGGAGTTGTAACAGGGGGCACTTGGCAGGGTTCAGTTTAAGCCTCACCCATTGGGTGAACGTCAGCACCTGCCAGAGGTTCTGCTCCACCTGCTCCAGACTGGGGACATGGACCAGCAGGTCATCCAGATAGACAAGGCAATGGCTTTGAGGAATCCCATCCAGTGCACATTTCATTAGGCATTCAAAGGTGGCAGTCATGTTTCATATCCCCTAGCCCTCGTGTGAATGGTGTTTTCTCATTGGCCTCATCCACCAGTGCCTTCGGCCAGTAACCACTTCACAGGTCCAGAAAACAAAATGCCTAGGCGCTAGACAGCACATCAAGAACATCATCGATGTAGGGGAGGGGTTAGGAGTCAAGCTTGGTGGCAGCACTGAGGCAGAGATAGTCCATAAAGAACATCCATCCTTCTTGCAGTTAAGGAGGGCAGGGGCAAGCCAAGATGCGCAGTGTATCTCTGCATTGCCGGTGATGGTTTTCAAACAACAGCTATAGACAGGTCTGGGCCGGGAGCAACTCCAAAACATCAGTATGGTGCCAGCAACTGCTGTTGCTCTTGGATGTGGATGTCCAGCAAGAACAGAACAGAAATGCATGTAGGTGGAAGTGGGAGTAAAGTAAAGGTTCATACAAATTCCTCTTTTTAGATTTTGATCTGTTTCAAATTCTAAGTTTTTATCAACTGCCGAACGCAAAAAGATTTCAAAGTATGACTTGTTGCACTTTGTCTCTGTCGCCTGTATCCACTTTTGTCTCCTTAAAGGGTCCCAGTCCGTGTGTGTAAGTGAGTTTATTCTCACTCGTTGTTTTACTTCTGTCCTTTTATGGATTGAGCAATAAAAGAGTCTGCTAAAAACTGAACTTTGCTGTCCACCTCATGATGTTTTTGCTACTCGCGTGTCATATGTTATTTATTTGACCTGCAATAAAGGTATTATTTATTGTTATAATTTATTATTAAATCTGGCCAGCAAATGATCTGTCATTTCCGCAGAATAATAAAAAAAATAATAATGCATTGTTATTCCACTAATAACCTGGCAAGTTGTTTGACTGCCGGCAGTGGTGATATTAAACAAAACTATATTGGTTACGGATAGAATTTTCCGGGTATACGGAAGGTTTGGATGTGACAGCCCATCCCACTTTTGCTGACGTTATGGTTCCAAATACTGAGACCAGCTTTTTGTGGTGCCATGCTGGAGCTGTTTTTCCTGACCCAGGGCCAGTTTGTTGCAGTGGAAATGTGCAGAACTAGTTCTGGTTTGGGACATAGTCCCAGGGCCCCTCTCCTCTGTACTTGGGAAGCTTTATCCCACTGATTGCCTAACTAACAGCCAAGAGCGGTAGCCAGCCCTCTCCTCCTGCCCCGGTGCCAATGCTTGAGGTATACAGCTCTGTGGAATGGTGAGCACAGCTGAGGGACAGACCATAGCACATCGCAGGCAGCGGTGATTCTGCACCCCGTTCTTATCAGCACCACAAACTCTGCTTCCACTACGGTCTGTGGCAACTTTGGCAACCACCACTTTACTCTTAGACGACGGCATCTTTCTCACTCTTGTCTCCTGGCTCCCACTTCTCTCTGGGTAGCATCTTTGAGCTTCCGGGAGTCAGCCTTCACAGAGCCCATCCCGAATGATCTCCTGCAGGGATGGGAGTTTTTGGCTGAATATTTCTCCAACTCAGGATGCAGGTCAAACCTCTCCATTCCACTTCTTACACCAATGTAGCACTGGCAGTATAGACTTGACACATTAATGTAAAGTTAAATAGTGTTTTTAGCTGGTACTTCAACAATATTGATGTTACTAACATCCATAACCACATCCCTGCCCTTATTGGTTGTGTTGCTGTGAGTTCTACACAAAGCAGTGCTGGCAAAGCACTTGCTTCTGCTATCATCTCTATGGATTTGTCTCTTTCTTCAGTTCTTGTTTGCTTTTCTCCTCATTCTTTGCCAATTTTGGAACCAAACCTATGCCCTTGTGACAGACTCTGTTAGTACTGTTGTTCTGCTTGGCCATAGTTCACTTTAGGTACATTTGCAACTACTTTGTTTTATAAATATTGCAATATTTATTGCTAATTTTTCAAAATTACATAGTGATTTTTTCAAATTGAAATTAAGCATTTATATTTTATCTAAGAATATCAGTATCGTACTGGGTGATACCAGTCTTGGTATTGGATCAAATCGGATAAAAAAGAAAGTCAGTGGTACAGCCCATCCCTATTTCCGCTGTATTATGGAGTCAGTCTGGAGCAGAAAGAGAAGGCGGAAGGAGAAGTAGTTCCTATCCTACTGACATTTATGTCCTGGTAGTAGTTCATGACCGGCCCATTATAATAACATAAACATCTAAAACATCTAAATACCAGGTAAAAAAAAATCCGATACTTTAATGGTAGAATTGTCAAAAATAAAACCTTAAGAAAGAATTGACATTTCAATATCTCGATCCGCGCATCCTTATAGTTTTCACACTGTAAAAATTACAAGACGGAGACAGAGATAGAAACACGTGGTTTCAGCAAAACTAAATGACAATGAATCCCATCTCACTTCCAGACATGCTTTTAAAGCGTTGAAGGTGTGACCCTATGAATTTCTGTATTTTATTTATTAGTATATGATAACACTTATGCCGACATCCATTTCAGAATTTATCCCGCATTGTGCACCCAGGGATGGGTTTATGATAAAGCGATACAGAACGGAGAAGCCCTCATTGAATGTGGGTCGATAAAAAGGAATTAAATCGTTTTAAATTTTAAGTATTAATTGTATAAATTATTTTAAAAAGGGTATGTATTTTTTTAAGAAAACGTATATATTTTTCAAGTGTAAAACGTTGTAGGTAAGATAAAAGACGTTTTATGGAGAATCGAGTCCTTATAAGTACATAAGTTCTAACGAATGCAAAGGATACACCAAAAATCCCAACCCCTCCTTCTTCACACGCAAGCACATAACATATGGTCCGTACACTACGTTAGAGCTGCAGTTTCACAAAAAACACAGGAGTGATGGATCTGCTTTCACTTTTAGGAAACGTATAAATAACAACGAAGATTTGGTATGTGTGAAATGATTTACTCGATTGTGTTCATTGTCAGTGGAGCTACATATTTCTGTTAAACACGACTAATTCAAGTGAAAACTAAAATATTGCTAACAGTCCGTTTCTCGTTAGGTAGACTTAACAGAGTGCTACTTTTCCCTTTTTGAATACCTGTAAAAATAAACGATCTCAATTCGGACTGATGTTTTGAAAATGTGGTGGCGTATATTTTGATCCAGATGTGATTGCAAGAGATTGCCAACTTAAATCGTGCTGTTATGACTTATGCTAAACTCAGTGTTTAAATGTACCACGCTATGCCATGCATATGGCTGTGAATAGCGAATAAGATGTATATATATATATATACATACTATAGGTTTCAACTATAATTACTTTTTGTCTTTTAGCTATACATTTATAATGTGTGAAATGCAAGGGTTTAACAGTGTGCCGAACTGAACCATGCAGATGCACAAAGCAGTAAATAGTGCTATTTGTTGGCCTGTTATTTGTGACATTCAAATAATTTAAATAAATTTTCTATACTCAGCTTTAGCCGGTGTCCTGACACGTCCAGCTTTAATTTAAAGGAGAGTGCTGCCCGAGGGTAACTAACTTTCATTATCATAATTTACTCGGGGGCATTAAACATAACTATTGTTCTTTAAACCTGTTTTGAATCTCTGAAGTTTTGACTCAGATATTATAGCGGCAAATGATGGCGGTTTCACGACCACAATTCATAAAGCCGCAGAAACAAAAAGTAATTTGACATTTAAAAGTGTTTTGAATATCCTTTTGAGAGATCGTCTTCCGTCGTGGCATCCCCATCCCCCCATTTGCAACGTATTCACTCCAGCCCCCAATCATACGAAATACAAGTCATTTCTTCTCTAAGATGTTTTTTTTTAAAAAAAACAAATCTATGTTTGCAAGCTTTACTTTTACAGTATTTCCCACTCCCACCTTTAAGGCATCCTGTCATTCAGAGGGTCATCGATATCATTGAAATGTTTAAGCGCTACCTTAAAAATATTAGGGAATAAGGTGGAACGCTTTTGTCACGTGTTTATGCTATTACACTATTAAGACTTTTGCCATGAAAATGACATTACTTCATCCAGTGGTAATATCATTTTGTAACTTTCTAATGTGGTTCTTTCAATTTTGTTCTACAGTGTAAATCAGTCTGAGAAAATTGGTCAATGTAATTTTTTGGCGAAGTGTTAATTGTAATAGGCCACAGTCTTGTTTCTTCTTCAAAGAACATGTAATACTACTGAAATTAAAAATGAAGGCAGGAGGAAAAGGGCTCTGTTCCACAGATGGAAAATAACTAATGTCGGAACAAAGCAGGAGTATCTAAGTCTACAGGTTGAGTTAAAAATATTAGACTTGCTAAGAGGAATGTCAAAATGAAGATTGCATTGGAGGCTAAGGATGACATTAAATGGATGACATATTTTTCCAGTATTTTAACTTCAAAAGAGCTCTAAAAGCTGAAGTGTCTAATCTGCAGAATAGTAAAGGCTTTGTAATTAAAATGAAATTGATATACAATAGTTAATGAGTTTAATGATTGCTATTTCATGGGTATTCACTGTAGAAGACATGAGTAACATACCAACGCATTCCTATTTCTGCTTCGTCTTTGACCAATATATGTATAACTGAAGCTACAAAGCCTAGCTAAGCTCAAAATAAATAAATTGCAGGGCCCTGATGGTATCCTAACCTACAGTTTTAAAAGAGATGAGGGGCATTATTTGCTGAACTTTAACTTTGCTATTTCAGAAATCCTTATCTGCTGGTGTGGTACCTTCTGATTGGAAGCATGCTAATATAACACCCATATTAAAAAATGGAATAGAAGTAATCCATCAAACTTTAGGCCAATTAGTTTAACTTGCATAACTAGAAAGGTAATGGAAGTTATAATCGAAGGGAATATGGTAGATTACCTGGATTTAAATATCATTCTGAGGGATAGCCAACATGGATTTAGGAGAGGTAGATCCTGTTTAACAAATAGGCTTGAGTTCTTTGAGGAAGCTACAAGGGAAATTGGTCATAAAAAGGCCTTCAATGTGATGTACTTAGATTTCCAGAAGGCCTTTGATGTTGTCCCTCACAAATAGCTCCTTCTTAAGGTCAACGCAAGAGGGATTTTAGCAGCTGTAGCAGCTTGGATTGAAAACTGGTTAACAGTTTAAACAGGTAGTTATAAGAGGCACAATGTCACAGTGGACCTGCGTTCATAGTGGGGTACCCCAGGGTTCAATTTCAGGGCCACTATTATTCCTAATTTACATAAACAAGAGTGACAGCACTATATACAGTAAATTGGTTAAATTTGCAGACGACACCAAGGTGGGTGGTATAGCAGATACTGAACTAGCAGCACAGAGGCTACAACAGAATCTTGATATAATCAGATACCTGTCAGATGAAATTTAACACAGATAAATGTAAGGTAATCCATGCAGGGAGCAGAAATATAAAGTACAAATATTTTATGGGTTCCACTGAAATAAAGGTAGCTGATTATGAGAAAGATCTCGGTGTATATGTTGATGCTTCCATGTCCCACTCTCACCAGTGTGGGGATGGAATTAAGAAGGTCAATAGAATGTTGCGTTAAATCTTTAGGTGGGTGGAGTCAAGGGAGGTAATGTGAAAACTATACAATTCCTTGGTAAGATCTTATAAAAATCTTCTGATAAAAGGAGATCAATGAAGATAACAGCTGGCCAGGCTCACCCCTCCCCTCAGGCAAGGCATTCTCAAATTTCCAATCTTGTCCGTGTAATGCGGCTTGCGGTTAAAATTAAAAATACAAAGACAAGTTCCCATAATCAACATGTTCCCCTTTTCTCTAGATAAGATCAGTATCCCACACACCAATTGCTAGATACGGTTTCAATCAAAAGTATTCTTGATCAACTTCCCCTTTCTCATGAGAACATCGTCTGAGAACAAAATAAGCGGCCCACACACTAATCGATAATGTATAAAACACATGTTGGAACATGTTGGACCACCCTTTCTTCCCAGGAAAACCCCTAAAAACAAAGTAAGCATCCTTGAATGGGGTTAGCATCTCATGAATCAGAAATAACAAGACAAGTGTCCTTGAACAGAATAAGTATCTCAGGACAAGAATTCTTGGGACAAGATAAGCATGCTGACTCTTCTCATGAGAAACAAGTTATTCAGTTCAGCCTTGACACAACAATATTATGAGTGAATCATGGACGATATGGTCGTTGTATCTGAATTTCAGGATGATTAGTCCACACACGGTCAGAATCAATCCACACCTCAATCACCTCATATGTATGTGTACTAGGTGGAGTTGGAGGTACTCCACCAAATCGTGTGTAGTGAAGTAAGACAATTACAACCTCCCAAATCATCACAGTGACAGGGGGACAGTCAACATATTTCTTTAATACTATGCTACGGGGGCGACGTGGCCAGTTGCGGAGCCACCTGTAAGTTCGTCTTAATACACTTGCTTTGGCCAAAAGCATGTCAAATACACATTTTTAGTGTTTTTAGGGTTTAGTAGACATATTAGTTAAATGCTGTAAATGTATAATTATACTTGAATAAAATGTAATATTAATATTTTGAATTGTGTATTGTTAGGCAGCGGTAACATTTTTGTGGTGTGAAGAGTTCTTTTTATAGAAATGATGCAGGACTTTTGAAACATTTTGGTACATATTGGTAACTGCCATTCTTTTCTGATTTATTCCCGATTCAGAGATGAAGAGGGTAGCATCCTGGCATCATCGGAGAGTGGCCTTCCTTGTGGCCATTTGGCTGCCATTCTGCCTTGGCCAGACCACGCCTTCCCCTCAGCACCATGGTAGCAAACTTAAGTTCCGATTGGCTGGCTACCCACGCAAGCACAACGAGGGACGTATAGAGATCTTCTACCAGGGCGATTGGGGCACTATTTGTGATGATGACTTCTCCTTGGCAAACGCACATGTGCTTTGTCGCCATTTGGGTTTTACTTCAGCCATAGGTTGGACCCACAGTGCCAAGTATGGAAAGGGAATAGGTAAGAGACCTCACCATGAATGCTGTGTCCACGTTTGTTCATCTTATTGCAAAAAGGACATTGCTGTTTTAGAAGTGGTCTAACGCAGGGCTACAAAAATGATTCCTGGCCTTAGATGGATGTCTTACGAGCAGAGGTTGGCAGAGCTGAATTTATTTAGCCTCAAGCAAAGAAGGCTAAGGGGTGATATGATCTAGGTGTATAAGATTCTAACAGGTCTAGATGCTGTTCATACAAACTTTTACTTCAAAATAAGTTCTAATTCAAGAACCTGTGGCCACAGTTGGAAATTACTGGCGTATCAATTTAGCTTGGACCTGAGAAAAAAAACTACTTCTCACAGTAGGTAGAGTATGAAATAGTCTGCTGAAGGGGTAATGCAAGCTAAAACCCTAGATTCCTTCAAATCTGCGCTTAACAAGGTCCTGCCAACTTAAAATTATTAAGTTTAATTCCCTCCAAGCAAGCTCGATGGGCTGAATGGCCTCCTCTTGTTCGTAACTCTCTTATGTTCTTATAAGTAGAGCAGCTATGTAGAGATGTCATGTTGGATGAGTCATTTTGGATGTCTTCTTTTCATACACCTACCTGATTAATCCTAGGGACAAGTTAGATCTCATCAGGCTTTTCTTGTGTCCTGTTCTATGTACAGGGAAGATCTGGTTGGACAATGTGCAGTGTGTTGGCAGTGAGAAGAGCATAGACCTCTGTAAGTCCCAAGGCTGGGGCAACAGCGACTGCACCCATGATGAGGATGCTGGTGTGGTTTGTAAAGATGAGAGGTTGCCAGGTTTTGTGGACAACAACATCGCTGAGGTAGAATACTTGTAATGTCAATTACAGTCATCAATGAGCTCATTTAAACATGAGAATCCTTAAAAAATTACATACTTACTGTAACACTTATAATACCTGATCCCATATTATTTCTTGACAGCTACATTGCAGTTAGGCTAATCGCCTTCTTTAAGTTGCTCATGGTGTATGCGTGTGTGGATATATGTGCCCTAAGATGGACTGGCTTCAGGTGCAGGTGCCCTCTGCTATCTGGGATAGACTCCAGGCCCTCTTGTGACCCTAATCAGATTTCGAAGATGGATGGAATTCTGTTAAAGTATTGATTTAAATGATTTTAAGTTTATGGGAGTGTTCCCCATATTACATAACTCTAATGCCTGGCTTTGTATGAAATTCTGTTTGATATGGTCTTGTTTTTTAAAAATAAAATGCATATCAAGTCCATATGGACTTCTGCATGCTGTACACATATTCCTGTCGAAGTATGTACGATTCAGGAGTGGCTCATTTTAAAAGCACTTTAGGTATGCGATACATGAGCATTTTGAGCTCTGCTCTGGTGTTGCAAAACAAAAACTTATTAAAGCATAGATGAAGATAGGGGCTTACATTGACAAGTAAATTTTAAGCCTGGTTTGATGATTTCTTGCCTAACCATTTGCCCAACACTGCACTGCTCAGTGCTTGCAAATCCACTAAATCAGTTTACCAGTGAACAAAATCTTGAAGAAGCATACTCCCCTCAACCCCCTTGCCAGAAAGGAGCAGTTTTTTCAGTTTTTCTCAGATTTGGAGGTTAGAATCTCATCCTGTCAACTTCCCACCCAGCACTGAACTTCAGTGTGTGTTGGAGGTCCTGGTTGAATCGTATAAATAGTACAGATAACACCTCTAAGCCCC
>JAODJU010000054.1:176030-188735 GCA_026776725.1 Gnathonemus echidnorhynchus | reverse complement strand
TCTCAGCCTGCCCCCACCCCCTCCCCCCCCAGGCATAGTGGAGAGGAAGAGTGACAGTTTAGCAAACAGGAGTTGGTCAGATAAAGCAGCACAGTCAGTACATTTACTTACACACAGAAAATCAAATTATTGTGTTAGTCCTACTGAAACTGGACTTTTAAAGTACTTGTAAACAGTCCGAGTGAAATCATACAAAATCAAATTTCTTCAAGTTGGACTAAGACACCCAGATAGTACGAGTGGGAGTCGATTTACTCATATATGTATACGTATGTGTATATATATATCTATATATATGTACATTCAATCAGACTCAAACTGGCCTAGGCGCTCTGCACAGATTTCCCCCCTGGGCTTTGACCCAGAAGTAACAGAAGAAGCATGGACCGTAGCAGAGGCTGTACAGCACGTACGAAATGCACAGCACTGTAAAGCTGTCCAATTCACCGCTCAGCTAAAGGGCGCTTTTCCACCGCACCGGGTACCGTACTTTTGGCATTTCAAGGTGTTGGTTTTACACTGACGTAAAAGCAGGTACCAGTGCTGAATGACATCGCAACACAAGGTGGGGTATTTTGTACTGAATTTGTAAATGGCTGTGGTGTATACAGAGCTGGATGATGTGCAATATTAATATCAAGTTATGCACATCCAATTCTCACTAAACTAGATTAAGATCAGGCTTTTTCTTGCTTTTAATTCTATATACAGATATTATAATGCAGGGAATTTGTCTCTCTAAAACATTTTGACTCTGTCAGAAAAAAAACCTAGCAAGTTTCGCAATTTTAATGATTATTCCTTTTCAAGATTATCTAGTATATATTTAAAAATCAGTTTTACAGCTTTACAGCTTTTGCATGAGCGCTGCATGTGTTCTCTGAGACAATCATAATTATTTTCATCCTTGCTGTTTAAATCACTCCTAGACGGATTTGTGAGAAATTTACGTTGGACTCCTTTTTGTTTCATAAATACCGCAATATTTATTACAACAAATCACATTGCAACATTTTACTGTGCTGTCATAGTATATTATACAAAATACTTTATTTCCTGTTATGTTATCCTGATCTTCTTGTATCTGTTCTTCCGACCAGATCACACTTAAATCTTGTTCCTGTATGCATTATTATTAATTTTATTATTGATTATGTCTGTGACGGAATGGATCAACCAGAAAAGTGCAATTGTAACAAGCTGAAAGGAGCCATGTCGCCACCTATTGTGTTAAAGCCAAACATACTTTGGTCAATAAATCCATTCCCCTCCTGTGCATGTATTCTGGGACAAGGACAGTCGTCCGATTAGTGTCGCTCAGTCTGGTCTCCTGCAGAAACAGCTTGGAGAGGACTTAATATACATGCTGTTTGCAAATGAAAAAGTTCAGCCAATCAGACTGACCCCTGCTTACGTGCCAATCAGACCGACTCCTGCTCACCAGCCAATCAGACTCCCTCCTGCTTGCCTGCCAATCAGACTCACCCCTACTCGCCAGCCAATCAGACTGACTCATGCTCACCAGTCAATTAGACTGACCCCTGCTGGCCATTCAGTCAGACTGACCCCTGCTCCCCAGCTAATCAGACTGACTACTGTTCACTGGTCTGTCTCTCCATCCCAGTCCATCCATGTCCTCTGGGGTTATTATTATATTAGTATTATTTAACATGCGTGACTCTCAGTCAAAGGCAAGCTTTTGGTGTAGGAGTAAAAAAGGGAACAAAAAGTGCCGTTACAGCAAAGACCATGTGTCACTCTCCGTGGAAAGGGGGGCACTAACGGGGGGATGGGGGGGAGCGATGCTCATACCTTTGCTCTCTCCATCTGTCTCTCTCGCTCTCTCCGCAGCACTGATGCCTCCCACGGGCATTAATCCTCTGGGGCTCTGCCTCTTCATCTAATAATATCTGGATTTCATTGCTTGACATATTTAAAAGTAGTCAAAGGCATTTTGCTGGAGGACAGGTGTCTCTCTTATTGAGCTGATCCTCCCACCTCCACCCAGGTATCCCAGACCTGAGCTCCAGTGGCTGCAGAACGGAGGTGGGACTAAGGGGGTTTCCCCCAGGGTGAGAGAGGAGGGAGCACGATGTCGGCAGCCGCGTAACCATGCGATCGTGGAAACGGCAGGACGACGGGCCAGATGGCGCTGCGGGAGATGCATCGCGGGATGGCAGCGCGGGGAAACGCCGGCTATTTAGCATGTGTTAGCATATCAAAGACTCATAAAAGGAAAAGCCTTTTAATTTCAACGAAGCTTTATGGGTAACAGTCTGCCTGCTGCCTCAGCAGGACGGGAAAATTGGCTTCGCCAGTCACTGGGAGCTAAAGATGGGGTGAGGCAGTGTTGCTGCTGGATCTCGGCGTTACGCAGCTTGCATGCGACGCACTTACCCGGCAGCTGACTGTGTCTCTGACTGCGCTGTCAGTGACCCCATTCATCACCCACTGTGGGCCATTTAGCAGCTGGGTGGGGGCTCCTGATACAGGGAATAATGACTGGTGCCCTAGAACCTCTGCCCGTGATCTGACAGCTGACCCGGACGAGGCCTCAGAAAATGAGGAACGTCACATCTTACCCAATGCAAGTGGCCAAGGGAGCCTGGGGCAGGCTGCGGGAGCGGGGGGAGTGGGGGGGGGGGATGGTGTCTCCTTCCATGTTACATACAGCAAACCTCAACAGAGACAGTCACACAAGCCTGATCATGCCGCACCTTCATGGCAAAGGCTCTTACTGGCTGTGGTTTCATATTCCCTCATTACTGAACATGTTTTCTGTGCCCCTGAGCCCTGAAGGAGAGCACACCCTGAACACACCCTGAACACACCCTGAATGCACCCTGAACACAAACTGGACAACCCTGCACGCAACCTGAGCTCTTCCTAAGCACAGCCTGAATACTCCCTGCGCACGGCCTATGCAGACCCTTAACTCACCCTTGAACGCACCCTGTGCACCCCCTACATGCACCCTAAATTCACCCTGCCTGCACCCTGAACACACCCTGTTGCATCCTGTGCATATCCTGAACACACCCTGAATGCACCCTGAACACACCCTGAATGCACCCTATGCATACCCTGAACACACCCTGAATGCACCCTGGAGCGTTTCTGCTTCTGCGGGCTTCTGAAAGGACTGGAAACGCAGAGAGCGAGTGGCTGTACTTGGGAAGAGCATCCTCTGATTTATTTGGTGAGCCGCTGAGCCGGGGCGCCGTTCCGTCTCGCCCCGTTCTGTTCCATCCCTCCTCATTCCAGAAGGAGCATAAAACCTATGCACAGTACCTTCCTCCCACCACAGCCTGATGGACAAGGGGACTGGGGGCCACTAGCTGACCGTGTAACGAGGGGCTGGGCCATAGCACTGCTGTAAGTCTGTCCCGCATTTAACAGTTACTGGGCTGCAGTACAAGGCTCAAGTGGAAAAGATCGAAACACAGGGAGGCAGGAAACAGAACTGGCTCATATTTGGGTGCATATCTGACTTTAAAATATACCTCAAATTTCTGTTTTATTTGTTTGGGTCATTTTTTCCATGCAAACATTTCTAAAATCCCGAGCTCTTGATGAAAATCCTCCACATCCGTTTCTCGAATAAAGACAGAGCGTTATGCCTCCACGCTGTGTGAATTTCATACAGCCCATTTTCACGCCGCAGTGCTCTGTAAACGGTGAGGCGCATACGGCAGAACGTTAGGTTTGTAGATTTTCTGATTAACAAACTGCTCTAACCTGTACTGTTTGCAATAGGGCAGCATTCCATGTTGCTTGAGAGATGTAGTGAGGGATGTTTTCTTAAAGAGATGAGAAGCTCATTGAGAAGTCCCCCCTCGCCAGACTTAGCACACCCACGGGGCCAGGATTCATGCCTGTCAGTCCTTTCCCTATAAAGCACCTAACCGTCAAAGCTACAAGTTTTAGTATAAGTTCAAACAAGGAAACAAGCTGAAGCTCTAAAGCAAAAGCAAGCAGGGGAGCATGAGCACAGGCAGTGACTATAGTAAGCTAGGTGATGATGGCGGTAACGTGGAGTCACCTGGAGGAGAGAAGGTGTGGCGATAGAGGACAAGCACTCAAGTGGCAGCTAACCTGCGGACTGGATTCAGGAGCGGATGTGCCAGAGGCCTTACAACAACAAGCTGTTTTTAACATTGTGTATTAACTATAGCTGACCGGCGGTTTTGGTGGCAAATCGTGAAATGACTGCAGGAATCACCCATCACAGCTGAAAAGGGTGAAAGATTAAAAAGACCTCTAGTTAGCTTTATTAGGGAGAAAGGTCGCAGCTTTTAGTATGAATCAAGGCCCAGGATGCCAGGCCACATGTTTGCTTGCATCAGTGCACCCTGAGCTGATGGTGTTAATGATCGCAGAGCGCTGCGCCGCTGCCAAGATCTGCTGCATTTCAGAGGGAATGCATCCAACATTTCACAGGCTCTGAACTTTATTACCCAAAGGCCTGTAGGCAGGCAGAACCGGACCGGAACGCACACAGCCTCCCTGTCAGCGCCCATCATCCAGACCGGCCGCAAGTCTCCCAGCAAACGTCACGGCTCTGTTTTCCACTTTTACATTTGGCAGCATAACCCTTAATGGCCCGTAGATATCGGTGCAGAATAGATTTACTGTGCAGTTTTTTTTTTTCACAAGATCCTGAACAATAAGCATGCAGATATATTACTGCTGGGTGAAGTTAGCATTCGTTAGCATATGGCTATTAGTTAGCATGAGTGTGTCTATGACCAGCTAATTCCCGAGATTTATGAAAACTGACGTGAAACACTGCAGTAATGTTCTGCTTTTAAGCGCCGATGGGGCAACGGAGATGGATTTTTTCCAAAGGTCCAGTTTTCCGCTAAAGCAAACGGGTGATGTCCACTGGTGTCACAAAGGTTTGGCCCACAATAGTGGTTTCACAGACTGGGGAGGGGGACTCCCTTTCGGCAACAGAAGTGAGGACGGAAAGCGACAGACCTCCAGTGGAAGGGAGGACGTCGGTGATCCTGCATATTATATAATTGGAAATGGCCCAAAAGACGAGATTTAATAAGACGCTTCCCAACATAATGGTGTCAAGCGCTGGTCCTGGCTTCCTCCCCAGCACAGACTCTGGAGCTCCTGAGGGCGAATTTTAAAGAGAAGTACTCATTAATTTGTCTGAGGAGAACATAAAGGCTCTCTGAAAACTATGACTAGTTTTGTAAATTCTGATTACACTCTGCCCCCCATCTGTTTCCCAGATTGCGATGTCCTAACGGGGCCATCGATGCTCTCACCAAACCGCCAAGTGCTTCTCCCTTCAGAAGAGTCCATGCCAAGGAATGTACCAGAACTGCGGCAGGCAGAATCGCTCCCGCACCGCACCTACCAGCGCCAGCGGCCTGAGAGCCACTCGGCTGCCTGACCGAGAGAGACGCTAACGACAGCTTCGCCGTGTCTGAGAAAATCACTGTGATACTGGGGAGCAGCAAATGAGGGTCCTCAAATTATGGATCGACACTCCATCAGAGGGACACAAACTCCAAGATCCCCCTAGACGAGTCCAAACGGCGGCAAACACTTCGGGCTATGTGACGCCGGCAGTCGGCGCTCGTGATTGGATCAGTCTGATGCCGGGTAGTGCAAAGAAAGGCAGACTGAGGGCTGTGATTGGACAGTCGCCGCAGCGGAGAGGCACAGAGATGGATGGCAGAGAGCCAGAGGATACAGGTATACAACGAGGATCATTAGCAAAATGTGTCTGTGAAAAAGCAAGCTGTAAGTACAGACAGGGAGGCATCTAGCAGGAGGATAGCATACAGCAGGATGGGGGGGGCAATGGCCAGTGGCAGGGGGGCAGGGGGGTCGGTGGGGTTAGTTAAAGGTGCCAGAGGCTGGAAATCAGCCCCTTTGCTTTCATCTCTCCTTCTTTAGGGTTTTTGTAAGGCTTTACGTGTGGAAAAGGAGTTAAGCTTTTGAACCAAAGTGACAGGATATGACGCTGGTGCGTGCGGGTGGGTGTAAGTGTGACCCCCCCAGGCCCCCCACACACCGAGGTCACTCCCACTGCCTGCGGAACACCCACTCTGTTTATGAAAGGTCTGCTTACAGCCTTTCATAACCCTGTAAATATTAATATTATGATTATAATAATCCCGGGACAATTGCTCTGAACAAAACGTATGTGCCCTGGGATACCTCTCCAATGACCTCTGACCTTTCACCCTGCCCTCACACTCACTCTCCCTAGAGGGTCACTGTGGCTTTGAACCTGGGCCCCCCATCAGTCAAGTGTCAGTGGGGCAATGGGAAGACTTTTGTCAAGCTGGAACCTTACTGTACCCCCCCCCCCCCCCAAAAAGAGATGAACTGTAATATGAACCATTAAATCAAATCCAAGTACAGGTTTAATTATCGCTAAATTGCTGGTGTTCATGTTGCATGTAAATCTCACGCTGACAACATACTCATAAAAATATCCAAATATTTTAATTTATTTAGCAATTACACTTAAGAAACAATTACAGCTGCTTTCATTATCTAGGCCCTCATTATTGACAGAAATAAAATAAAATATAAAATAGACGGAAGCAAAGATCCAAAAAGCAAACAAAATAATTCCATTTTCCAGGTTCTGAAGGAGCTGGGCGATCATTACAGCATTCGGATCTGTGGGGGGGGGGCGGGGGGTCGCGGCACGGGCTCCGTGTGCTAGCGATAAGTCAGCGTCTCCGAGGAGGTACACCTCCCCCCGCCCTCATTAATCCTGGCCGGATCACACGGCTCTAATGATCGTCCCGTGCCCCACTGGCCTGCCCCGGTCCCGCGAGCCTCACATACTCTCGCCACGTACGCACAACGCACAATAACGATGTCACAACAAGTCCCTAATCCCCGGCGAAGCCGCTGACAGCCCTGCACTTGGAAAATAGCTGCGAGTTTTATTTTTTTGCCCTGAAGATAAATTTGACTCAGGAGACAAAACCGTGCTTGCGATCCGCACACCTTAAAAACAGCAAGCGGGCCCTCTCTGCCGTCCCCCCCCACTCCCCCCTCCGCAAGCTGTCAAAAATGCATAACAATAGGCGTTCATTCAGTATACATTATTCATCGATTCCGCGTCTCTCCGACTCTCTCTCAGACGTCGGAGATAAACTGACTCCCCCGTCCTTAAATAAGAGGCAGAAATGGCCCCCCACTCCAGGCTCGAGTCTGCGAGCGACGGCTCGTTTGTCTGGGGCAGTTTGAATAAAGATCCGGCTCGAAAAAGCTCTCATAATTTATTCATTCCTTCTTCAGCTCCCCCTCACTGGTCAATGCTCCTTCCTCTGGGTGGAGCTGGGGAAGACGACTAGCTGCCTGCAGGAAATCCATTTGGCCTGAGCGGCGCTCCATCACGTTGGGGTGGCCCAGGGTGAGCGTCTTTTCTGATTCAGTTTTTCCTGCCCTTCTCACTTCCACAGTTTTTCATTTTCCCCAGGAATTCTAACGTTTAAAGCAGATCGTAGAGTCTCTGATTGACAGCGAGGAACGTGCGGATTGGGGTCAGATTAGAGACTGAAATATCTTAAAAACAGCTTCCTCCTGGTATCATTTGTACAGGGCGGTGATTAGCGGCTCAGCTTGATGGATTAATACACACAACTATTAGCGCGGCTCATTTTTCTACATCTTTTTATAGGTTATCGTCGGGGTAACAACCGGCAGGAACGGGTCTGAAGCTCAGTAATTACGGCATGAGGAGCCGACGGCCATTTAGCGGGTGACGGAGCGCATGGGCCACCTCACTGTTTGTGACAAGTTCCGTCACATCCACGGCCTGTTAGCACTGGCACTGAGGTCCGGCTTCGGTAAGCAGCCCTCGTCTCCAAACGCTGGAAATGGTCAGCACTGGAGGATCGACACCGAACCCCAATGAACTCAGGGGTAGCGGCACACATCTGTGATACTCCGTGGTTGACCGTGTGCTCGCTGGATGCCTGCTGCCTCTCTCCCAGGCCTGCCAGGATTTGTCTGCTGCAGGGACACAAAATCCAGTCCTGAAAGCATGCTCCAGCAGTTCGCTTTTTGATGTAGACTGCTGATACATTTCTGGAGCTACCTCTGGCATGCATTAGTTAGTCCAGACGGGCGGTTATCTGATCGCTGCTGCCTCAGCCAATTGGAGCCGAGCATGTGTTATTGCTGGCTGGCGGCGCCCCCCGGAGGCCAGTGCGTGCTGTTCTTCTGTTTCCTCAGCATTTCTCTGTCCCTGGTGGCACCTTTGTGAAATGTCAGCCATTCCACACACATCTTTAAAAAATAAAACAGACCACTTACGGTCCATGCACTTCTGTCAGCAGAGGCTACAAGCACCTCCCCCCCCCCCCTTCCTACCTCAAGGATTTCGGATGTGGACTTTGGGTGGGGAGCCAGAGCAGAACCTGATGCAACAGATCCGGAGATGTTGGTGTTATGGAGTGAGTGGGGTGGGGCAGGAACGTGAGGATGTGATTGGATGTGACAGAGCTGTTGGTGGTGTGGAGGAGAATCCAATTGGACGTGATGAAGCTGTAGCTGATATGAAACAGGATGTAATTTTGTGTGACTGAGCTGTTGGTAGCGCGATGCAGGATTTGATGTGATGTGGAGAAGACAGGAAAGAGAACTTAACCTGACATGATAAAGATGTAGGTGAGGTGATGGTGGAGCTGATGCGATGTGATGGAAGCAGAGAACGTGTGTGGATTAGCCAATGGGGAGAGTATCACGGATCCGGCGCAGATGTTCAGAGCTCCTGTCTCGCGCCTCGTCACTGTCACCGCCGTCCTCTGCAAGCGGCAGCGTTCATTTCAGGAATTTTCCAATCTAATTTCCATGGCAGAGTTTCAGTCAGCAGTGAACTGTAAGGCTCTGAAGTGAAAACACATCCAGAGCTAGACGTGAGGATTTCAAACTCAGGATTTCTTCATATGCTCTCACTTGCTGCCTGGTTTAAACCAATCAGAACTAAGTAGCAAACTAACCAATGAGCACAGGGTTACACCTGTAAGTGACTGCACACCTGCATAATATCCCTAAAACCATATCTGTCCCGTACAAAGGAAGCAGAGTTAGGATCAGAAAAATGCAGGCATGTGTCCAACAGGCCATCGGAGCATTCGAGAGAGACCTACTCAAACTGTGACTCTCGGATTGATGTCCTTAATGGAAAGGGACACCATTCTGCCTCCCCATCACAGAGGACTTTCTCTTTGCACGGAAAACAAAATCCGTGCTAGCTACTGATGGCCAACATCAAACAGCCACGCGTCAGGAAAAGGTAATTTTTGAAAGGAACAAAAAGGCGAAGACGCGGGGCACAGACGGCGAGCTGCCCTTTGATGTCGTTTGATGTGGCCTTCAACCTGGAATCCACGTCTTATTTATTCTCCGTGGCTGTAAGACAAAGACTCGTCGCGCTCAGAGAGCCAGAACCAGAGAGGTGAGCGGCCGGAGTATGGAACCCAGGGGCCGGGTGGCGACCATGTCTGGGGGACGTCCTCCAGCGGATCATTCCACGGGACAGAGACTTCTGGGCCAACATCTGTGTCTTTCTCGGTTCAAACCCTAACGACCGCCGCTGGAACACAAACTCAGAGCCAGATGTGTTAATAGGAGGCTGGCCTTTCATCCTGGGTGCAGGTGGAAGAGGACATGTCCCCAAACATCCAATCAAAGGCCCATCTGCCTGTCGCCTCTTTGACATGCAAACTGCTGCACAGACAGGCCTCCTCTCTTAGCCCACGGCCCTGCCGTTAGTCTGCCGCTCCATGTCACATCGTTCTTCCATCTTTGTATATCTTTACATCATTGACTGGTTGCTGCTGATTGCAGCTACTGTATGCTCACACCCACCGCTGGGACACTAGCTGGGAGTTTGGACCCCAACACAACCCCCCATTATATATTCAGTGACACCTTGTGCTGAGAGGGGCGCTAGAGGGGGTGGCAAGCTGGGTCACCTGCAGGAAAGCCCCTGCGACCCCCCCCCCCAATGCACTTAGCCCAACGTTCACAGAGATGTTTAAGTTTCCAAGAAGCCAGCTGCCACCAAGGGTCGTATAAATATTGTATCAGCTCACTGCATTTATTTGTAGTGGGGCTGCTGACTGAGAACACAGCCTCTATTAGCATGTGGAGGGGGCAGGTCCACGCGGGTAGACAGACACAGACAGACAGACACACACACACACATGCATACACATCTAGACACACACCTAGACACACACACACTCATACAGACACACACACGGCTGCCACGTGGAAGGTGGCCACATAGACAGACGCAGACAGACAGCCGGACGCTGGTGAATAAAAAGGGATCCGACCAGAACAGCCTGGAATGAAACAGCACTAAGGCTGTGTCTAACCAGGCCAAAGTCATGAAAGCAGCACAGCCATATTCATTTTGTGTGGTAACAGCTCATCAGCATCAGACCACCGAAAAGAATGTGCTGGGGAGAGTGTTGAGGAGAGCAGGTAGAGGAGGGTGCACAGGGGAGAGTGAGTGAAGGAGTGCACGCAAGGGAGAATGCATACAGGAGTGCACACAGGGGAGAGTGCATAAAGGAGAGCGTGCAGGGGAGAGTGCATTCAGGAGAGTGCACAGGAGAGAGTGCATACAGGAGAGTGTGCAGGGGAGAGTGCATACAGGAGAGTGCAGTGAGGAGAATGTGCTGAGGAGCACTAACTGTCAAATACATATATGTAATATATAATATAAATAATAACTGCCCTGTCCCACACACACCTCATTAATGGTGGCAGTGGGAAACAGTATCATGAGCAGCCTCATCTCCCTCTGAACCTCGGTCCCTGGCTTGGGCATCCTCTGGCAGGATGGGCACAGTACAGGGATGTTGGCCGGAAGTACACAGCCCCCCCTCATTGGTCCGGGTTCCGCGTGGGCAGGAGGCTCCCACCCAAACACCCCCCAACCCCCTCCCCCCTCGTATGTCGATCCACGGTCGGCCTGGACCTCCACCATCAGTTCGTAAAAAGATGGCAAACGTTAAATGCCGGGAAAACCTCAGACAGATATTTACAGTGTGTCAGTGATAAAGGACTCAAGCAGAACATCATTACCGCGAACAGAAATACCCAGGAGTGCGTCCGCAGTGGGTCACGGCTAAAATATCACAGCAGCACATAATAATCTCTGTTTTGGTATGAAGTCACCCAGCCACATTTTACCATCTGTTACTTGTAAATGACTGTAACGATCTGTTTTTTAATTAAATTCTGCCAGTTGAAGAAAAACAAGAAGCCCTTCCCAGTCTGTAACTTCTCATACCTCTGTTATTAAAAAATACTTCTGCAGAGGGGCCGGCTTGCGATCCGCCTTCCGCACCAGGGCGCGTGACGGAGCGCGAGGCACAGCCAGCCGGAACACGCGTGCCGTCTTTCTCTCTCTCTTTCCCTCTCTCTCTCTGTCTCCCTGTCTCACACACACACATACATACACACACACAGACACCCCTGCAGCTCCCACTGCGCTGATGCAAGCTTTGCATGGAATACAGATACGTGGCGCCTTTGTGCACCAACATCTCTGAGTCTGGAGATTCTGCAGCACCTCCTAACAAGCTGCTCTGTGAGGCACAAGGCGTCTGCACCGTGCAGGACTGCCGGCTCTGTGACGGGTGAAAAGGCCCACACCTCCGCACACACACACACACACACACACACACACACACACACACACACACACACACACACATGCATAAACATGCCATCACTGTGCGTCTCTCCTCATCACTGCGGCCCATCCCAGTGCACTGGACCGCCTGCGCCACAGCCAGCCACATGGTGAGTCAAAGACCAAAAGCAAGCTCCAGTGAGACCCCTGATGGAGGCAGAGGGACAGGTCCTACACACACAACTGCGTTACTCTGCTCTCCCAAAAGGGAAGATGAGTGCAACCAGTTCCGGAATTTAACCTAATGTCCCCCCCACACCTTCCCAGGCTGATAGCAGCGCTTCCTTAAACCTAATAAGGAATGTGCTCGAGGTCACCCGGGACGAGCACTTAATGACGGCTACCGGATCTCGCCGGAACGATCCGGTGTCGGACACAAAGGTCTTCTTCAGCGCGGTGACCGGAGAGCGAAGCCGTCGCAGGGTGGTGTCTCTGCTCCCTGAGGCCATGCGCTCTCTTCAGTACCCACAATCCTGTTAGGCACACCGCTGTCCTGAAACGGACCGTCAACCCGTCCCTCAAAGGAGCCACTCCCCCCTTGGAGGTGCCAGCCCCCCCACTTCCCAGGGTCATTTATAGTTTAGCTCCTGCTGAGTGTTTTCCAGTGACAGGCATTTAGGTGGATGCAGTACAGAGACACGAGTGAACAGAGGGAGCTCAGATACGAACTGGAGATCAGCGTGCAGCTCACAGTTCACAGGCAGCCCATGTCAGGGCCACAGTGCACAGTGACGTTGGTCTGAGCCCTGCCGCACCAAGCTCTGCCTCACTGAGTCCTGCCTCACCGAGCCCTGCCTCATCGAGCCCTGCCATACCGAGCCCTGCCTCATCGAGCCCTGCATCACCGAGTCCTGCCTCATCAAGCCCTGCCTCACCGAGTCCTGCCATACTGAGCCCTGCCTCACTGAGTCCTGCCATACTGAGCCCTGCCTCACTGAGTCCTGCCATACTGAGCCCTGCCTCACCGAGTCCTGCCATACTGAGCCCTGCCGCACTGAGTC
>JAODJU010000054.1:156211-167529 GCA_026776725.1 Gnathonemus echidnorhynchus | reverse complement strand
GACGTGACAGGATAATGGCAGCAGTGATTCACCCAGATGCACCACTGTGGGTAGCCCTTCAGCTTCATCCTGTAAGAAGGTAACACTAACCCATGCATATGGAATAGCCCCCCCCCCAGATGAGTCTCATTAACAATACAGTTAATTGTGTCCTCCCCCCCCTAAAACTGGCAGCCATCTGCACTGGAGAGAGGCAGCATGACAGTCTGATTCCCAGGAACAGCCTCACTCTGAATTCTCTCTTCCATTTGACTTCTTTTGGATTCCTTTCCGTAGTTCTTCATTTTCAGCAAGGTCTGAGTCACAGAGATTTGTTTCTGTTTCTGATTCCAGCTCCCAGATTCAGAATTGGACCACAAAGTGGTTTTCTGAATTCGAATTAACAGTGTTTCTCAACATAAGAAATTTACAAATGAGAGGAGGCCATTCGGCCCATCAACCTCGTTTGGGGAGAACTTAACTAATAGCTCAGAGTTGTTCAAATCTTATCTAGCTCTGATTTAAAGGAACCCAGGGTTTTAGCTTGTGCTACACTAGCAGGAAGACTATTCCATACTTTAACTACACGCCATGTAAAGAAGTGCTTTTTCAAATTCATTTTAAAATGTTCTCCCGCTAATTTCCACAAATGGTCACGAGTTCTAGTATTTAAACTAATATTGAAGTAGCCATTTGGCTGAACAGCATCCAAACCTGTTAGAATCTAATATATCTGGATAATGTTTATTTAATCTCCTTTGCTAAATAGATTCAGCTCAGCTAACCTCTCATCATAAGACATTCCTCTAAGACCAGGAATCATTGTAGCCCTACAAGTGAATAATGACCTTTTCAGCTGGGCCAAGAAGGAGGCTCTCCTGCCCTGGGAGATACTGGTTCTCTTGCCCTGGAAGATACAGGCTCTCCTGCCCTGGAAGATACAGGCTCTCCTGCCCTGGGTGATACTGGCGCTCCTGCCCTGGGGGATTGAGGCTCTCTGGCACTGGGAGATCCAGGGTCTTCTTACCTTTGAGACTGAGGGTCTAATTTCCAGAGTCCACACCCAAGAGATTTACCTCTAGCAGAATGATTTCCCTTTGAGGAGCTGGATCGGTGGTCGGGACCTTGAGTGGAGAACCCCAGCCAGAGAAAGAAAATGCTGGCATATTGAGGATCCTTCTGAATGACGCAAGCCTTAAGCATGTGCACCTCCATCAAGCATCTCAAACCCAGTGCCACAGGAATGGCCTCCTCACCGATTGCTCCACCTCCATTTTCACTCACCACTTCCTTTCATAACCGTTTCCAGAAGTCCTTCTTCTCGAAGGCTCACATTCATCTTTTTCTCATTGTATTTGAAATGTATACTTGACCTACCATAATAGCAGAGGTCATATATTTCCCAGTCGAATAACATGACACTATTATGATAACATGAGGCGAAGGGGGATGTTTCACTATTTTCAAACACTGAATGCAGCACAGACTTATGGCTCCAGGGCTCGACTGATAATCAGCATGTCCTGAAATTCCTCCCCGATTCCCTGGATGGAGGCACGAGTTGGTTCCTGCCCAATGACACAGCACGTTTCCTGGCTGGGCGAAAGGTTCTCCAGTCAGTGCGCGGAGCGATTAAAACTGGAGGGAAGGAACAAATCTCCCTTATGAGGAGGAGCTGTAGGGGAGCCGTGATGTCATTCTTTAGTTACTCCTGTTCATGATCGTCTTCAAAATCCCCTCACACGTGGAGGTGTGATGGCCGGCGTTTGGCTGTCTTCCAGCTTGCCCCCCTGTGGAAACCGCGCCTGTTCTTTGTTATCATTTCATGTGCGTTTGGTGATGTCATCTTTGTGTCTGAACCAAAGGCTGTCCCTCACAGTCGGGACAGTGTAAAGCTTACTGACACTCCAGACTGTAGATGGTAAATTCCTGCTTATAAACAACAGGTGGGGCGAATGGTAACTATTACTTCATCTATATTTGTTGAACCTTCACTTGTGCTTCGACGTGCCTGTAAGTGGGGTGTTAACTCCGTGTCAGAGCATGGGAGTCTGTAATGGATTCTTAAGCAGCCCACAGAGGCCTACAGAAGCCCTCCCCAAGGCTCTCCCTGCCCTACATCTTCATTCTACCCCCTCCCCCCCATTCTGTACATTGAAAAGGAAGTATGAGACCAGAAGACAGCCTGAAATGCTGCTCCAGATTGCCCTGATGCTTTTAGATGCCCTGAGCTGGTGGTTAGCCAGCTGCTAAGGCTAAGTGCCCTGTTTGGGATTCCTGGAGAGCGATGCCGTGCACCAAATACCAGGAGCGAGCATGTGGCGACGCCGCAGTCATGCGCCGGAAACGTCTGCAGTCCAGTGAGATGAGGCCCCTGGTATTCACAGGCCTGTCCACTCTACCGCTCTATCCAGTGGTGGTTCTCTAGGTAGCTGTAGGTTGCATTTAGTATAGAAGAGAGAGTCACACATTACGCTGTCACGCATTATGCTGCTTGCACTTTCTTGGATACTGGGGTGAAGTGTGGCGGGTTGTGTGCACTAGCGGATGTGTCTGTTTGCATGTTTATAGCGCACTTGACGTCACTGTGCTCCTCCGCGGACGAACGCCTGCTGCACTGCAGAATAGTGCACATGCAGCTCTGTGAATGATCGATTCACTAGCGTCCACTTTAAAAACCAACATGGTTGCTTTTGATGAGCTTTGGGGCAGTTTGCAATCCCTACAGACTATTTACAAGGAAATAAAACTGTCACATACATGTAAATGCATGTGGATGCGAGTGCAGACTTGTCTCGAATTGAAAATCTCACGACAGTCAGTTGACCAAAGTTGCCAACCCTGCAAGCTGTCTCTCTGAATT
Source organism: Gnathonemus echidnorhynchus (assembly GCA_026776725.1). NCBI lineage: Eukaryota > Metazoa > Chordata > Actinopteri > Osteoglossiformes > Mormyridae > Gnathonemus > Gnathonemus echidnorhynchus. The sequence goes on along the minus strand of JAODJU010000054.1, from coordinate 164,687 downwards.
TGTAAAACATAGAGAAATGGACACAAACCTCACTGCTGTCGTACCTGTGCAGGGAATATCAGAATTATAATTTATATGTACAATGCGTGTACATACACGCAGAGTAAATACGTGAGTGTTAAGTATGAAGTGGCCTTTAGCGATCCTGTCTCCTGAAAACGGCCAGGGTGTGCATGTGTGCGCATGCATGTGAGTGAGCGTCAGAGGACTGACAGCAGTGCTAATTCTACATGTGTTCCTGGCAGGGGTGTTGAAAACAAGGTGTGTGATCCATCACAGACAGCAGCTGGTCCAGGACGCCCCCCCACTGAGGTCACATGCTGCAGCTGCATTATTACTCTGGGCTGCGGAGTGACGTCCTCGCCAGTGCTGGACAGCGCGAGCTGCGCCTGCTGCTGTAGGGTCATACTGAACTCTGGATGTGAGGAGGGAGTCTCTGGACTCACTGACACACTCCNNNGGCAGGGGGGGGGGTTGGCTTTGTTCTTCGCTTCCTCTCCTAGCTGTCTGGCTCTCATTTGAGCAATGAGGCGGTAAAACAACTCGTCACCAACACAGCAGGACACGCGGGTCGCCAGCCAAGTCAAAGGTAACGCGAGAACCTCTGACACACACACACACACACACACACACACACACACAGAGTTCATATATTCCTATCAGAGGAATTTCTATGAGCAAAACTCTAATCCCTACTACGATAACCTTAATTCCTACCTTGGCCTATCTTTAACTATAAGTAACCAAACAAAATACTTTTTACATTTTTAGTTTTTTGACTGCATTCACAGATTTTTATAAAAATTTAGGTTTATATTAAATATGTCCCCACAAGCCAAAAAGTATCAGGTTATAGCACAATGTGGTAAATACAAATTTCTGCAAACACAGACACACAGACAGACAGACACACACACAGACATGCACTCGGATACACAGGCAGAAACACACACAGACACACACAGATGAGATGTGAGGGCCGTCCAACCACCCCCCTCCCCACCCCAACCTCCAGACAGCAAACCAAACGGCAGGGCAAACAAACAGGACGAGATGGTCAGAGCGCAAGTCAGTCAGAGGTCAGAGGTCACGGCATCCCTGTCAGAGGTCACGGCATCCCTATGATCTCACAAACGAGCACATAGCAAACAGCTGGGGCCTGCGGGTGGCGTCCCGCCCCGGCCTGGAGGTCTGGCTTGCTGTGCCCCCGCTTGGCCCTCTCTGCCATGTACCTTGTGGACCATGTCCCCCATTGGCCATGTCCCTTATCACTTGTGTCCCATCGGCTATGTCCTATATCAGCCATGTCCCCTATCAGCTGTGTCCCATTGGCCATGTCCCTTATCACCTGCGTCCTTCGCTTTGGCCATGTCCTCTATCAGCTGTGTCCCCAGTCAGCCATATCCTGTGTCAGCCATGTCCACTTTCAGCCATGGTCTCATCAGCCATCTCCCCCATCAGCCGTGTCCCCATCAGCCATTCCCCCTATCAGCCATGTCCCCTATCAGCTATGTCCTGTATCTGCCATTTCCCCCGTTGGCCATGGCTGCTTCTGGACTTCCAGTGACTCTGTTTATAAAATCACATGATTCTCATAGGCCTGTTGTGCAGTGACCCCATTACACCCCTTCATGTCACCCCGTCTAACCCTCCCAGTCGCCCCCNNNNATCCAGTCTCCTCCTCTCTGCCTCCTCTCTCATCCCCAAATCCCTCAGTACACCTTGCACCCAGCATCCATCCAAGTCTCCTGCGTCCTGCCCAATCTGTCGCAGGTACTGCTCCCCCCCCGTCCCCCCCAAGCCAACTGGCCTGCCGCACCTCCCCCCTGAGGTGAGGCCAGGTGCAGGACTACCTGAGTGAGAACACGGAGCGCCCCCAGGCTGTCCCCCAGCCCCAAGGACGTCCGCTGACGGCAGAGACACGCTGGACACTGGTCAGGGTGCGTCGTGCCCTGCATCCCCAAGGCTGGAACGTGACCCGACTGTCCAGTAAAAATAGCCTTTATTCACCTTATTCATAAAAACCTCACTGCCATCCACAGCCCTTCCCCAATCCCCATTAATGCAACACACATTTCTACCATTGCTTTTTGTTTCGTGTTCATGTAAATAAATGCCACAAATAAATGCCACCAAGCTGTTTAGACCTGTGAATTTACACCCGAATCTGCAATTACTCTGCCCTCCCGCTTAGATTAAAAATGAGAGATAATTGAAGGATTGCTGATGTATACTATAATACTTTTAAAGGTACTGGAAGTGACTAAATGTATGAATATTAAAACAGCCCCATGCAATACTCTCATTAAGCACTTCTTAAAACTTTCTCATATAATTTTAACAGAACTTGTTTTAAAAATCTCTCGATTTTAAGTGACCTAAACACTCTGTGGTCTTTCTGCCGTGCTCCGTGTGCAGCTATGTCAGAGCAGACAGCAGAACACGCTAACACAAGCCACCCATTCCGTCAGACCGGCTTTATGGTCCGAGACTGTTGGCAGCACAGAATCAGTCAGTCTGTTTTTCTTTATATTACTCTGAATCAGATCAGCATCATTTATTCCAAATTTAATGCCAGTAATGTGACTGTAAGGCTCTTCCTCTCCGCAGCTCTGCAGCTGCACATGTTCGGCGATTACATCTGCCACACCTGAGGGTTTCCCCCGTCTGCCTGCGATATGCTTATCTCTACCTCACCACAGAGTCGTGGGGGGGCTGTTTCCTATTACTAAAACACGCTCTGTAGCCTGGAGAGGGCCAACAGTGCCCATGTTAGTTTTCAAAGAAAATGCTCTTATCTTACTGAATTCCATCTTTTCCTAAACAATTTCATTTTTAATCATCCGTTTAGCAGAGAGGTAGATTTGAGATTCCATTTATCGGAACTTCAATTGTTCTCATTAAGATTTACTTCAATCCTTAAACTGGCCCCCATCCGGCACTGGCTCATCCACCCAGCTCGCGAGGACCGTTCCCCAGCTTTACCCTGGATTCAGTTAATACCACACTGATGATCTTCCACGGAATCCCAGGCTCCAGCGAACAATGAGAGAGAGTCTCACAGAACAAAGCTGCGGGGAAGGGATCGTCCTTGTTCTTGACAGAATTGGATCCCTAATTTGAAACAGCATAATGCAATGACCTGCAATATGTCAAATTCCAGGCTTTGAAAGGGAAGTCCCTCAGATCACATTACACATATTGATTGATTACTGCGGTGTTTATCTGCAATGTCAGCTGCAATTATCCTCTTTTTTTGCCAATATGTGCATCTCACAATTCATATATAATACAATTTCTATATATACCTTTATCAATTTATCATGAAATTATATCATGCTACATGTACGTATATAAACATACACACTTACGTGATTACGATTGATCAGATGTCGTCTGTTTGTTTGGGGTGCCGTGATGTTGATTTCCCTGAACTGTTACCGGTGCCCCTTCTGTGAGTTTGTGATCACATGGTTATGGTTATGGTCAGGGTTAGCGTGATGGATTTCACACGGCTAACTACGCTGGCCCCAGGCTCGCACGCTCATATATTGGCGTGAAATCACACCACCGTTTGGTGCCAAAGCCCACTGAGAGCTGCTTTCAAAGCTGAGGCTGCTGCCACATCGATTTATGTTACAAAACAAGGGAAGATGTGGTCTGGACATGTGACCTGATTGACTGTTAACCACATCCTCTTGTTTTTTTTTGTACCTCTCTACAATTTGCATTCTGATTGGCTTGAGGTCTGGGCCTTGTTAAACGCATCATCTCATATTCTGATTGACTTCCAGATTGGTCCAGACCTTGATATACTCATATTCTCACATTTTGATTGGCTTGAGGTCCAGCCCAAGGTATATGCATTGTCTCGCATTCTAATTGGCTCACAGTCCCAGCTTTTGGTATATGCATCACCTCATATTCTGATTGGCTTGAGGTCCAGCTCTCGGCATATACACTATATTGGCAAAAGTATTGGGACACCCCCGCAAATCATTGAATTCAGGTGTTCCAATCACTTCTGTAGCCACAGGTGTATAAAATCAAGCACCTAGGCATGCAGACTGCATCTACAGACATTTGCAAAAGAATGGGTCACTCTCAGGAGCTCAGTGAATTCAAACGTGGTACCGTGATAGGATGCCACTTGTACAATAAGACCATTTGTGAAATTTCCTCGCTACTAGATATTCCACGGCCAACTGTTAGTGGTATTATAACAAAGTGGAAGCAATTGGGAACAACAGCAACTCAGCCACGAAGTGGTAGGCTATGTAAAATCACAGAGCAGGGACAATGCATGCACACAGTGTGCAGAAGTCGCAACTGTCTCCAGACAGATTAGCAGAAGAACAGTGCGTAGAGATCTTCATGGAATGGGTTTTCTTGGCCAAGCAGCTGCATCCAAGCCTTACATCACCAAGCACAATGCAAAGCGTTGGATGCAGTGTTGTAAAGCACGCCGCAACTGGACTATAGAGCAGTGGAAACGTGTTCTCTGGAGTGACGATTCACGCTTTTCTGTCTGGCAATCCAATAGACGAGTCTGGGTTTGGCGGTTGCCAGGAGAACAGTACTTGCCTGACTGTATTGTGCCAAGTGTAAAGTTTGATGGAGGGGGGATTATGGTGTGGGGTTGTTTTTCAAGGGTTGGGCTTGGTCCCTTAGTTCCAGTGAAAGGAACTCTTAATGCTGCAGCATTCAAAGCTATTTTGGATAATTTCATGTTCCCAACTTAGTAGGAACAATTTAGGGATGGCCCCTTCCTGTTTCAACATGACTGCGCACCAGTGCACAAAGCGAGGTCCATAAAGACATGGATGAACAAGTCTGGTGTGGAGCAACTTGACAGGCCTGCACAGAGTCCTGACCTCAACCCGATAGAACACCATTGGGATGAATTAGAGCGGAGACTGTGAGCCAGGCCTTCTCATCCAACATCAGTGCCTGACCTCACAAATGCTCTCTTGGAAGAATGGTCAAAAATTCCCATAAACACACTTCTAAACCTTGGGCACAGCCTTTCCAGAAGAGCTGAAGCTGTTATAGCTGCAAAGGGTGGGCCAGCTCCATATTAAAGCCTATGTATTAAGAATGGGATGCCATTAAAGTTCATGTGTGTGTAAAGGCAGGTGTCCCAATACTTTTGGAAATATAGTGTACATCAGCTCACATTCTGATTGGGTCATGTTCTGGCCATCGAATATGCATCAGACCTCGTTTCCGCTCCGGTTCTGTGACGCTGACCAGATGCAGATGGTCCCTGGTGGTGTGGTGCGCCAGCCGGGAAGCTTTGATCCAAACAGGACACCATTAACTCAATTAGCCCCTTAACGACCCTGCTACCCATGCTGTTCTCAGTCAGCCGGAATGGGGGGGCACCTTGGCTGATGTGAGACCCACTGTACCACCCCCCACCCCCCCACAGTGAGACAAGGAAGAAAAACATTTTCTGAAATGTTCACCTCCACTTGTCATATTGCGGGTACTTAATGTCAGGCTGTGTTCGATGAAGCAGGACTTGGTTGATGCTCAGTTATATGGCAGCCGCAGAAGACGTGACCTTCACAGCCTTGGGCTAAACCAAGCCTCGCCCAACCCCCAACCACTGGGCACTTGGCTGTGTTGAACAGCCCAGGGGATTAAACTAGAATCGGGCTGATGTGTTTGAACTTTGACAACAGTCATAATTTAGCACCGGTCTGCCCAGCTGCTGCTCAGAAAAGCCTCAGCAGAAACTGCCGCTCTGCTAGGGAGGCAGAAAAACGGAGAGGAATTAAAGACACGGAGTCAGGGCGTGTGGAGGAGCGAGGGGTGGGCCTCGTTTTAAAGCTCTCTGAGGTGCTTCTTCGGGGATATGAACTGAATTTAGAGCCAGGAAAGTAAAGCTGTATGTGGATACAGTCTGCATGACGAGAGGAGAGCCGGGCTCAACGTGCCAAGCCCGGCACGGCATCCTGGGCCAGAACCAGAACCTGCCAACAGAATGGGGTGGCAACTAAGTAAAGCCTCTGCAGTTCATTTTCTAAACCAGACAGGGAAAAACAAAAGAAATGCCCTTCACAGCACTCAAGGTGGGTTTGGCTTAAAGAGCATAGAGCAACATTATTTTTTATTGACTTATTTATGGTTTTTTTGCCAGACTATTTCACGCTGGTAACTCACTCCAAAGGGTAATAAAAGGAGGGAAACAGGCTGAATTAGTGAGGAACTTGACTTTGGTATTTACACACATCAGACCCCATTACTGCAAATCAAACCCAGTGTTTACACTGGCTGTGTGAGCAATCTGATGCCGGCATATTCAGGCATGTCGTTTTAATTTAGATGTGCCCCCCCCACATATCAATGCAGTTAGTGGGGCAAGAGGAGGGACTTCGTAAAAATAAATAACACAAAAATAATACATTCCTCCTGCACTGACTCACCTCCCCCCCCAATATGGAGAAGATCTACAGCGTGACCACCAGGTTTTACATCAGTCAGGGTGGATCTCAGCCCCTCCATCTTCAGACCCTAATGCTCCTGTTGGAGTCGGCTGGAGCTTGCGCCCCTTGTAGGCTAGAAGATTTCAATAGTGAGGCTGTGTGACTTCATCCCGGGCACCGTTTGGCCATGGGAAAAGAAACAAAACCTTCATTGTTTCAATCAAGTCGGCACCTTCTGTTCCCCGGGGCGGATTTGGATTTCCACCCACAATGGGGCTTCATCTAGGACCCCCAAGCAGACGCCCAAACCAAACCAAGTCCACCTCTGAGCAGGGATCACAGAGCTTCTTGTATCACGTTATCCCGTCATGAACATACACACAGCTCACAGACAGAAACATGCCATAACAAACTCACACCTTAATCTCTACACTACCTGCTGGTTATAGCAGAGTAAAACACTCGCAATCAGTCTTTCATCAGCAGAGGGTCCATGACCAGCAGGACTTCTGAGAAATTCCCCTGAAAGTGAAACTCCTCGCAGCAGTAGCTGCTACAGAACTCAGGTCCTGACTTCTGACCTTGAGTAATCACTCCAACAGGGTAGAGCCCCGCCCCCCCACGATCATTCCTCCCTACCAGGAATCAGGTCTCGCTCTCTGGAGCCAAATTTGTCCTGAACCCCCCCTGCCAGCTTTTTTTCAGAAGTTCTGCATCTCTTTATTTCCTACCTTTGAAGATTCAGAGAGGCATGATCGCTGCCTAAGGAAGGAATAGGATGCGGTATGTGTGTGTGTGTGTGTGTGTGTGTGTGTGTGTGTGGCTAGCGTGGCTGTGGTGGGGGGCTGGAGTGCCGTCTCACCTTACACTTTCCACACGGTCGAGGGAAAGACCACTAGCGTGAGAAGCTTCGGTTAGCGCAATTAGCGATGTGGTCGGCAGCAATGAAAATAACAGTGACATCACCAATTAAACAACATGCCATTAACAGCTCCTATTAATCACCCCTGTAAAGCTCTCTGAGAGTCTCCATTTTGGATGGTAGTTCTTTGAAGTTATTTCTTTGCTTGTCTTCCCCCCACCCCCCCTCACAGAATGAAAGCTCCCTCCCCCTTCCGCCAGTGGCTGCCCAGGCAGTGGTGTTAATTAAGATATTCCCTCCCTTGAAACCGGGTGGGGGGGAGATGCTCTGTATGCAGCAGGATGAAAAGGAAAAGCTTGCAAATCCATTTGTTTTGCCCATCAGCTAAAATGGGTTTGGGTTTCCGCCATAATATCTCAATTCCACTGAAGCGCTGAGCTCTGATCCTCCTCCCGTCTCAGTGAGAAATGATAAAGTCCCCCCCCCACCCCATCACATGAGGAGTCTGGGGTCTTTGATCAGGATGCCCGAGGTTATCAGCTGTGTAGTTTGGGGTGGGGGGATTGGGGCATATCCTACTTTCCACATCCCAGTCAAATCTGGCTTCAGCATTCTGGGAATTTGAAGTGGAAATAAAATCTGGAAAATATCAAATTGGAATCTTAAGAGCATGTAGTGTATATGTAGCGTACATGTAGTGTATATGTAGTATATATGTAGTGTATAGCTGGGGTATATGTAGTCTATATGTGGTGTGTGTCTATTTGTATATATATATATATATATATATATATATACTGTATAGGTAGTGTATATGTAGTGTATAAGTGGTGTAAATGTATTTGTATAAATGTAGTGTATATGTGGTATATATATATATGTATTTGTATATATGTAGTGTGTAGGTGAAAATGGGACAATTTGCACCGTTCCCTTATTGAGCATAATACCCTAACAGCTGGCAATGGGAAGGTTAGAAAATGCCCCCCCGCAGCTCTGACAGTTCACCTCTCTGCATCTCCATGGAGGTCAGAGATCACAGACTCCTTATAAACAAGCACGTGCAGTGAGGTGACGAGACAAACACGTGTGAACTGCTACGTGGAAAAAGCAATATGCTTCAGGACTGGCCATTGGCCATGTCTCCCTACTGACTCATCTTGGGAAGAGGGGGAGGGGAGGG
>JAODJU010000054.1:132402-143513 GCA_026776725.1 Gnathonemus echidnorhynchus | reverse complement strand
GGGGGGGCATCGTTGTCGGGGTGGCAGCACTCCATGGAAGCTGGCTAATAGTATTCAGCACTCAGAGATCTGGCTCAGCGATAAGGGGTGACCCAAAGCCACCTATAAATGGACGACCCAGGCCCTCTTAATGTCTCTCGGACGCGGAGCAGCATCGTGGAGGATCTGTGAAACGCAATCCTCAGACACCTCTCTGGCTGGCTGAGTCTCACAGCCACCCCTTGCGCCGAATGGCTGCTTTTCCCCACACTGATTACAGGGAACTCGATATCTCTGTTCGCCGAGGAGCCTCGTTTGATTTTCCCCGCCGATGTTTTTAATTTTGCCCCGTGAATTGCCTCAGTGTCTGTGACGGAAATTGTTAAGTCTGACGCTGTCACTGGATGCTGTGTCGAGTGCGTTGGTTGGGGGGGCCCGTCTCCGGGGGTGCTGAGCCGTCGTCATGCATTTCACTGAAGCAGAATATTTCAGGGACTTCTCTAGGTGGAGGTCGATGTCACTGTGCAAGGTCAAGCAGATGACCTTCCTGGGGTCCAAGCTTCAAGAGAAAGTGGTGGAATAGACATCTTTATGAATTTCTGACTTTCTTTGACCCAGGTAGGGATGGTACAGTGCTGCAGCGGTGAGCATGGCTACCTCACAGTGCTGCAGCGGTGAGCATGGCTACCTCACAGTGCTGCAGTGGTGAGCATGGCTACCTCACAGTGCTGCAGTGGTGAGCATGGCTGCCTCACAGTGGTTATGCAGGTGAATAAGGCCTGTTCAACATGCGGGTTGTTATTGACATGTTAGCCAGCACAGGAGAGATGTGAGTCTTTCCATGCCACCGTACCTCTCAGCCAGGCTGCTTCTCCCACTAGCGCCCCCCACAGGTCGCACCAAATGACAAACCACCTTGAGAACATATGCAGGGGCACGCTACTCCCATCTGATGCTTTCACTGCTCTGTCTCTTCACATTTCCCTCTCTTTCCTCCGTCCCCATGTGCCCCAAGCGCTGCCCTTTTGGGGGTGGGGTTGGTTGGGGGGGGGGGCAGTTGGCCTAATCGCTTCCAGCCACAGGAGATTGCATGGCCAATTAAAGAAAACAGTTGGGCTCCGTCCCGAATGAGGCAACCACATGTTAAAGCAGTATGGCCTTCTTGGGCGGGGCAGTGGGGTCAAAAGTCACCCCCTTGTCATTTCCTCAGTACAAAAAAAGAAACAAAATTATTTTAAAAAATCACAGCCAGACGGCAATGCAACATAGTGCATAGTTTGCCCCTGGTGATGGAAGACTGGGCTAGAAGGACGAAAAGAAAGTCAGTACTGAGAAAGAACGAGAGCCGTAAAGGACAGCAACCACCAGTCAGGGTATATGCCGTCTCTGACTCTGTGTACTTAACAATTTAATATGCACAAAGGCTCCTTCAATATTCTGGTGAACCTCAAATGGCTGTATTTGTCGGGTGTAGTTTCATGGATTGCCCTCCAGGAGGCACTGTGCTATGACACCAATGTCGTGAATGCAGCCCTGAGCAACCAGAGGCATCCCTCAGTCAGAGCAGGAATTCTAGAAGGTCCTGCCATCTGTCAGTGCAAAGAAACCTCAGGACGGATGAACACGAGACTCATGGGGTACCAGGCAGCTCCGAATGATGTGGGCGTGCCCTTCTCTGGGCGCACTGGCAAGAAAAAGACCCTCTGTGGGCTAGGGGCTAGCGTGTGTTGATCGGATGTGGGTGCTGGTTTTTAAGCCTGTCCCCTGACAAGAAGGATAAACAAGCGATCCGATCAGAGAACACAGCTGTTTAATCTGATCACTGATTATAAAGATGTGCTCACATTATGTACACAGTATGTGCAAATATGTCATTGCTCAGAAACAGTTATTCCAGAGCAACATGAACCACTCCTGCTCCGAGGTCTGCGTCACAGGACGCAGAAACACATGCAGAGAGCGCAAACAGTAGAATACGAGCCTGAGAACAGTCAGGATGGCCCACGCTGAAAGGAGTCGAACCCGGGACTGGGGAAGGAAGTGAAAAGTTGCATGTGGATGAGGACAAAACTCTGACAAAAGGAGAATCTTTATCTAATGCTAATGGTAAGCAGCGACCAGTCAGATTCAATATGAACCCAAACTCTGCACAGAGAAGCACAGAACCGTCTGCTTGGCAAAGAAATGAGTTTGTTTGGAGAAGACAAACTTGTTACGTCAAGAAATGTCAGTGTTTGGAATGTCAGCGAGAGGCTCTTCAGACATCACAGAAAGAATTCCGGGCAGAATGAGAGTTCCATACCTCTTAAAAGGACCCCCTTCATGTCTGCCTACAAAGGTTCTATGTATCCAGCCCTATGTGGAACTTTCCGTGTGCAAGACATTGACAGACTATCTTGGCTTGATGAGCCCCCCCCCCCATTCAATCGGTCACAGCGAGACACAAAACACACACTGTCTGCTCTTAACAGGAGATCCCTTCGTGGGTGAAGAGCGTGCATGACTCTCACGTGCTTTCCCTTCATTTTCACTACACCTTTGCTCATTATGGTATAACAGCATAAATTCCAGACTCAGAATCAGGCTTTAAAAATGAGCTTTACTCTGTTTCTCGTTGCGCCTCTCTCCCAGAATCATCTGTTGCTTGTGTTAATTAAAATTTATGACTTAGTTCATCAGAAACACTTCCCAAGAGGAAAGGAACAACAGTGGCACTATATCTCAGTGATGACAGTCGCTACCTTCCTTGATTGGTTAAGTGGCACTGAGAGGTGAAGCTGTATTTTCCACTCAGCACTTCAAGTCCGCGAACGTGCCGGGGGTTTCGAATCAAGTCAATAACTCAGCGGTCAATGGAACATCTGCATCCTGCACCTCTGAAACCTCTCGGAAGCCCCTACTACGTTGATGGATCGTTCCAAAACATGGCGAGAGGCCCCCACCCGACTCACAGCCCCTCCACGGATGCTCGTCCAGGGGCCAGAAGGAGCCTGCGTATGTTTGTTCACGTGCTCCTAGGCCCCACCAGGTCAATGTCATTAGAACTGGCTTATTTGCTGTGTTTATTGACCACACAGAGCACCCAGTCCCCAAATATTGGTTTTAATCCTTGTTCAGTGGGGAGAGAGGCCCGTAGATTATGGGAAACACCAATGAAGGTGTTTTCTTTGGAACCGCAGTCGATGGCCGTATACCACAGTGAAATATTTTTGGGTAGAGGTAGTTTAGGAGATGGGGCCTCTTGCATCTGTACCTTTTGTTCTGTAGGCGGAGAAGCACAGTAAGCAGCAATCTCCACACAGTTGCCTGTTGTCAGTGGTATTCCACTCTTTATTTTCCTTTGTAGTGAGTGCTGATGGTTTCCATATTTTTGTCAAGGCAGCTCTGCATCCAATCAGGTGATTCCCCCAGAATGCATTGGGGACACCAAATCGCTTCACTGGGCCAGCTTCACTTGGACAGTTAGATGTTAGATGTCCATCAAAGCCTTCCAGCACTCATCTACAAAGGAGCATATGTGTGGGACTCACCAGAACAGAAACACATACAATGCCCCCCAAAAATCCTTTTTTATTTTAACTTACCTGTTCCCCAGGTTCTCTTTACCACAGGCTAAAATCACACCTGGGTCAGACTGAAGATGCATGGATAATTACAGTATCCAGCTACACCCTTTTGCCGCAAGTTTAGTGTAAACCACCAAAAACTTTATTTCCTGAGCTTTGGAGAAAACCAGGTTGAATGAGAAAATGTCACACTAAAAATAACTGTTGCTTACATTTATTCAAATCAATTTCCCAAACCCCATTCCCACATTATAATGTGAACCTTAAAACACGTAAGAAATAATAATAAAAAAAAAAAACCTACGGATCTCAGTAAATGAGCCGTCTTTCAGCATCTACCAGACATTCGCCTCCTGAAGAAGGTGGGAGATTTTTATTTCTGAAATTATAACTGGGTCAGGAAAGCAGGTTTTGACAGGTCATGTTTTCTGCATTTCATTACAGCATTAACAGTGTGCTTTCAACCAAAGTGCCATTTATTCTTATCATTTTTACATTTTATCTAATATTTTATTCCTGAAGGATATTTTGGTAACGTTTAATGCATCGTAATGCATTGCAATGGCCGGTATAAGAAATAATAAAGCATGACAGCATCTTCTATTGACAGTCATAAGGCATTATAGTTCATAATGCATAATGAACATGGCTATAATGTGTTATGCCTTTTTATAAATGTTTATAGTCATGTTTATAATGCTTTATGAATGCATTATAATGTGGTATGAATGTGTTCATAGATTCATAGATTCTTATAGACATGGAATTCATAGAAAGTAAAAAAAAATATACATATAAATGTTAATCAGTTGGAAGTTCTGATCCTGATAGATTTTTGTTTTTGCAAGAAATACAGAAGTTTCAGACCATCCAGCTGGCAAGTTTGTAAGCGATCTGCCCCCCCCCCCAGCTGTAGGGCCGTGCATCTCTGTGATTTTTACAGTCCAGTTAAACAGCTACATTACTTTCTCTGCGCCGAGGCTCAGCTGGACCTGGTGTCCAGCACCACACAGAGCTCACCAGCATCACCAGCAACGCCGCTCCACCCCGCTGTCAAAATCTCTCCTATGCCCCCCCCCCCCCAAATTCCATCCCACATTCGACAGTCCACTCTGCCTCAAATAAATAAGCAAATCTAACTTTAAAAATGAAAAATCCCATCAAGGACGCGTCATGCTGTCACAGGAAGAAGGCCAGGAGGCTTTTCAAAAGCACAAACAGCTCCGTGTTTACAGCGCGGTTGAACGTTGGCACGGTTACCAGCATCAATATCGATTATTATAACGATTAAAAAGATAAATCACCCTCTGAAGTCCGCTTGGAGACACATAACTCAGGGAAGTCGAGCATTACAAATATATAAATCAACATCACATCCAATTTCATGGTAAGCATAAAGAGACTTTTAATTTAGATTGTGTTCTTATGCTTCTCTTTTGATATGTAATGCAAAGCACATGGAGACATGTTTCACGCTATTCTGGTAATAAGGCACGTCGAATTTCTGTACGGCCTTTCACAGGACTGTAAACACTCTAAAGCTGACAGAATGAACAACAACAAAAAAAGGTTGGTAATGGAGGGGGGGCTGATCTGTTTCAGTGAGCCATGCGGAACCCCCCCAGACCCAGATAAAACAGCACAAACAAAACCCTATAAAAATGTTCCCTAACTGCTCCCAAATGTTTGTAATGGTCTCTGCAGTCTTTCATGAAGTCACAAGGAATTCATCGCATTATAGCATATTATATGGTTCCTTATTCCACCTTGAGGACAGAATGGACTGTTTTTACTTTTCCAGTTTCAGAATCTGGCCGAAGCCATGGCCTTGACGATTCACGTCGCTCGGCCTTGCTTTACAAACCCGCACCCCCTACACTGGAGGGGCAAGGGGCGAACCGGAAAGAATGGAGAAGGAGCAGAGCCTGTCGTGGAGACCCGGAGCAGAAAAAGAAAACCTTTGGCAGGAGCCGGGTGGGCAGGAGAACAGCTGGAAAAGGCCGGTAGAATTATCCCAAAAATAACAGCGGTGACAACACTAATGGTCATAATTATAAAGACATTAAAAAGTGGAAGCTGAGAAAACACAGAGCAAACCAATTATCTTCTCAATGGCAACTCAGCCGCACAAAGGAGGACCCACATGCTGGATTTACCGTGTGAAAAGGGCCGCCAGATAAAAAATAAATAATGTCAGCTATCGGTGAACATTAAGTGATTAGCAAGTCCAAAAAGATGTAGAAGAGTCTTTTTCAAAAAACTAATAAAGAAATATATTTTAGACTCTGAAAAAAAAGTAGATGGAAAGTTTTTGAATCCTTCCATGCTGGGTGTGTATGTGTGTGTGATTATAGTGTGACTGTGCCTTTAAAGCATCCCACCCATGGTCCATGCGGTGGGGTTTGGGTGGGAGGGAATTTTAATAAATCAATTATATTTTAAAAATAGCATCTTCTAAAAAAATTCAAGGACTGGAGACCAAAAGCGATACTTAATCCTTTGATCCAGGTGTACAATACGGAATAGATATCTGGGAATCTGGGCGAAGGAGGGGAGCGAGATGTGGGGGGCATGCTTCCATTACCCTCCGTCAGTCCTTTGAACATTAATTCATTTTGGATGGATTGCAGATCGATGCAAGGAATGACTAGATTGCATTGCAGTAAGAAGGATTAAAATTTGAAATCAATTAGCGTGTCCCCACATACACTGTGGTTCACTACAACTTCAACAAAAAAATCAATTAAGGAAATTAAAAGTTGGAGTGATGAAGAAGGCGGGGGGGGTCGTTTTCAGCAGGTCATCTTGTTTTTCTTTGTTTTCTCAGCAGGAGAACTTTGTATGGATCAGACTCCCACAAAACACTCTCAGAACCCCAAGGAGGGGAGCCCCCCCCCAAGGGAGGTGACCTCCCACCCCCTGACCTTTTCCGGTCCATTCCTCTCCAGGGATACATTGCACACCTGGCCCGCAAAACCATTCAGCCCCACCCTCCACGCTGAATTGCACCTCTGTGTGATCATGTCTAACACGCCGGTCTGACTGGCCATCTCGTAGCTGTCAGCTATCGTAAGACGACGGGGGGCCCTCTGATTTTGTATTGAAGCACAGTCTCCAGCTTGTCATTGACATCAAAGGTGTGTGGCTGTGTTTCCCCCCAGCTTTTTACATCCATGATGTTGGTACCAGCATTTCCAGCTGCGGGGGGGGGCATTTGGTGGGGGTACAGCCCAGGCCAATTCCAGGAGCCGCTCCCAGGCTGGTGATTGGAAGGTCTGGGGGAACTCAGCAGCCTGTCAGCATCAGGCCAATCAATACCGGGCATCTCTACTAAGAGGTCAGGAGGTCAGCCTGACTGGAGACATCTCTCAAGACACGTAAACATGCCGTCGCAGGGTTTCCTCGGCAACGCAAATGCCGCCCTGTAAAAGCACCGACGGAGGCCGACGGAGCATTTCCTGCCAAGCAGACTATAAAGGAGCCATTGAACTGGAGAGCATCCCGAACGCTCACTTAAAGAGCCAAATGCGCTTTGAAAATGCATCTGAAATTTTTTGGATTGAGTGGCATTACTTTGCAGATCTGATTTCAGTGTAAAAAGCACCCCCCACCCCCAACTTTCGCATTGGCTCATCTGGGGCTCATGCACATCCAAACTGCAGCAGGAAACAGGACATCGGGGGCCACAGGAGATTTTGGGCCCCATGAGAGCATATTGTATTGGGCCTCCAACTCAGACCAATCAAATTATGTTCCAAATCGTTTAGGGCTCCTGTTATTCAGGGACCCTTAGGACTGTCCTAACTTTCCACCCCTTTACGGCGCCCCTGGGTGGCACAACATGAGCAGGACATAGACCTCTGGTTCCAGAAAGCCACGCCAGGGTTCCTATGATCTGACAGACTCCTGCCTGTAACAATACTGCTAATGAGTCCTTTTCTGTGGTGTTGGGGGGAGGGGGGTTTGGCCTGACCACAGGGGCCGGGTTCAGCTTCCCGCCATCACTCTCGTCGTGTATGGATAGTTTGTCCCAGACATATTTTTGTCCTCAAATATAATTCCTTCTTATCTGACTAAAGGAAGCAAAGTGTTTAACTCCTGGAGGGGAGCCAGGTTTTTATATCGGGCCATAAAAGTCGCCTAAGATGTGGTTTAATGTTTGCTTAAAACGCTGACTTGTTATTCCAGCAGAGAGCCCTGGAATGCTGCTGGATCCAGATCCAAGCATTTACCAGCAGGCCCGTTACCCACAACGGCTCCCCTAAACCGCATTATGTCATATATCTTTATTATCTGCTAATAACCAAATAACATTTAAGTAACACACTTGCGCCTTAAATTGAGAAGGGCCTATTTTCCCCTTAAGGGTGCAGAAAAACAGACGCCACTTTAGCGAGCTGTGGGCAGGCGTGACAGCCCTCCCCCCGCACCGTAATGGTGAATGTGTGGGAGAGGGGGTGGGCCAGGCGGGACCGGAGCCCCGACGTGATGGCGTCACTCACATGGCAGCACTGACGGTGGGGGGGCCGCAGGTGCCAGCTGTTCCGGATCTTTCGTCCTCAGGAGTGTTTTTATGGGTAGAAACGGAAAAGAGAAAGTAGAGCATCAAACTCTGGATGTTCCTGATAGATGATGCCTCACAGGATACGTCATTAGCAGAGCACAAAGGGAGCATTACCATCTCCGGAGAGACTATATCATTTAAGCCGGTGCTTTTAACTAGTGTCTCACATAATAAGAGAACTGAACACATCTTAGCCAGGAGACATCATTATGTAGGCCTGAATCAGAGAGGGCCAATCAAGCGAAGCAATCTGTCAAAGCCTCCATTTGCGGAAACCAATCACAGACCCCCATCTGTCAGCAGTGTTGTGCGCTTGGGCCAATGGCCAGCCTCGTCAGTGCGGGGTGCTGAAAGCACAATGGGGCGCCAGTCGCTCACTGTGGCCCTCACTGAGAATCGGAATGGGGGAATTGGTACTGACAGGTTTATTCATCGAATACTTAACTGGCCTTTGAAGGGAATGAGCAAGACTGCAGAGATATTGATTCCCCCCCCCACCACCACAGCACCACCTGAAACATCTCAGGAATTCCCAGTGGCCACTTGGAGATGAAGGTGGGAGACACAGAGGCACAGGAAAGGGCTGCAGTTTTTTCCCTTTCACTTGCCCGCGTGACATGTGTTTACATAGGCAAAGTGCCAGCAATCGCAGTGCCCCCCACTGTTGAAAACTCAAAGCAGTCAGTGGCGTGGTGTTTCTGGGTGGGCGCTGCAGGCCAAACTAATAAACATTATTGCGGTATTTAACGGCAATTTATTTATATGTTTTGCGACCAGTCAGTGTTAATCGTATGCTTTAATCGTGCCCATCTGCACAGTGACCTGTTTGGTCCACATTTCTCTGCAGTTACCCTACAGGATTAACAAGGCCGACTCAGTCACAGGCTGGAAGTTTTACCTACAGCATCATGGATACATTTGAATAATATTATGCAAATTGTGATTACAGTTCCCAGAAAATAAAATCAGACAGCTGCGCGTCTCGCTTATGGAGTATAATGCATGCAGATGTAGATACACTGATTTTCTACACCTACATCCAGAGAATCCCGTGACAGGAAATACACAGCACACTGGCAGAACCTCACAGGAAGATTTTTAGGGTATGTGCTGCTAACTGGAGGGCTGCTAGCCGAAGACCCAAAAAGAGTCCTTCTGTTGTACCACAGAACTTGACGCGCTGCCCCTGTAAATCTGCCTGTATAAAGAGATAAATAATTATTTTAAAAAAGAAAAATGGAAAATAAGCAAAATACCTAAACAGAGATTCTGGTACTGGTGCCTTTCTGGGAACAAAGAGGGCTTTCTTGTTCTCTTCATTTTCCTCTTTTGGGATTTAGTGTGGTTCTGTGAATTCTAAAGGGTTCCAATACATACTCTCCTTTGCCATGACATCATGATTATACCACTCATTCCACCAATCAGGATAATGCTAGCTTGGAAAAACATGGCTTGGCTCTGAATGGTGCCTGGAATCGTTCTGTTTTTTTGCTCTACCCACCCCCAAGTCATTCAACTGGCAAATGATTGGTCAACTTTGGTGTGGGTTTTGCAACTGTGCCCTCGACTTCCATTCCATGTCAGGCTGCAGAACTAGTGTCAGGTTATATTCTTAATCGACTAGGACTCTGAAAACCCAGTTAATTCAGTACTAAGGACTGGCAAAGAGTCTAAGCTTATCATGAAGCTTTAAAAGTGAAGTGCATTCGCTTTAGTGGCAGCCGAGGCTAATGCTGTCCAGAAATGTCTCAGAAGAATGTTCAGTGGGCTGGTAAACATGTCACTGGATAGTTAGTGGCATAGCAGTGGCATCCAGTGTAGTAGAACCGTAGCATGTCAGCTCTATACCATAGAGAAGTACTGTGATTCACTCTAATCCTTGGGGGTGGTCTTGGAACAGCAGATATCCAAATACTTGGTTTGGTAACACTTAGCTTAAAGCAGTCATCATAATGAATTATAGATACCTTCATAATGCATTATAATCGTTACAATGATCACATAATGCATTATGAAGGTATCTGTAGTGCATTATACAAGAGAGCTTCATAAAGCATAATAAACATGTCTATAATGTGTTATGCCTTTTTATAAATAGTTATAGCTGTGATTATAATACTTTATGAATGTATTATAATGCATTATGAAGGTATCTATAAAACACTGCGATGACTGCTTTAGTTTCTCCATAACAAACAGTGGTGAGGGCTCTTGTCATATTCATTTGCTGCTGTCATTTGAATGGAGAATACAGAAGAAGTGGAATAAGTTGAGAATGAAAAGCCGCTCCTGATTGTAATAGAGAGCTCATTTAGATTCCTCATACGCCCCGCGCCCCTCCAGCAGAGAAGAGTACACCTGCAAGCATATCCAAATCATCCAGAACTCGCATATATTACAGAGAGACCGAAAAGGAAACGTCCACAGCGACACAAACCCGGCTTTCCTACCCCCCGATCAAACAGCTTCTCTGGTTTAAACAGCGAGACTCATTATGGATACCCCCCCTTAATGAAAAGGGGCAAGGAGAGAGACGTGGTTTTTAGAGAGAAAGAGGGAGTGAGGCAGGGCTGAGTGTGAGGGCACAAACAACAGCAGGGCACATTCACCCGGCCCCCGCCTCATCACTTAAGTGAAATTCGGTAAGGCGCGGCGGGGGGGGATCCAACCGCGATTGCAGAGCCGTGGGGTGATCAGATTAACCTTGGCGGAAGGGCTGCCTTTAATGTCAGATCCATATTTCCGGCTTTCTGGTCTGTTTTCCCCTACGATCTTCCATGTGGCTGCAGCAGCATTTTGATTCATATTTTTATCTGACCTTGAGCTCCGGCGTGGGGGTCCCCAAACTGGGGGACACAAGCAGAGGCGGACATTTCAGGTCCAGAAAGTAAAAATCCAAACCAGGATTTTGTTTCAACCAACCAATTGAGTACTCTGTGAATGTGACTCTTTATATTCAACTGGTTGGTTGAAACAAAATCCTGGTTTGGATTTTTACTTTC
>JAODJU010000054.1:119199-132302 GCA_026776725.1 Gnathonemus echidnorhynchus | reverse complement strand
TTTATATTCAACTGGTTGGTTGAAACAAAATCCTGGTTTGGATTTTTACTTTCTGGACCTGAAATGTCCACCTCTGGACACAAGCAAATGTGCCCACCTAAAGAAAATCGCCATGTGATGTATGCATAAATGGAGAAAAGGCTCTATATTTCACAGCTTCACAGCAGATAGAAAGACTAGGCATGCCTCTCCCAGGATATTATAAATAACAATATATTTTCCCACAATATATTGCAGTGGTTTCAGTGGGAAAGGTACTGTAATGTTGTTGTTATTTTAATCTAATAATGCTGATACATTTTCACTGTGTTCACTGTGTTCACTGTGTTCATCGGGCTTATTCATACATCATTCACTGTACAGAAATTTCTCCACATGCAATCTATGGCGTCTTGCTCCGTAAAATGACAAAAAATGGCTGCTGCAGCCCCCCCCCAGAAAAAAAAACAACCTGCACCCAGAAGATGGCCCAGCATCACTATGTTACATCTCTCCATGTCGTCTAGCAGTTCTATGCCCAACCACCTGAGAACCTTCCTGATCGTGGTGAGCCTGTATCAGGGGATCGGTTACAATAAAAAATAATGACGATAAGGACAAACAAAGGCCTATTTTTAGAACTGTGAAGCTCACCTGTAACGAGTGCCGTGCCTGGGGTGACCACCTAATCCATGTCAGGGGGGACACTACGAGCTACTTCAGGTTTTACAATCTACTTTAGAACTGAAAGGCTCCTGTACTTGGCTAATTAGTTCCGTTCTTCTTGTGCTTTTACTGGTTTGTTTCCTTGATTGAAAGACTCATCCAGCTGTTTCACATTAACATTAGTGACACGTGCATGATCAAATGCATGATTATAGGAGACTGACCAATCAGCACACGGCAAGAACTCAAATGCTTAAGTGAAATCCAGGTCCTTTTGATTGAAATGGTTGAAATGGTAGTTTACAAACCCTGTTGTAACTCATAGTGAATGAATGAATCACATGCATCCCTGGGGTGCAAAACAAACTAAAAATCCGAGGAATGTTCAGTTACAGTTGTGTTTGGAGCTCAGTGGTCAGAAAAGTGTTTTCCTCTTAGTCATTGCGAGGGACTCGTAGAAAAATGTAAATCAATGGGCATGACACAGGGTATGCAACAAGCTCCAGGTTATAGCCAGTCACATCCTGGTATGTGAAAGCGTTAATCCTAATACTGACTCTTTAATGGCAAGCGATCATGGCAGATTTGGACCTGAGCTGGAATCACTTTGGGATAATTCCTTGCTTGGTTGGAAAACAGTCAGTTCTGAGTAGGTGGGAAAAGCACGTGTCATCCACCCAGGCATGTGCCAGCAAAAATGAAAAACACATCCCCTAGAACTCTTCAGGGGGAGAGACTGCTGTTTTTAATATTCTGGCAAATGGACAGGAACGGGAACAATGCGAGAGGCTGCGATGGTGCTGGGGTCAGCAAAGGATAGGAGAGTAATGATGTCATTTGGACAATGACGATTTACAGCATAGCCACACACGCGTACGATAGACGATAGACGCCCACAAGAAGATAATCAGGGATGATCAGGACACTCACACAGCCTCCGTGCGATCTGAGCGATGCCGGCACTTAGGGTGTCGAGGAGAAAAGTATGAAATAAAGGAGAACGTAATGGCCGGAAGGGGCGCGGAATGAGGGGTAGGATCCAGTGCCCCCCGTAACGGATTAAGCTTATATACACATGCATAGAATAGAGGAGCAGCTGACTTTCATCTTCGCTAAAAGCCCGTGACTGGCAAGCTCCGCCGTACAGCCATTACGGCCCTCGGTGCTGGCACCAGTGCCGTTTTTCACCAGTGAGTGATGTGCACGTCTGGCCCCCTTTGTCTCTGTCTGTCTGACGGCCCTGTCTCTCTCAGCCCACTGGACGCCCTCCATGTCTTCCCTCACAGTGTTTCAGACTTGTCCTGCCCAGCCTGATGGCTACAGTGATACCAATACAGTGAAGGAATTTCCCATTCCGGCTGCGGCAGCTGTACTTTTCCGAGAAGGCCGCTGTTTGTTGTCATTAGGACCGGAAAGCAAGCCAGTTAACACGTGTCCTAGTAATCTGGGGGGGGGTCACTGCACATAAGGTCTATTTTATTCACACTACACAAAGGAAAATTTAATGTCCTTTTCTTTTTACATGTCATTTCAGTACAAAATCTGATAAACGTCGTACTGCCAAAGGGCCCGGGCTGACATATAAATACAATATCCCCACATCGATGTTCCAAGCAGAAACTCAAGTCGAACTTCCATGCATTTATCTACAAATGCGTTATCTTTTTCAATAGACTTATTTCAGTAATGTCGACAATGTTAAAACATGCTATAAATATCACGACAGGGGTCGCCTTAATGAGAAGCAAAAAAGCCAGCAGAACAGACGACGTTCACGTTTAAACATACTTAGCAGACGCGTTTGCCCAAAGAGCTGTACGAGCAAAGCCAAATAGCAAGTTAGGAGCATGCAGAGCCAGCTAGGCTTAGATTCTGTTAGACTGAGCTTCCAATGAATGCCTGAGTGTAAGTATTGGCCAGGAACTAGATTAGCAGGAAACACTGCAAAACGACCCTGGAAAATAAAAATGCTGTGAGGTTAAAACACAATTACTGTCGGCAGCAAAATTCCACTATTGTTAGTTATTCCTAGTAGTGGGAGAAGCAAGGCCTTGGATTACCGTGGCATAGTAACCATAGTAACAGGAGCCAGGTTAAAATAGGCGGTGACTAATGGGGAATGATAATCCCGCCCACTGTGGCTTTGAATCCCTGTTTCTCCCAATAAATAATCGCTCCAGTTTTTCCCCATTTAGTTCTTTGCCGTCCGCCTCGTTAGGCTTCCCTGGGATGTCCGGAATGTGCCGCAGAGAGGGGGGGGGGCAGGTAACAGGCTGACGGTAATCCTGTTGTCTCCACTGGAGCAGCAGCGGAGTCTGAGTGTGGACGGGAGGAGGGTGTGATGTGCGTGTTGCCCCGCTTGCACTCGTCTGACTCGCGTTCTGCCTCCGAGGGAAACGTTCCGCTATTTTCTTATTGCTGCTGTGCATCATGACTCATTTTCTCTCTGTTTCTAATTTCAAAGTTCTAATTTAATTAGAGGCTAAATGCAAAATACAAAAGGAAACATTTTGCCTTCTATTGCTTTCATGAGGAAATGTATCAGATAGGCTTGATGGTAAACTAATTATAAGAGCTGGGTCAGGGAAAACATTTCTACCTTCTACCTTCATCCTATTGCTGTAGGATCGTATGATATTCAACTGGAATTAATTATAAATTAATTGGAGGAGGTAAATCTTCAAATCCTGCACAATGAAAGCAAACTAGCCTGAATGTAAAGCTGAACAGACTATGTGTACTTCTGAAGGTCAAACTATTAATTTGATTCTTGCAAAGTAAGAATCAGGATTGCTTCATTAACTTTATTCATACTGAAAGTTCAGCAGCGAATCTGAACCGTCCTGAGGAGGCATCAGCTGACATGTAGTTTTGGCTGTGCCGAGCTGTTGCACACTATGCCACAGACAGTGAGGGAACAGCACCCGTGTCTCTGTGCTTTCTCTCTTGGTTCTGGAGGTCCAGTGTGTCCATGTGACACTGGAACTCAACGTCAGAGGTAAGTGACCACAGGGAATGCTGAAAGCCAGGGAGAGGAGTAGCTCGTTCTTGCATAACAAACCGTCGCCACGGAAAAAGGCAAGACCATTAGCCTCTCCCCTTGCAAAATTCTTGTTTCTTTTTTTACGGGTGTCAGAGATTTTATTTTTCTCCCTGCTGATCACTCAAAGTAGGGGGGACAGAAAGAGTGGGAGTAATGCGTTAGTGCGGACGGGCTGCTCATTATCTCCAGGGCCGGGTCTCTTGTCACGTGTGCTGATCGCATGCTGCTACTCCAGCTGTATAAAGGCTGTATCTGGCTTGAGGTGATGCTCACAGCAGCCCAGAGTGTTTTGAGCATTGATTAGCAAAACAGCTAAGCCTCAGGTATTTGGAAGGAGCTGACATCCTCACAAATGCTATGTCACACCATGGGAGCAGCCCATGGCTTCCCATCCCACTCTAATGAGTCGTACAAGGCCAGGGAATTACAATCTCTTCTTTAACCAGCATGGAATGAGGTGGACATAGGATTTGAGGTCAGGTAAGCAAGAAACAGGAATGACCCAAACATGGTAATTTCAAAACCATTCATCTACACAATATGGACAAAATTATTGGGACACACCTCTTAGTCATTGAATCCCGGTGTTCCATTCTGGCCCGTTGCCATAGGTGTATAAAATCAAACACCTAGCCATGCAGTCAGGTTTATACACAATTGGTTATTCTGAAGCGCTTATTGAATTCAAGCGTGGTACAGTCATAGGATGCCACCCTTCCACTAAATCAGTTTGTGAAATTCCTTCCCTACTAGATATTCCACAGTCAACTGTAAATGGTATTATTGCAAATTGGAAGCATTTATGAACAACAGAAACTCAGCCATGAAGTGGCAGATCATGTACAGTAACAGAGCGGGGTCGATGAACCACGTAGTGCGTAAAAGTCGCCAACGCTCTACTGACTCAGTAACTGCAGAGTCCCAAACATCCTCTGGAATTAACTCCAGCACAAAACTGTTTGCCAAGAGCTTCATGGAATGGGCTTCCATGGCCAAGCAGCTGCATGCCAGCCTCACATCACCAAACACAATGCCAAGCGTCAGATGGAGTGGTGTAAAGCACGCCGCCACTGGACTCTGGAGCAGTGGAAATTCTGTGGAGTGACGAATCACGCCTCTCTGTCTGGCAGTCTGATGGACGAGTCTGGGTTTGGCAGATGCCAGAAGAAAGTTACCTTCCTTACTGCATTGTGGCAAAAATAAAGAGTGGTGGAGAAAGGATTATGCTATGGGGTTGTTTTTCAGGGGTTGGCCTCTTAGTTCCAGTGAAGGGAACTCTTAATGCTTCAGCATACCAAGACATTTTGGACAATTCTAAGCTTCCAACTTTGTGGGAACAGTTTGAGGAAGGCCCTTTTCTGTTCCAGCGGGACTATGCTCCAGTGCACAAAGCAAGGTCTACAAAGACATGGTTGCATCAGTTTGGTGTGGAAGAACTTGACTGGCCCACACAGAGCTCTGTTCTCAAGCCCATCAAATTCTTTTGGGATGAACTCGAACGGAGATTGTGAGCCAGACTTTCACATCCAACATCAGTGCCTGACCTCACAAATGCTCTTCTGGATGAATGGGCAAAAATTCCCACAGACACACTCCAGAATCTTGTAGAAAGCCTTCCTAGAAGAGTGGCAGCTGTTACAGCTGCAAAGGGGGGACCATATCCATATAAATGTCTATGGATTTAGAATGGGATGTGATAAAAGGTCCTGAGAGTGTAATGTGCAGGTGTCCCAATACTTTTGTCCATATAGTGTATTCAATTCAATTCAATTCAATTCAATTCAATTCAATTTTATTTGCATAGTACATTTTTATAGCCCCTTCTCAAAGTGCTTTACATTATCCCTGGCCAATGCCCCCAGAGAGCAAGCCAGAGGTGATAATGGATAGAAAAACTCCCTAGCAGGAAGAAACCTTGGGAGGAACCATACCCAACAGAGGAGCCCAACCTCCAGAAGAAGTCAGTATAACAAAGTCCTGATTTATACACTCTAATGTGTCACATCCAGATGTAAATACAGAATTACAGGCAGCATGGGTGCTGCAGGCAGCAAGAAAAGCAGGAGGTCTTGAAGGCAGCAGGATTGGCAGGATGTCCTGCTTTTTTGGACCTCTAGGCAGCATACCCCAGAAGGTGTGGGGTGGTTAAAAAAGTGAGTTAGAAACAGCATCTGTCATCCATGACATCTTATCCAGGACCGGATCACATTGTGAACAGAGCCAATCCCAGGTAGCACTGGGTACACAGTAGGGGACACCCCAGATGCCATGTCAGTCCATCACATGAACTATCAGAGTTGTTTACCTAAGAGATGACATAATCCACCTTTTAAGCTGTGGCAAGAGGAAACGAAGGCAATAAAGATATTTCAGGCAAGACGATGTAAAGAGAGGGGAGGAGAGCAGCTTGTAATCAATCATCCATCCATAATTTTTTTAAATCCCTTCTGAGGAAGAGATGTAAGATTACGATTACAAATTCATTCAGTTGACTGCAAAATCACTGATTGAAAGGCAAAATCAAAGGGTGATTTGATAATGTCTGACTGGAATCTGTCCAAATGGCCACATGTCAGAGATTGTGCACACATGTCTCTGTGTTTCCCATCCTATGAGTAACCCTGTCGAGTCGGAGGCTCATGGTCCCACCTGTGCTTAATGCTTAGACCCACCCCCTGTACACTCTGATTGGTTATCTCTCTGAACCAATCATTTTTGTGCTCCTCTCTGCTATAATGAACTTATTCAGCCCAAGCCAGACTTACTTTACTCCCTCCCTCTCTATCTTTCTCTTCTCATCTCACTCTTCGCTCCGTCTCCACATGTCTGCCACCATCTCACATGAAACACACAAATCTTGGTGACATGTCCCAAAGCCCAGCTTGAACACAGATTGAACACAGTCTGCAAGTCAGGGGCCACCTTGCAGAGTCCATCATAATCCAGTCCTTGGAGTCTGACAGCACTATATATTCATCTCTGAAAGGCTGAGGAGCGAGATGATCTGACAACAAACTGCTACAGGATCATATAAAACCTTCGCCAAATGTCAAACAAGGTCGTCCACTGAATCACATAAATAATATGAGAGTCATGTGAAAACTGGCTGCAGGGTCCAGCAGGACTTTTAAGATTATTGATGAGAACTCTGTTAAAGTGCTTTGGTAAATACAGATGTGAAGAATGATTGATGGCGTACAGATCATCAAGGGGGAATCAGCATGGGTGAGATCAGTATTTAGTGTCCATCAATGTACTTTTTCTCCTTGGCCAAGTCATCTGGCAAAGAGTAAAGTGAAAGTCTGGCCTAGATCTGCTGGACCTCCAGAAGATGGACCCCCACCCACTCTGCTCTTAAGTGAGGGGGGCATTTGCCTGATTTGAATAGCCAAAGCGCTGGAACAAAAGGAGTCTCCTAACCTACTGGGTGATCATCCATTTAGGTAGCAATCAGGGATATGTAGCTCAATAACCAATCCAAGTCAAAGAGGGGGTGTGATCCAGCATCAGGCATAGTGATGATGAGTTTAAATCACTCTTTCCCTGTGGTAGGCTTTACTGTTCTTAAAGGGTTCCTCTCACCATCGTTTCTCATTTTTCTTCAATATAACCATTTGCTGAGTTCCTGCTGTCCCCCATGGCAATCATTTAAACTATAAGTTACCACTGCCATGGATTTATTACAAAATAGGCTAGTGAGCAGCCCCATCACAGGGCACCCAGTGGAAGGATGAAGGACAAAGTGAGAAGCATTGAGATGAGTCACTCCTCAAGGCTGCTGCAGGGGGCGCTACAGTGAGATGAGAACACATTCATCTGCCTCTGACTACCTGAACTTTTCTTGTTTGTTTTTCCTTTGTTGTTGATATCTTGACTTTCAATCCAAATTCGACATTCCTCCATCTAACATACTTCCCCCTGAGTTACACAACGTCAGCTGGGAAGTTGATCTCAAAATGGGGATCCTCTGTTTACAGGGCTCACTGTCTCAGTGGCTTGTGCAATGGAGAGATGAGTAGCCGGAGAATGATGCTGGCTTATTCCTGGTGGAGGCCTGTGAGGGTGAGCTGTGACTGCGGGGTATGGGGTACAAAAGCAAAAAAAACACCAGGAAAAAGACTATTGCACCTACAGGACAAGGAACTACACTGGGCATTAAATCTATGTGCAACCACAAGCTAAAAATAGAGAGAATGAAGAATGTATAGGAAATGCACCATGACCTAGAGACTTTGTTTTGTCTGCTGGCGGATCCCCTCGAGACGTCAGTGCTCACAGTGTCACCAATTCTGCTGCCGTAGTAACGTCACCGCGAGGTAGAGAGTGCCTGACACAGTGCAATCAGTAAAAAACTAGATCTCTGCTCCACCATTTTGAAGGTACAGCCTTGCAGGGAAACCTGTGGATTAAAGGCATTCTTCCAGATGGCGAACAACCTGGTTCTTAAAGCGCTGCCCTTCTGAAAAAATAAAACAATTGATTAGCAGGAAACCTTGTCAAAATGTACTAAATGCATCCAGAAGAAGTGAGACTGTGTGCTATCTTCTGCTCCTGCGAGAGCCACACCCCACCCTTGCCCAGTCCCTGCCCCCTGCTGGTACCAGCATTTCCAGTGGCCGTCACCAAGCATGACAAGCACAAACAAAGGGCTCAGCAGAAGTAGCCACAATACAAACAAAGAGGAAAAAATACCATCGCTTTTATTTCAGGCCCATCTGGGAAAATGCATGCTGGGAGAGCAAAAGACACATTTTTTTTCTTTGCTCTCTCAGATAATCACTTCCTCTGACCTAGAAGAGTAACAGGTTTACCCAGTTTCTGGAAAAAAAATGAAGAGGTAAACATCAGATACAGTACAGCATTACAAGCTCTGTGTCAGGGACAGAGTTTCCAGAGATGACAGCAACGCCCCCTTCAGCTGTCCAGTGAGGGCCAGCACGTTATTAATGAGCTGAAAGCAGTGATGCGTGATGAAAGCTTCATGCTGAGCTAAACTGAGCGCCACCTGCTGGAAACTCCAAGTCCTGCATGTTTTTGAGTTTAATGTGACTTTGATCCCCTGAGGCAATAAAACTTCAGACTCTGTTTATATCCACAGGTACCCCCCCGCCCCAGCACCTAATGACCAAAGGGTCACATGATCTCTGGGAGCAGATGAGGGGCGATGGGAGTAGATGGGGGGGTCAACGGCAAACCAGCTGCTCTCCATAACGGTAACACACCTTATACTCCATCATTATGATCATTATGTGCCTCCTTATGCTCAAAAACGTCCAATAATGCACAACTAAATTAACTGCACAGAGTACAGTTAGGTTACTGGGGGGGGGGGGCACCAACATTTGAGCCCCAGTGGACAGTGAACAGTGGGCTTACGTAGATGCATGGCGGTGTCCAAAGCTTGGCATCACACTCTAGGGCTGGTTGTAGGCTGCTGAGGGGACCGACTCTGTATGGCCCCTGACAGGAAGCTCACTTAAAGGGACGGTAATGCATTAGCCCACTGTTTCCCAATCCGATCCTTGGGGACCCACAGACAGTCCACGTTTTTGCTCCCCCCCCCCCCCGGCTCCTGGGAGGGAGCAAAAACATGAACTGTCTGGAAGGGGCCTTGGAGGGAGCAAAAAGATGGACTGACTCAGGGTCCGCGTGGACCGGATTGGGAAACACTGCCTTAGACGAAGGAGGGGTAACCGAGGATGACGTCAAGCAGATGGAGGGAAGCAGACAGGAGTGTGGCTTGTATCCATGTTGGTTATCTTGCATAAAAAGGCACATCCAAGTATGATTTCCGTGAAGACCACGGGCTTTGATTGGCAGCTGGCATGTGTGGGAGATTAAGGATGCCACTGCCAATCAATTCCCGCTCAGCACCACACACGCACAAGCCACTCCCACCACCGTACACCCACAAATCCCCATTCAGGATTGCCGCGATACATGTTTCCATGAAGGCCAGCAAGTTATCTGCGTGCACCTGCTGTGGATCAGCCGCTACGCTCGGCTAATGTGACAGCTCCGTGCAGACCGGGGGTGGGGGAGTTACCCGCACAGATGGGGAGAGTGTGGTCAGTTCATCCCTGGAGGGACGGGGGTAATTAATAGTCCCTTGGCCCTCGTATCAGTATACCGCCCCAGAGACCAGTCTGACAGGGAAACTTTTACACTCACTTATCAAAAAAGAGCAGCAGCCAGGCCAAGTCAGGCCAAGCATTTTCCACACTCCACGGTGTTTTGTAATATCAAACCCAAGATAATAGTCCAGTCAGGAATACCACAGAAATACTGTGCGCTTGATGTAAGACTCTTCAATGCCACCCCTTCCATTCAACAGGGCTCCCCCACGAATAAATTCATGTCAATGTAACAGCCTGCGGATATCGCTAAATAAAAGACGGAACAGCTATATTTGCGTGTCCAGGCACAGAGAGGAGCCAAACATGAAACGAGTAAAACAATACAGCAATCAATTAGGAGCCAGACGATCTTTCATCCTGCTCTTGCTGCTCGATACCGATTGAAGTACAAACCCTTTTAGTTCAGTCCCTTTAATGCTGAAGTGGCCTCCTTGCCTCCTATGGCACCCCCCACCCCGTTCACCCGTGAAGGCCTTTCCCTGCATCTTTCGAGAGTGGGGAGCTCCGTGAAGCCCAGGAGCATCACCCTCCCCGGTCGCTCGGGGGCTGCTGAGGGGATAAAACGGGGAGAAGAAGCGTAAAGCCAGACTGGCCCAGATTACATCGCCTGGTCGGGTAAATGAGGATCATCCCCATTGCTGGCCCTTTGCATCAACACATCTGCCAGTTAAATGGCCTGGGGACAGTATATCCCAGCAGAGGGTTGCAGATTTTGCTTTTTAATGCATGAGGGTGAAGAAGAAAGTAACTTTGGCTAAGATGCCAGATCCTTTGGTTGGCGTGTCCTCACTCATCGCTCTGTGGCGTCATATCTCAGCTGTGCTTTTTAATTCTCTGTCCTAACGTGGATCCCCGAGATCAACAAAGGACCTGCTGTCCAAGCCCTCAGCCCCCTGCTCACCTCATCGGCCGTTTTCAGTGAGGGGAGGGTCACCATTGCCCAGGAAAATACCATCAGGAGATCCAGCCCTGGAAAAGCAAGATGACACATGGTGGCCTGTGAGAACAAGGCAACAAATCACAAGTTTCCAACTGCTGTAAATCCAATTAATGCTGAGAAATATGAAGACACTTTGCAGTTTCCCATGGAGGCGAAGCAGACAATTAGTTGAATTATCTTTTTGTTTTAAAAAAAAAAAAAGAATTTCATATTTGTCACAGATCCAAAATTAAAAAGCAATTTACAGTAGCTCTCTGGGGAAGCACGCACCTTTATTAAGCTTGAAAAATTGATTTACTTCGTGGATGTTATTTCTGAACTGTGAGACAGAAAAATGCATATTTTATTTCCTGGCTGTGGTGAAAAACAGGGAAAGAATCACGAATCACTGGCCCATTTCTGCTATTACAGCATGGAAGCAATATTTAGGAGTAAGTTACCCAAATGTCCATTACGTCTAAATCTTTGACACAAGGTTGAGCATCTCACTCAAGTCTTGATCTAGAAGCTGAATAGTGGACTGAGTTGTGCAGACCTGGGCCAGGAACTGGGTTCATCAGGCAGGTGTTCGAGTAAACAGTCATCTGGTGGTTTCCTCAGAGGTCATAATATCAATGCTGGCGACATACGTGACAGTTGGGCGGATGCAGTCAGACATTTACACACTCTGTCCATTTAGTGCTGCTGACGACTCCAGACCAAAAAAAACTCAAAAAGAAAATGGCAAAAACTAAAGGCTGTCATAATTTCAGTTTAATTGATGTGTGATATTTATGTTCTGTGCTGATGCCCCCGCCTCCATCTCTGAGGGCCCTCCAGCCTCACACTTACACACAGACACATAGTCACGCAGTGTAACTGTAGGAGACACATAGACATGCAGTGTAACTGTAGGAGACACATAGACATGCAGTGTAACTGTAGGAGACACACAGACATGCAGTATGACTGTTGGAGACACATAGACACGCAGTATGACTGTTGGAGACACATAGACACGCAGTGTAACTGTAGGTGACACACAGACACTCAGTATGACTGTAAGAGAGACACAGGCACTCAGTATGACTGTAGGAGACACATAGACACACAGTGTAACTGTAGGAGACACACAGACACGCAGTATGACTGTAGGACAGTGATGATTCACTGGCTTTTTTTAATCCAGCCTGGTCTCCGTCTCCGGAGCTGAGCGGCCCAGAGCCCAGCCAGGTTCTGGCCACCCATCTGGACTCTATAAAAATAAAGGAGGAAGGAGGGGGTGTACAGCCAATGAAAGGAATGGGAGGGGTGAAGGTTTACTCACTTAGACTGTCAGGATGATTTGTTACCTCTGAAGGGCAGGTTTCATTAAAAGTTCTTCAACAAAAAGATCCTGAGAGGAAAGTAGGTCGATTACTATGGTCTGTTCGATTACTATGGTCTGTTCCTGTGTGACTGCAACAGCATCTCTGGCCTTACAGATTAAGCAGCTGTTTATAGTGCCGAACTTGTGTGCTTCCTCACTATGTTCCCGGTCAGACTGGAAAATATTCCAGTTCTGCTAGTTTGCACACTGTTTTCAGCAAGGGCATAACCTTGGGTTGAGCATTGAGGAAGTTGAGGTCCCCGCCCATTTAAGGGCGTCCAGGGGGTTGTATTGGCTGGTTTTGATTATTGGGGGGGGGGGGGGGGGGGGGATTACAATCCTACCCACCCCCCCATAATTTACACCCAGGGTTTTCAGTTCCCTCTTCAGACCTCCCAGATGAGTGTCCCTCGTTCCTGCTGTCTTAGTATCTACGCTTTGTGGTGAGATATGTTTGCAGAGAGACATATGGCCTACTCCTGGTTCAGGTTTCTTATCTGACTCAGTGGCCCAGAGAGAGTAAGCTGAGGGGTGGGGAGGAGGCATGCAGAGAAAAGCCCGATCTGGGTCTGAGAGGTGTGGGGGGGGGAAGCTGAATAAACAGGTTCTTACTGCATCACGCTATTCTGCAAGTGCACTGCAAATAAACACACTAATGAGGTATGTAAGGGTGATATAAAAGTAGACGGGGACTAACGTGACAGGGGCTGCTTGACACTGTGCCCTGGCCTTTCCCACCCCTGCTCATCCCTGTCACCTCTGAGGCCGGCTGTGTAATGACTCTGGGGAGTGGGTCGGCTGTATTATGCAACCGTGGGGGCCGTGTAATGGAACTCCAGGGGGGGTTTCCTGTGACAAATGGGAGGTATATAATGTGATGACGGGTTATTGAATTTCAATCAGGATGGCTTGAAGTTAAGAGCGTCCCTAGCATGCTGTGCTTGGGGGCCATGTATTTTTTTATAATCAGTTAATGCAGTAGTCAACTAT
>JAODJU010000054.1:56725-68259 GCA_026776725.1 Gnathonemus echidnorhynchus | reverse complement strand
GGGGGGGGGGGGGGGGGGGGGGGCAGAGACAGCAGATCGCTCTGTGAGAACGCCGCCCCCTTCCTGGTCAGTTAGGGCAGCTACAGACACACTGCAGGGTCAAAGACAGCCCACAAAAACATCATATTCTCAATATGTTTAGAATGAAGCGTGCTGAAATATAAACTGTCCCTACCTAAAATTGTAAACACAGCATGAAACAACACAAAACAGGACCTTATACTCCCCCAGAAGATGGTAATGAAGCTTTGTGGTGACAGCTCAGCCAAGTAAGCTTTAGGTAAGCTAACTATTCTTTCAGTGATTTGGTGTCTTTTAGTCGGTGTGGTTGTCATATCTACCACCAGAGGGCGCTAAGACACCGCACATCAAAAAGATTACTGCCAAGTCGTAAACGGCAAAGAATTATAACAATCCGTGAACACCCTACATTAATCTTTCTTGACAGCTGATTAAACATGTAAAACCTAAGCTCTTATTTAAAAAAATATTTATCCAGTAAAGTATCTTTAGATAAAATTTATTTAAATCAACAGACCGGCTTGACATTTAAAGAAAACTTGAGACAAGGAAACACAAGGACTGAAACGCATTCCTTCATATCACCTTACTAAAGGAATATGTTGGTTTTGTAACACACCCACACACACACACACACACACACAGCTAGGATTTCAGAGCCAACTTCCTTCACACACGAACAGTCACACGCCTAACACACAGAACCGTGTTGAAATTTCTCTTCACTACTGCCACTGCGTCACACAGCTGGACTTCCCAGAAGCCCTATAGATGAAAACCCACCCAGACCAATCAGCTCCCTCATGTCATCCTGCACGGGGCTAAATTTCACATACAGTCTAATCAGGAGAGGGCAGTGCACCCTGAGGGCTAAGCAGCATTGTGTCCAGAGGTACCACAGTACAACCCCCTGCCCCCCCCCAAACCCCCGAGACCACAATACTGAAGGGCTAGTCCTACTTTGTATGGCCAACACTGGGCCGTCCGGGCCCCCTCCCCTTCCTTCTCTTTGTTTGTCCCCCCTTCCACTCCGTGAGTAGCGCCCCATATGTGAACTCAGAGGTCCAGACCTGGCTAGGTTATTTATACAGCCCCTCTCTGTTGTGTAGCAGGATCCTGGACATGAGTGCTGAGATCGAGGGCAGCGTGAGACACATATCCTCCTGAGACCCCACCAATTCATTTATGTCCATTGTAGTGGACATGTTGTTTTTGCATCTATCTTTTCACTGATGTAAGGAAACGTATGTTGTACACTAAAGAGGACATGCTGTGAAATTAAAAATAAATCTAAATTGTAAGATGTCTTATTTCCTCCAAAGACAAAAAACCTAAAACTGAAGGACACTTTTTTCCTTGGGTCTCAGGAGGATATAGAAAAATCAAGTCACCTCAGTCACACCCCAGCCATCGGGCACAAGCTGACGCGGAAACCTGAGTCTGCAGGGCATCGACAGCCACTGTGAATAATTCCAGTTATTAGCATCCCCACCCCACCTGGAAATTACGTGGATCCTCACCCCGGCAGGCTGCAGCTTCCCCCACGGTGGTGCCTCTGTGATTAACAGCCTCACCCCCCGCCCCCCCCCCATGATTGTCCAGCAAGAGGGAATATTTTGAGTCTCAGGATATTTCATTCACCCTGGGACCCGTGTTGGATAACAGTGATGTGACAAGCGTAGATCCAGGAGGGGGCTGTTTTAATACATCTGCCTGTAATACATTTGTATGCCAGAATTACACGTCACGGGCTAAATGAGTCACAGATTAATTAGTACCAGCTGTACTAATGTAGCAGAGTGACCAACACTGTTAATCAGGAGCAAAGTCTGCCCTTTTGATACCCAACTGGAGCACACAAAGTAACCAGACTTTCCACAAGTTCACCACAATAAGGAAATGAACGTCTTTAGAAGGTGCCTTCAGACTCATTAAACCCACAGCAGCTGGTAGCAGTCTCCATGCCAGGCTGAAAGTGCTCTCATTAGGAGACACCTAGGGACTGTGTGTGTGGTTGGTTGGTTGATTATGGGGTAGAATGAGGGAGGAAGGGAGAGAGGAGGAGATGGAGGGGGTATACCACATACCAGGGTGGGGGAAGGAACATTCTTTCGAAGTGGAATAAGCAAAAGTCGCGGAGAAGAGCTGCAGGCCAGCGTGGCAGAAAGGCGACTCAAACGTCGCTCCATTCCCATAATTACAGGATGTAAAAATAAAAGTAGGAAGATTATGGCACTGGTTATAAATAGGCTTTGGTACTCCCTGCAACACACACACACGCACATGTGGAACACTCTTCAGTACCACAATGGACACAATCCAGAGAGTGTTCCCCATCTGAAGCGACCACCTTTGCAATTCCCCCCCCCCCCCCACTCCTGTTTTGGCCCTGTATTGGCCCTGTGTGAGGTGGTGCTCGGCTGGCATGATAGAAGGAGGAGATAGAGATGAGGAGACGCAGTTTAATAACAGGAGAGGGATAAGTTACACAATCATCCACAGTTGGTAGAGCACTGATGAAAGACATGAATAAGCATTACACTAAAAGCCTGGAAGGAGTCTGGCACTGTACAGAATGATCTGTAATGTTTTACCAACCAACGGACTTCTCAGTTTAAAGCTGCCACAGCTCAGTTCCTCATGGAGATTCTAGGCAACTGGAACATGGGTCCTGTTCCAAGTTCCTGGGTTCTCTAGACCTGGGACTTTGGTAGCTCCTGGCCACTTTTGTCTGTTGCTTTCACACTGCACAAGAGAGCTTGGGACCTTTATGCGAAATACGCATGGGAGATGCCAAAAGGTCGTATGTTAAACTTCACACGTAATTACATGCAACATTTCACTGGCACTCCAAAACAATGGAGGATGAACAAGTCGTTTTATGTTATGTTAGTTACAGGGGGGATCATTCGTGATCAAAACAGGACACAGCCTTTTATTTATACAACCCATAAGTCTGGCCAGCAGATTGATATTTTGTTTTCCACAGAATTTTTTTTTTTTCCTGGCAAGTTTCACCACCACCACTATGTTGGTTATCAATCGAATTTTCCAATGCAGAAATATTGGAGAGACAAGCAAAGAAATGTAGTATTTGATGCATTAAATGTAACTGAGGTACAAAAGTAAATCCATCTGCTCAATTTTTGCTCTGCTACTTCTGTTTTCCCTGTACTTCCATGTAACTTCCAAGTTAGCACTGGTGCTTGTGGTCAACCACTCAGCAAGCCACAGCTGTAAGCGCGGCCCCAGTAGTTTGCGTTCAGATGAAAAGTACCTAGTCTGGAGCAGGTACGAAAAAAGGTTCCAAGGAACTACAATTGGCCGTAGTTCCCACATTGTGAACATGACAAAAGTTCCTGGTTCTTGAAAAAAAGGTTGTGGTTCCTGAAAAAAAATTCCTGCGGTGTGAAAAGCGCTCTCTGACACAGAGAGTGTGGTTCCCCTCCCAGACACTAACATGTGAACTGGAAAGTACCCCCGCCTCAGTGCCTTCACCAGGCCCCATCTCCTCAACACCTTGAGGAATCTGACAAAGGCTCCATTTCAGAGTTGGAGGGTTACATAGTGCAGAGGCTCAGCTATACTGGGTTGCCTCAGAACAGGTGACTCTGCCACGAGTACAAATCCGCCCACTGTTAAGCTGCTCGCATGCACACACACGCCCACATTGTGTGTGTGGTGTGGCAGTAGGCAGAGGCACAGTGCAGCCCCACCTGGCAGGGGAAGTGGGCGGGTAACAAAAAGGCCATTCAGTTGCAGTGGAAAAGGGGAGAGCGGCTTGCGGTCGGGGTGACAGCCTGGGTGTGGCAGCCACAGAAATCTCAGCTGCAGCACACTGGTGCTGCCCAAAGATTCTTCACAGTGCACAAAGTGGAAACACACGAATGTTTCAGTTTCCTGGGCCGGTCACTTGGTACAGCGGACATGGCCGGAAACGATCCCCCAACCGCAGGTCACATAAGGGAAGATACTTCAACCAAAAATGGCTCTTGAACATGAGAACAAAGAAATCATAGCTGGGAAAGACGTGACGGAGGTCACAGGGGTGAGAATGTGGCTCTGAGGCAGGGCAGGGGAGCCATCTCAGGACTCATCATAGAGGAAAGCCTGAGCTGCCTGTGAGCCACTCAGCCGTCAGGGACGCTCAGCGTATTGGACAGAAGGTACTGTGCCTCAGTGGTGGAGCCAGAAAATTTTCAGTGGGATGGCCAGGGTGGGACCAAAAGTCATTTTAGGGTGGAACATAAATCTAAATATGAATTTAAGGCATCTAGAAAAAAGGAATATTTAAGGTATTTAAGGTATCTCCGTAACCGCTTAACTGGGGTCACAAGGGGGACCGGAGCCCATCCTGGGAACAAGCCGGGAGCAGCACTACAGGCTCATTCTTTATCGATACATCATCAGGGACACAGAGAAACAGTTATGGTCTGGTTTAACCAAAATGCATATATGACAGTGGGGGTCAATGAGGTGGCCAGGTTTCAGTATAGGGGGCCACAGCCACTCTTTGCCACCCCCCCCATCCGCGTATGTTGTACCTGCACATATCACATATGCCTGAGGAGCACAAGCCCCCTATATGCAGCTTGCCTTCCTTGCCCTCTGGCTTTTCATCCCTTGGAGGCAAGAATACGAATAGAAGCAGCTCATCCTTCGGCAAGGTGACGTACCGACCAAAGACGTGCCTTTTCTAACCACCCAACGCGTTCAGCTGGGTCCACACACACCCACATTAGCTATGGCAAGGCCTAAAATCAGCTTACTGACAACCTGGTGGGGCTGGACAGCTAAGAGGACACCCACATCACACCCTCCTATGGTAAGAGTTGGCAGCAATACGTCTTAGGATATGACAGTTAATATAGAGGAAGCTGAAACCTAAACTGCCAGTTTCCCTGAAACAGTAATCAGTCAAACAGATATCCATCAGACATAACCTTTGTATGCATTTTCACTGGGGGTTTTCACCATGGTTATCTAACAATGTCATAGCACCATCCCATCAGGCGCAGCAATGCAGACAGAGTGCTTATGGTGTTGCCACGGCAGCAGCCGTGGGTAGCGACTCACCTGTAGGGCACCAGCATGCAGTCGACAGCAGGCCTTCTGGTTTTGGGAATTGCGTACAGCGGGTACCGGTCGCCATGGCGAATCATCACCTGGACTGACAGCAGCTCGTAGTCGGCTGGGCTGTGGCCTGCATGATGACACCGTGCGATTAGGACTGTGAGGGAGTCTTCAATAACAGTCTAATATGAGTGTAGAAAAATATCTCTCCTACATAATTAGCTTAAGCATGTAATTCAGAGACATGGCCAATGAATAGGCCTGTGTCACGGATGCTTAGCTCCATTGCTTCTCCTCCCATTTCCCACCTCTCCAATGTGAAATTACAGCGAAACTCAACTGCATTGTTCTGTTCTCTTAGGCCCCGAACACACTGGCTGCATGGTGCATGCGTCGTGGCTACACCGCATACACGTGCAGTTGTCCACACCACCCGTGCTGCTACTGAAAGCTATATCTTACTACAATGAGTTTACCTTTGATAATGGCCATCAGTAATAAAATGTTTGTTTTCAGGTCATTATAAAATGTATTCATAGTTTAGACAGACAACGGTTAAGCATGTGCTATAGTACTTGTGACAGCACTACTCTTCACAGAAAAGTGGTGAGGGGCTTTTGAAAGCCTCACTAGGAAGGATTATCACGTGCCATCGGTACGGTATGACCGTCCAGCCCAGAGGGGGCGGCTCGCAATCCCACCCACCATGAGCCTGAAAGTCTTACTTCCTCCATCACCAATGAACCACAAATGAGAGGAGATGACTCTTTGACAGCTGGCTGGAGAAGGAGCGCACAGCAGTTAAGTCTAGATCTAGAAAACAGATTAGCAACTCCAGAGGTGAAAACGCCTAACAAATTGTCCTTTGTGTTAAAGTGTCAGGATCGCGGACAGAAACATTAGCAGACATAGCCGTCATGCAGGAGAATGTCTGCATGGCAACAAAAATTCTCTGTTAAAATTACAGTCCTGTTGAGGACCAAGGGCCATAAAACTCCAACTAAAGAAATACCAGAAAAACAGGATGGGAAACTCAAGCTTCCCTCAGTTGACTTGGGCGAATCAGCAACCGAATCCAAGGCCACTTTATGACCAATGTGTGTTTTATTATGTGGAATCGAGGGAGGGAGCCAGGGGAAAGAAATATGGAGGGAGATACAGTAAAAATATAGGTGGGAGATAAAAAACATCATTCCTGTTATATATCTCTGTGGAAAAAAAAACTATAAAATGTTTTATACGCATAGGGATCTGCAGCTCCCCAGCTACATTTCACGTTATGACTACACAAGTGCGCTGCCTTCGGTGAACTGTACTCTCTCGTGTTCCGGTGTTGAGGCAGTTCACATCCACAAAAGCCACTTGGCCACCTGCTGGCCGGGCGAAAAGGCCTTACCCTCCCAGCCTTGCTCTGTGCGATTGGGGATGTTGCAGTAGACGTAAGCCTCCTTGATGGGGTCCAGCACTGGGGCCTGTGTGTGTAAGACAGGAGGTAGCCTTTTCCTGTTCTTCCCCGGGGACCTCTCATCTCCGACGGGGGAGACAGGAATGATGTGCACTGGGGAAGGACAGGACAGATCACCTTATTTAAATGTAAAGAATAGCTGAGGATGAGCCGTGGGGGGCACACAACACACAGGACAGGGCAGTCAAGTGTGCATACAAACAAACACACACACATCAAAAGCACTTCAGATTAATAGGGCCATAATTAACAAGTATCTTCCCATCTCCTGCAGCAGCAAAATGAAAGTGAGACAAACAACCCTGCAGAACGAGCAAATAAAATAAACATATCTGAGGAACTTGAAAACCACAGGCAATTTATGGTTCAGCACAGAAAGATACAAAAACAAACAGTCAGCTCCTCCACCCCACAATGGGGTCTGATCTCACCCCGGTGGTGAGCACTCATCTTAACCCTGGGGGAAGATGTTCTTTGGAAAAACAGGGACAGGGACTCTCTTTCAGACACCCTCAGGCTCTCCCGGGAATGGCCGCCAGAAAACTCCGTCAGTGCTCAGGCAGGTCTTTGGGCGGCCCGTGCCGGTCGAGGGAGGAGTACCACACTGCGGGGCTCTCTGTCTGACAGCCTAGACGCCGGCGTTCACTATAGTGTATGTGTGTGTCTTAAGAACGCAGAAGCGGGCAAAATCTGCCCAGCAAAGCCACACAGTAGACACCACAGCAGACTGAAAGGGTTAAAGGGGATGTGTCAGGTGGCTTATGCATAAAACACTGCAAACAAACATTTTGAGTCATGCAACCAAACCAGTCTGTAAGCTACACGTGGGTACGAAACGTTTCAGGCTTCTTTTATAATAAGAGCTGTTGAAAAGCCTGTGCTGTGCATAAGCTGCAGGCCTAATAGCAAGTCAGTCACACGCAGCATTTGGCTTCACCTGTCTGACGTGCCAAAGGAACACAGGGGCGACCCTGGTTATGATTTGGGTAAATACCGCAATTGAGGCACTGCCGAAACACCCATCCCTTCACCTTCTTACCTTCACGGGAATTGGATACAGATGCACATACACCAAATCCCACAACAATAATTCTAGCCATTTCTGGGGAATGAAATAAAACAGAACAGGGTTCACTCACCAACCAATAGCAGCAGCACTGGCGATATAGACGAGAAGGGGACCATCCTCTCGATAGCCCGGCACAGTCAACCAGCTACACACCAGCATCTATTCACCACTGTGATGCCTGAGCCCCTGCAAGTTTAATGGTCCCTGACCAGCAGCCAATCAGAGTTTACTGCTCTCTGTAGAAAGGCCCCTTTATAGTCTGTGGTTGGTTAGACGCCCATGGAACAGCTCATAAGAGCTTTTGCAAAACATCTTGCCGAAATGTAGACCCCATGTCTACACGGTAGACACCCTCCACCCATCTTTACCAGGACTTATTTCCAAGTGGGAGACCTCCTGCATCATCATCGGCAGGGACCTTCTAGGGCACTTAGGGGTTAAAAGAAGCCTCTCAGAAAATCAGTCAGGTACCAGACCACCTACTCATTCAGTGACCGACAGTGGCAGCACTTCAAAGTCTCTCTCTTAATAAATATCCAAACCAGCAAGATGTCTGATTGATTCTCCTTTGAGAAAAACATATGTACAAACACAATTCTAACCTGGAATTTTCCCATTCATGTGTACTATGTTACTACAGACTAAACAAATTTCATGTGTGAATTCACAGTATGAACAGAATAATTTGAATGATTTCTAACAGTTTAAATCCTGCCAGTTGCTTTGGATCTGGAGACGTTTTGTGTGGCAGCTGTCCAGAGGAGCCTTGCTTTAATTCCTGTACTCAGTGACTGCACCCCATCTGACAGCTTGCACATCATAAGTGATTAGTATGTAGACAGCGCTTTCATGATACATTAAAACTTATCCCAAGAGTACTGTCAGACTTCACAGATTTCCCATAGGCTTCAGGAGCCGACTTGCATTTTAACTGTCATTATCACCACCAGAAAGTCCCAGACCAAATATGGACTTTTTGCTTTAAAAAAAAAGTCAATAATCTGAGATCATCAAGTGGCTTTCTGTTTCGAGCTTGTCAGATCATGTGGTCAACCTCAGGGTATTTTGCTATTGATATTATGGTGGTTTGTTTTTTCTTGGTGGGGGGGGGGCTGCCATCTGTACTGGCAGGGAGAGTCGGGCGGCTGCAGTCAGTGATGATAATCCAGTAAATCTGCCCTTGTGCAAAATGTCCAGCATGTAGAGAGTCCATTTCATTGCTTGGTACCACCCCACGCTTTTGGACTTCCTCTCTCCTCACATTAAAATCTCCCTCCACTCCACCTCCTCTCTATGCCTTACAATCCCCTCATCACTGTGAAAGATGAGGTAACACCAGAGTTTCAGCAAAAAGAGGAACCTCATCAGATGGGGGAATGTCACAATCAAGCAGCACGGTTCATCTGCCTGTCTGCTTCCCTGCCATTCTCCCTGCCGTGCTCCAGGACAATGCCAGTGCTTCATAGAAATCTATGAACTATGAGTGCAGTGAATTGGGACAAAAATAATATCTGCAATGGAAAATCAGGTTTTTGTACTATTAATTACATGCCCTTATAATGTGATACACATGTGAAAACAGGGCATAACGAACACGGTGACAGGCACACAAAAGAGGGGAATATGCTGGTTAAACCGGTGCAGCTCTGTTTATGAGGCCAAAGGGCAACAACAGTGAACATTAACGTCACAGAAAGGAACTGAGTGGGGGTGTCAGCTGTCTGTTTATCCAGCGGTTCCGGAACGTTATCACTTGTTATCACAGAACAAATTTGACGGACGGGCCAAAGATGTACCTGGGGGGGCAATGTGGGCTGGCGAGACACACAGGGCTG
Organism: Gnathonemus echidnorhynchus; assembly: GCA_026776725.1. Taxonomy (NCBI): domain Eukaryota; kingdom Metazoa; phylum Chordata; class Actinopteri; order Osteoglossiformes; family Mormyridae; genus Gnathonemus; species Gnathonemus echidnorhynchus. The sequence goes on along the minus strand of JAODJU010000054.1, from coordinate 58,796 downwards.
GGCGTCATGGACCAAAAAGCATACTTGGATATTTTTAGGCAGAATAGCGGTACATATTATATTATATTATATATTATATTATATTATATCTGTGTTTTGTATGAAGTGGGCTAAATGTTTCATTTTAAATCAAAGCCACTTGTCCAAAACACTTTCATTAAAACAGTTTGGTTAAAACAAAATGCAAAGGGTTTCCTACCATATTTGCAAATATAGTGATACACTATTAAGAATACAACTCCACCCACCCATCCAACTTCTGGGGGGGGGGGGGGGGGATCTGGGGCCTATCCTGGAGGCTATGGGCTTAAGGCAGGGAACATAGTACAACAGAATAAAACTATAACTATTAAGTATAGACAAGTCATAATTGCAAACAGAAGCCTCAAAATAAAGACAAAAATAAATTAACTGTTGTCACATGGGTCCAGTAAAACACCCTCAATATAAAACCCTTTCACTCCACTATGCCTAGCAGCAGCATTTTTAAGTCAGTTTATGACATTACTCTAAAACCAGAAGGTGCATGTTTATGAACAAAGAAAACTAAAATCTAAAACATATTTGGCAAATGGCTTTAAAAACAGAAGCGTGACAATCACTGAAAGGGCACTTGACTGAAAAGTCCCTCATTTTAGGATTTGGAGAATATCAAAAGATCGCAGGAAGTCGCAGACGGCGTGCAAGGCTAACTTGATGCGGAAAATCATTCAGATCACATACAATAATGTAATATATAAATAGTGATACATAATATTTGTTAGTGTAGGTGCATACTATATTGTTGAAGAAATTTCCAGCTGAAGACCTGGTTTGTGTATGAAGAGAATATTATGTATAATTGGTCTAACAATTAAACTAAAGTAGAAGCACAAGTTCCCCAAATTGTGTGAACCGGGCACACATGCACATCAGCCAGGGGCGAGGCAGTGAGCAAAGATAAACAATTTTCTTGGGGCAGATATAAGGCCCTCCATGCGGGGTCAGATGACTGCATAATTCAGTGACATCATCATCGAAGATGCAACAGACAAAATCTCCCACGAGCTCAGGCGGACATGGCACAAGGTGTACCAGGTCAGGTGGAGAGTGGGAGGAAGGCTAATCAAAGCGTTCAAAAAATCAGTGTCCCACTAGCTGTCAAGGCAGTCAACTGCATCAATGTATTTCAGCCATAATAATGAACATTTCTTAGCCTTCACAAGGTTCCGCCACAATATCTTTAATAAAAAAGTCACGGTTTGGGTACGGCTCACATCTCTGTCGCACATCTCTGTCTCGGACACCAGCCTCACTCACGTTAGCCGTCTCTGTGGCTGTTGAATCTCGCGTTTCTCACAGTAACTTTGAAACTTCTCAGTCCCATTACTGTTGCATTTTTAATAGTGAATCTAGTATAGTGCTCCTAGTGTGTATAGGAGTAACTTTGTACACCTGGGCACAATTTGCATAATTTGTATATTATATAAATAGGTCGTATAAAAACATAAGAACATACTTTTTATGTCATCGTTCAGGCTAGCAGACTTTTACAGGTAGTGGGAGGGGTGCCCAAGCATTATTTATGAATTCTCATTCAGGGGGGTCTGCCTCCCCTAACCTTGGCAAAAAAATAAAGCAAATAAAAAAGACAGTGTCCTTAGTGGGTGGTGCAGAGCTGGGGGTGCACAATGGCTTATTTGGGGGGGGACATGACCAACAAATGCCTCCCCATGACACTGAATCTGCAGAAGGCCCAAATGAGATTGCAGACAGAGAGGGTAGGGGAAGACCAGAGAATTAACCAGAAATACTGGAAGGATGACATGAGGGGTATTAAGTGCATTACGTGATTCATCCAAAAGTTATCAAAAAATAAAACCCAACTGGCCCACTTCCTGCCCAAGCGGAGTCGAAGGGTCTGGGGCTGTGATGTAACCCAGGCGATCAATGAAACCGACCTTTAGCTGAAAGGCAGAATGCCGCCGACTCCAACTCAATCAGGTTAGAATACAAGACGCCGCTCTCGGTTTCTGTGGTGGCTGGGAGCATTCCATTTTCAGACCGGGGGGGGGGGGGGGGGGGGGGGGGG
>JAODJU010000054.1:45536-56625 GCA_026776725.1 Gnathonemus echidnorhynchus | reverse complement strand
GGCAGGGGACAACAGCAAGGGCGAGGGGGGATTGTTCCACTTGGGGGGATGTCCTCATCCTGGACAGGAGCACAGAATCTGGAGGGGGGGCTATGGTAATCTCAGTCCCTCACACTTTGTGTGCCCCGTGTCATCATGCATGCCTGGTCTCATGTCTGTTTCTGCATGCCAAAGGCTGCTTTCTACGCCTTCCAGAAGGCATGCGTCACCTGCTGCTTAAATGGTCTGATTGGCTTTAATTATATACCTTTAGACTGTAAGAACAGTTTTAAAGAATTTAGAGCACATTCCCAGTCATATTTAAACCTGCACGGCATTTTCCATTTCAGCTGCAGTAGACACGAGAGCACTTCTGCTGTGGCTTCATGCCTGGTAGGTGCGGTGCCCTCTGACAGACCGTAATCTTACGCGGCCAGAGCAGCTGTCTTCCTACGCTCCCCCGGCGACACAGAGCACACCGGCAGGGCTCTACCACGAATGACAACCCAACATCCGCTCAAACCGAGAAACGGAAATATCACACCTGTAAAAACACATTCACCAACCAGCCAAACACAATGTTAGAAACAGACTTAACACTGCTTCCCCACAAAAAAGAAGAAAAAAAAAAAACACACTCCACAGTCAGGTATTGATGTCCATTTTCACTATCTACAGGAAAGGGTCATTCATTAAACTGTGAATGTAGAATATTTCTTTCTTTGTTATTGTTCACCATTTTGTAAATACTTCCCAGATCAGGGAGGTCATGTTCATTACTACACATACTTTTAACTTTCACCACACGCATAGCCATAAAACAAAACATTAAAAATCAAACACCTGCTTCATTCAGGCACTGACTGCTCTCCCATTAAGTTTTACACACACAGACACACACACATTCATATCTTTATGGGGACCATCCATTCATTGCTATGGGGAAAAAACCCTAAGTCCAACAATGACAACCTTAACCCCTACCCAGACCTAATCTTTACCATAAGTAACCAAACAAAGTCTTTTGATATTTTTAGTTTTTTTGTTTGCAATCACAGATTTTAATAAAATTGAATTTTCTCTTGTGTGGACAGAAAACCCAACAACGTCAAAATAACAGGTTTTTATCACACTGTGTGGACATTTGGTGCCCACAATGTAATATATATATTAGGGCTGTGCAGTATGACGATGTGTATCGGATGACGAAATAAAAACATCTATCATATCATATATTATGTTAGTTTATTTCGTGGTGTCGCAAAATACACTGTTTACATCGACATTTTTTCATCATTTGGATGACAGTTTGCAAGGTAACATGCCTCATGGGATCTGGCCCTTGTATGGAAATTTTTATTGGACTTTATTATTTGTAACCCACAGAAGACAATCCACAAATATGTACCGTGATACACAAATACATTAGTACCTCAGTACTCAACCTCATTAGAACTCGAATTTCTTAAAAGTCGAACCAACCAGAAAAAAATTACCTGGAACTCTATCTGAATCTCAGAAGTCGAACCGTGAACCCCAACCTAAGATAACTTGTATGTGTGGGGAAGTGAGTCACGCGGCACGTCTCTCAGCGGAAACAAAGGGTAAACACTTCAATCTCAGCCTCGCATTCGCTGTGATAGCATCGTGCATGTTAACACTAGCTGAATACATATATTTAGACAGTAAAAATACATTTAGACAATGATAGACAGTAATTATTATATAATAAAATACATTTAAAAATAAAGATTTCTTCTTAATTATTTTAATATCATTAATAAAAAACCATTAATACATTTAATTATAATAATATTGTCGTGCCGAGCGGGGATGGAACGGAGACAAAGGTGCAGACGTCTGGGTAACAGAGAATACGGTGTTTAATTACAGGCAAAGTTTAATGCAGGCAAAATGCAGACGGACAATACAATGACCGGACTGGGGAAACAAACTGAAACGTGGACTAATTACAGAGGACTAATGACAACCAGAATCAGCTAATCACACAGGGATTCCACACGAGGTTAACGAGGGGGCGTGGCTCATGGAAATAGCGGACAGAGCGATTTGTACATGTTAAACGTGTTTTGTACATTTGTGCATCACGTTACATTTGTGACCTTGCTCCTTTTTATTTGCAAATTTTTGTCCAATTCCTACCAAAGCTGATCTGTAGAAAAAAAACATAAACATGAGGTGCAGTCGTGATATATATCGTTATCGGGATTTTAGTCATATCGCACAGCCCTAATACACATGACCACACACACGCACACACACTCACCCTTGACATATAATGTGTTGATCAGAGAAAACACCACTAATCCCCCCCCCCCTCCAGGGCTTCCCTGACCAGAAGGCAGGATGGCAGGTTGCTGACACTTAGCAGCCTAATTACCCCGCATTCGCATTCTCACCACAGCACCGCCAATCTGCTGTTTCCGCAGTTTTTTTCCCCAGTTCTTTGCTTTAATGAACAGTTGGAGTGATATTGCATTGAACCCTCTGTGGGGCTGTAATTTCCTTGTGCGACGTGGCTCCTTTGGCTGTCTACAGAGGGATCGTGCTGTAATTTAACGGCTTAAATACACCCACCTTTAGTGACTCTGTTTCCCAACCCAGATTAAGCACAATGGACTAAAGATGACAAAAAAATAAATAAACGCATGACCCTGTGGTTTCTGCACAAAGCAGACAATTCAAAGACGATAGCTGGTCAGTCGACAGCTCACGCCTACAGAGACCTGTGCCCTACACATATAGACCTACATCGTCTCTTCTAACGTATTGACCTTAAAGACGTGACATCCCTTTAAACTATGCACACAGACACTAACATTGCCACTTAAATCCAACCCACTAAAGCAGATGCATCTCATACACTGAAGATCTGCAGAAATCCAAGAAAAATCAATAAGTACTTAAAAAGGGGCTTTCATAATTAATTATCCATTTCAGGTTAACAAAAACAATCTGTGAAAATTATGCAAAAAAACATGCATGAATTCACATGACATGCTGGGGTCAGAACCCTGGGGTGGGGGGGGGGGGGGGACCCCTTTTGGCCAAACTTTAAAATGTCTCCAGTTTGTGTGCCCCCCCTCCCCTTCAGAATATGTCCCTCAGAAAGTTTCTACATGGTCCTGCGGAAAGCAAACAGACAGTCTAACCTTTTGCCACATAATGGTTTATGCTTACAAGCAGACCCCAACAAACAATCTTAGGCGCACACTAACATAAAGACACACGTAAGGGAGTTTTCATGAAAATGCTGATATACAACATGCATTCACACACACTGAGTGGTATCTTGCGGGGGGGGGGGGGCTGCCCTACTTACAGAACTGCAGACTGAAGCTCAGTACTGCCAACACTGCCGCCACCACCAGCAGCAGAATGAACCGGGTTCGGGCCAGCATGGTCCAGGCTGTGTGGTCCAGGTCGGTCAGCCATCCACTCCCTGCCCTGTGAGAGCTCCTGCTCCACGCACCTGGACAAGAAGCAGCATAAGTGCCGTGTGACTGCAGTGCACACTGGAGAGGGACATGGGTACCTGCAAAGCCATCAGCAAGGTGGGTTTACTTGCTGATCTTACTGCAAAGCCATGGTGTCTTCCCGAGATACAGAGACCTGCTACTGCAATCAGAAGGTAACTACCCTTAGCCAGCGGGGTGTTCTGTTTGTAAATACTATGGTCAGAATTCATCGCTAAGCTTCAAAAAATTCTAATCCAGAGGAGGAGTACAAAGCCACACCAGGGCAGCAAAAAATGATTATTTTGATAATCGATTAATCATGTGATCAGGCGATCAACTAATCGATTGGGCCAAAAAAGCATTTGCATTTAAGAGGTTTTTTTAAGTCACAATTGTAATAAAACTTTACACTGTATAAAGATTTTCTACATAAAGTGACACAGAAACAAAGATACCGAAGTGTACCGTGTTTTGACAGCGTTTTCAAAAGCAATGCTAATCTTACGAATCTCTCAAAGCCAACTGTCTGCTGACCGCAGCGGCACATGGAAAAGTGCAGCATGAACTAGGCTTAACACACCGACATTAATGTCGCTAGGCGGTGATGTCATTAAACCCAATTTATGCAGCAAACGCAAAAATGCAACTCGACAAAATTTGTCGTCAACTATTTTTTATTACCAATTATCATTGCCATTATTGATTAGTTGTTGCAGCCCACGAACTCAACAAAAAGACCTCCTTGGGGATAGGGGAATAACGGGGTTCATAGAGAAAGAACCTACACCAGGCACTTTGCAAGGGGGTCCCAGAAGAGTTGGCAGACGCCCCGTGACATACGTCCAAGCCTGGCTTTTACGGACATGCATGGCAGGCTTTAGGTCTGGTACACCACCACATTTCTGCAGCTTGCATAATCCCAAGTGGCCGTTTCTCTTTCCTAGCGAAAGTAATTAGTTGACACATCACTGCACTATGAAACGTGTCCTCTGCATTTAACCCATGTGGGGCACCGCAGTGTGCAGCTATTATTTAGTACCTGGAGAGCAGTACATGGGGGTGGTACTGTGCTCAGGGTACCTCAGTGGTACTTTGCTGGTTTGAATCCCGAGCATCAATCTTTTGATTACAAGTGCATGTCCCTAACCATTCGGCCACCACTAATACAAATAGCAGAAAGGAACATTTAAAAATACCCAGCATTGCAGTGATTACATTTGTTGCTGTAGTGCTGTGTTGGCATTATAGCCCAGATAGGAGGAACACAGACATAAAAATAACCACTCTTTCAGTGTCTTCATACTATGGCACAACACAAAACATGTTAAACCTAATAAAAAACAAAAGACTGTCCTCTGTGCTTTCATAAGTACATATTTTTTGGTAGAATAACCAACCCGTAAGGATTTCTCTTTTTTCCCGGGGCCAAGTTCAAAGATGCTAACTCCTTCATCCATCCACCACACAAACAAATACATAATTAGTTTTAGAATAGAACAGAGCTTAGGGCACACTATACAGTGGATCTGCTATTGTGACCTTTACATGGTGTTACCTGTCTACACAGGTCTGTTATGAGATGCAGCCACAGAACCAGCCTGCACGCATCCCACGCCAGGCTCGTCATAAATGCAGGCTGTAGGTTAGAGAGGGATAATTGCTGAAAATAAGAAGTGATCTCGGAATAAGCAGTCAGCTTTTTATATGTATGTAACCGTCTGAACAGCAAATGTCTGAGCTGAGAAACAGAGTGGGAGTCAAGAGGCTGATTAGATGATGAGCGTCTGTTTGCTCGAGCTAGCGGGTCTGTCGCAAGCTGCCCAGATCTCCCTGTGTCTGTACATTGGCCAGGCTGACACGTATCCCCTGGTTGAATTCTTCAAGATCACCTATGTGTGGAGTCATCTGTTCCATTTAATTTCATTTCTGCCCATCTGGTCTCCATCCATCCCATCCATCGTCTATAGCCGCTTGTCCTATTCAGGGTCCCAGGGGGTCTGGAGTCTATGGGCACAAGGCAGGGAACAACCCAGGATGGGGCACCAACCCATCACAGGGCACACTCACATGCACACCCACAGGCAGTTTGGCAACTGTAATATACCTTAGTGTGTTTTTTACTGTGGGGGGCGGAGTACCTAGAGGAAACCCCATAGTGACACGGGGAGAAAATGCAATGTCCACACATACAGTCGGTGCAGAGATTCAAACGAGGTGTGAGATGACAGTAGTAAACCCATCCAAATATAATGCCCCCATCAGAGAAACAGACCTTTAACCTTCAGTACCATTTTTAAAAAGGTATCTCTGGATCTGTCATTGGTTTGATGTCCTACAGCATCCAGAGCCACAGAGGACAGAATTTGGTAACAGAAGAGAGTAAGATCTTTTGACTTAATTGTGTTCTTTACAATTAGATGATTAGAAAGTGGCCTTTTATGCAAAGCAATCAAAAACAGCATTGGTGAGACAGCTGGATTTGTCTGCAACAGGATGGTGGCCAAGCCCTACCTGGGACCTTCAAGGCGTGACTCAGTGACTACCACACTATCCACTGCAGCAAACAAGCCTATTAAACATTGCAGACCAAAATTCAAATACATATCAGCAGCTTCACTGCTGGCGTTGTTGATTATTGTCTTTTAAGCATGCTTAAGAGGGTCTCAAAGCAGTGCATGAAGCCAGGTTAGAGAAACAGTACAGGGAGTCACTCAACTGGGTAAATAATTAGAGGTCCTTTATGGAAGACAATACACGCAACTATGTGGGCGTACAACTGATGCAGCTCGTTCACAGCTTATTTTCTTTAACGGTGACAAAGAGACCACGGCTCTTCGGCACAGCACAGAGGTGGTGGAGTTGCGGTGGGTCCACTGGATGTTTTAAAGCGGATCTCCGAGGTAAGCAGACATCGCGCTCTGGTGGCTTCGCTTGGCCATCGTGGTGCATTGCAATTGAATCGATTTGCGTTGCATAGCGGTGGGTTTCGAAAACAGCCAAACGGGTCTAAAATGATTCAACCTTCCCTACATTGCATCCTCACAGCGGAAATATTTTGGGTAAAACACGGACACACCCTTTCAACCGATCATCTGTACCTCCAGACCAGAAACGATTACAATTCTTATCCCCCTTTTAACTAATTCATATTAGTCTCTTCTGCACGTCTAAAACGACCAGGGGATTAAATAAATCCGTGCATCCATGTGGGAAAATGCCGGTAAAACAGGAAACGTCCACCGTTATAACTACCAGCTTCTCTGCTCTGACAACTGTGGCTTTGTAAATGAGACCAGCTCGGCGGCGACTTTCCTCCATAGCTGCTCGGAGCAGCGGGGCTCGGTCCTTCTGGATGCGGCTCCTCTGTCTGCTCTGCATGCATTACAACCGAGTCCAGCCCCGTGCCGTCAACCTTTGCGATAACACAGACGCCTCCGCTTTCCTGCACATCAGAAAAAGCTAGAAAGCTAGCAGCCTAACATCACCGGCTACTGGAGACGTACAGCGCGACGCCATCCGAGCTGTGGTCATTTCGACCGACGGTGGCTACATAAAACTGTGCCCGCTACACTTTCTATCAACATTATCTGCAGAAAAACTACACGTATAAAGCTCACCGGTCCGGTGGAGACGCGCACCTAAAGTACCGGCGACATGGGAGCCTCGATCCGCCGCTCGCTTGCGATAGCTTCCTCCGATCAGTGACTGACTGTAGATTTGTTTCCCCCCACTCTCTCTCTCTCTCTCTCTCTCTCTCTGCCGGCATTACGATAAGCAGACCTTGATGTTCATGAAAACTCTCCATGTGCACCCGTAGCCAGTCGCGCCACCTTGCGGATAACTAATGTAAAGACAGCCAGCCACTTCCAGCATCTTGCAGAAGGGAAGAGTTTGCTGGTGTTATTCGACAAACTCGGACAATATGTGTAATATAGAAATATCATGCGATTTAAGATCTATCAGAAATAACACCTGGTTCGTCAGAAATATGACCTCGGGTATGTGATATCTTGGAATTGTCATCTGCGGTAAGATGAAAGACGTATCCTTCTCAGCACAAGGCAGTAAATCGCAAATATGCCCACTGTCTCATGGCTATCAGAAGAAATATGAGTAAAGCAGAGCAGCTAGATGTACAGTAATGACGCCTTCGCAACTTTATTACGGACAATCAAGCCGTGGGGAGTCGTGACAATGCGACCGGGCTGAAAAATCATAAAAAGCAACCAATGCTGCCACAATGTGGCCCAGACGCGCCTTACACCTTAGTCTTTACACGTAATCGTAATTTAAATCTTAATTTATTTAGGGTGAACAAAATGGAAATCCAAGATTGCACATGATACAGACTGGGTGGCATGACAGTACTGGGCAGACCACGGTGTTTACCTCTACATTTCAGTATTTTAAACAATAAAATCAATAACACAGCATCCTATGGCCCTGCATTGTACAAGCTGGAATAGAAAATGAATGTATGGAATAACAGAGCATCGCTACACATGCATTAGTCAGCTGTGGTTATTTTCTGTAAACCTAGTAATCTGTCCCCTTTGCCCTGCCAGCCTCTGTTTAAACACATGCAAATGTCACAATGACTCATCAGTGTAAATGGTAAATGGACTGCATTTATATAGCGCTTTATTCCAAAGCGCTTTACACTATGCCTCACATTCACCCATTCACGCACACATTCATACACTGGTGGTGGAGGCTGCCATGCAAGGCGCCAACCAGCTCACCAGGAGCAATTTGGGGTTCAGTGTCTTGCTCAAGGACACTTCGATGGGGTCAGGAGGACCCGGGGCTCGAACCTGCAACCCTCCGGTTGCCGAACGGTAGCACTACCTCCTGCACCACCATCGCCATCCTGCACCAACATGCAGACACCAGAACAGGAAGAACATGCACAGCAATCTGGAAGCTGGGTGAGAGACACCTCGAACTCCTCCACCATGCAGCCAAACACGAAACATCTCAGACTGTGCTTTTTATTCAGTAGCATTAGCAGCATATAGCTGGGGGCTACATTAATAAAACACGGAGCTTCTCAAAGCAAACTAATTAACACTTATTATAAAAAGTCATACATGTGCCTTTGAAAAAGACGTTGCTTCACAGAGAGCTAATGGATTGTGAAGTTGAGTTGAATTTGAATGAAAATAACACAGCGAGTACTATAATATCTCACTATACTTAGAGTACCACAAAATGTAAAGGGTCAAGACGATGATGTATTAGGAAGAAGGAACAATGTCAACAAAAAAGAGACTCGACAATGGAGGAAACTTCTAAAATCAACTTAAAATCAATTAAAACTTTCAGAAGTGAGGGAGCGTGGCTCTATGTTCGCTGCTATTTTCCATAGTGCAGCTGTAAGATTTTTAGGTTTTGTGCCAGGAAAATCAGCGTGTCTGCATTTTTCAGCAGTAACGTTTTGCTGACAATATATCCAACCTTGAGGGGAAAAAATGCTAATTTAAACTGCTATGAATGTGACTCAATATTTATCATTCTCTATTTTTAAATACGCGGACCAGTCATCTTTCTGATTTTCGGGTGTTTCTGTGCTATATGTAGAACAGGTATTAAAAAACACAACAAGCTTCATTCCAGTTACGGTACAGAATGGAAGAATATTGCAGGGTGTTCTGGAATGCATTCTTAATGCACAAATGAGTCTCATTGTGAAGCAGGTGTATCAATGTAGTTTGGCCTTTCATTTGCCAGTCAAGGCTAAAAACTGTATATTCATGAATAATACATTGTAAATATTTCCTATTATGGTTTAAAACAGTTTTGTGACTTTGATTAATACCTTGTAAATAACTGTTGACAGCAAAGGCAGTTAGGGTGCTGTGCCGGTGACTGGAAGGTTGCCAGTTCAAATCCCTTTGTCAGCAGAGTGATGTCACTGTCAGGCTCCTGAGTAAGGCCCTTAATCCACATTTGCTCCAGGGACTGTCTGACCTGCCCTTCTCAGTACTATGTTGCTTTGGCTGCTCAGTTCTAAAAATGCAATGTAATAAAGGTACAGAAGGGGGTCTTGGGTTACGACACAGTAACATTCCTACAACAGTGACATAAGTCGAAACACACCCTTTTTCCGATCTAATTTCACTTCCATCGTGATGGGTTTTCTCTTCACAAACAGAACACTTGTGCTTTTAACAGTCCAAAATGGCGTCGGTAAGCGTAATGAGGGACGCCAACTCCCTCACTCGTATGACGCATTACCGCGTATTCGTCTGCCGCGCGCAACCAAACTAGTTCGCCCAAGTAGTTTGTAAGTACGATGGCATGATCCGAAACACTCACATCTCAATTTTTAAAAGTTTTTATGGGAGTGAACGTCGTAAACTCGAAACGTCGAATGTCGAGTCATCTTAACCCAAGGACCCCCTGTATTAGTACAGGACAGCTATTGTACTGCAATTGTAATGTAACTCAACTAGCAGAGCGTTACGCTAACAATGCAAAGGTTGTTGGTTCAAATTCCTGGGAGCACACATAAAAATTGTAACCTTTCCTATAAGTTGCTTTGGATAAAATCATCAGATAAATTAATTAAATATACTCCTTCCAAATGCAATACTGCTTGTCCAGTACTGGACTGGGTTTATCCTACAGCCTAAATTATTACGTGTTGTTCAAATATATTAATTGGCATATTAAGGCAGCTGCTCAGTATATTCAGCGTCAGTGAATTCACCATTTATGCTTTTCATTTAATATGCCAGATTAGCTGTGCTTCTCTGTCCGTTGTGTGGGGTAGCCCGCAGACATTTTAAAATGCAATCACACACTTCTTAAAATAAGTCACTTAAATGCCAGACAGGGTAAGCAGGCAACTGGCATGCAGCAACTAAATAGGAAAAAGAGGATTTAATATTCTGCTAAGGGAGCACATATCTGACACGACGTCCACCGTAACGCCAGTGTGATGCCCTTCCTCTGCATAATATCTGTGCCATGGTTTAATCCGTCTGTGTGCCTGAAACCCCTGCTGACTCTTCTGCTTTTAATGAATTTCACATTCCCTAAAGATAGCGTGATTAAACTGAATTAATTTGGACTCAACAAAGCTTAAGCTTAGTAAACAAAGCCCATTTTAGGTTTAGCTTGGCCATTTCATACTCTTATGATCTGATAATTGAAAGCATATTTAATGAACTTGTTTACTGTAATTACAACAGCCCTCCTGTAAATAAAGAGAACCATCTCCTGTACAGGCAAATATTTAGATGATTTAAAAATGTAAGGAGAACAGATATTGCACTCTTAATGTGTTCAGAGAAGTTTATCCTGTTATGTGTCTGTAATAAAAACAGAACAGTGACACGGAAGACTATTTAAATCACTGCCGAATCTCTGCACCACTTACTGTCAAGTCTGCTGTTCAAGACTAACTCAAAAGGCTGCCAAATTTCTTAGAAAAAAGGTAATTTTTAGTTCATGGAGACAAGGCATTATATAAGATTTGCAAATATCTGGGCCAGACTTGCCTATTAAATTGGTCAGATAGTAAATTAAACTGTTACTCTCTGGTTCAGAATTTCATTATAGGTAAGAAGGCAAAGTTTGTGTGTGTGGGGGGGGGGGGGGGGTGGTGGATTTATGGAATTTCATAT
>JAODJU010000054.1:16915-43701 GCA_026776725.1 Gnathonemus echidnorhynchus | reverse complement strand
CCCTCCTGCTGGCCATGCCTTCCTTCCTACTGGCCATGCCTTCCCATTGGCCACGCCTTCCTACTGGCCACGCCTTCCTACTGGCCATGCCTTCCTTCCTACTGGTCATGTCCTCCTACTGGCCATGTCTTCCTACTGGGCACGCCCTCCTACTGGCCATGTTTTCCCATTGGACATGCCCTCCTACTGGCCACGCCCTCCCACTGGACATGCCCTCTTCCTGACCATGTCTTCCCATTGGGCACACCCTCCTACTGGCCATCCTTCTACAGGGCATGCCCTCCTACTAGCCACACCCTGTCACTGGCCACGCCCTCCCACTGGCCACGCCCTCCCACTGGCCACCTCCTCCCACTGGGCATGCCCTCCTACAGGCTACACCTATTACTGCCCTTGCTCTGCTTCCTGTCAAGGCCCTGCCATTTTTTTGTCTGGTGTCCCAGAGTCTGCAAATAAAATGGCACTGCAAACTGGAGCTCACCTGCCCCTTACTTTACAGTGGCATTGCTGGTTTTAATGGGGATACCACTGCATGTGGGGGTCTTATGTCTGCTCCCCCCCGCACCCACCCTGGCCATGTCCATATGAGCTGCACACAAACTCTTTAGAATTAGAATTTGGTTATCAGTGGTCATTGTTGACACACCACAGCACAATAATGAATTGTGTCCTATGCATTTAACCCATATGTGACATCCTGACATAGCAGAGGGCAGCTAATTCAGTGCCCTGGGAGCAGTGTTTGGGGGCGGTACCTTGCTCAGGGTACCTCAGTGGTGCCTTGTTGTTCGGGGATTCGAACCAGCAATCTTTCAATTACAAGTGCGCTTCCCTAACCATTAAGACACTCCTCCATCCCCTTAAAGCTAAATGCACACTTGTGTTCCCCAGCACACTATTACAAAATCTGTTGGGCTGAATCAACAGAATTGCACCCAGGAGTACCAGCATGATTCACCATTGCAAAAGGAGGAGATAAAATGACTTTCATCCCCTGTTGGACCAGCGCTTAAACTCCAACACAGACGACAGCACATGGAAGACTCCAGAAGTGCCCCTGAGGAAACTGAACACACCCTGGCCCTTTGCTAGATGAGCCCAACTGTTTGAAGCAGGTCTCCGATTGCTGGTGATTCAATAATGCATTTAAATGCTTCTTAGGGTAGCTTCCCATGCCGTGGCCGCTACGTCCCCCCATCCTTGCTCCTCTATAACATTTGGAAGTATGTCTGTCATATGAACTGGGTGCAAAACGTGCCTTTCATTAGAAGCTATTTCCAAGCCCGGCAGGACGAGAGTCATGGGACCTGGGCAAGAATCTGCAGCATATGCGGCCATCATGAGATGCTTGTTAGCTCGTTTCCATCTGTCTTGCTCTTGTGCTGTGGAAAATGATTCTTTTTCTGTTTTTTTTTTTTTTTTTGTGAAAAGTTTGCCTACACGAGATTCCCAAGAGCGGCTATAACTTACCAAAGTAGGCCAGTCTCCCTCACACAAGGGGAATTTTCCATAAAACTTGCAAAGAAAGATCAGCTTTTTTTTTTTTTTTAAACGGAATGAAATATTACGAAAAGGCTGCTTGCTGTTAATCTGAAGTTTTCGCATACCGTCAGTATGTGCAGTACTCCACAAAAGAAATTCATACTTGTACACATATGTTTTCCTGAAGGTTCATCTAATTTATGTCAATATTTATGGTTCCCAGATGAATATCAAAGTTAGAAAAAAAGTCTTTCAGAAGAGTAATATCTGGAGCTTCAACGCCTCCAGAAGAAGCTATCAGCAAGCCCAGATTCTCGTTAACTTTGGAAGATATAGATACCAAGGAACCGATGATGGCTACAATTTTTCACTCTTCATTTGATGTCATGTGGTCAGTTTGATGTCATGTGGTCTGATAGAATTCAGTCTTCACACAAGTATTTTGGGATAGCATGAAGTCATGGAGTTCAGGCCACCTATGAATGCTGTCACTCTCACTGAGGGGTCCAGAGTTGCCTCGCCGTGTCAGTAACCGCTAAAGCCATAACCTCACGGTGGACGGAGTTTAATGACACCGGAGATATTAATAGCTGCTGACACAAAGGTCCAGCAGATCATACCATAAAGCACGGTGAGCCCTGCAACTCGGTAGGCGAAGGGCATTCTCTCACATAGATCTCCTGCGGGAATGAGACAGTACATGTGGAACGTCAGGAGATGATCTTCCTGAAGAAGCAGCAGAGGAAGTACACACCTCTCAAGGTTGCCAGGACTCCAGTGGAGAGGGTCAGCAGCTACAGGTACCTCGGAGTACACATCTCTGAGGACCTGACATGGACAAGCCACAGGTCCACCCTCGTGAGCAGTGCTGAGCAGTGACTGTATCACCTGAGGCAGCTGAAGAAATTGAAAATCTCCTCTGCTTGGTATGGCGCTGCAGCCCCGAGGACTACAGAGCCCTGCAGTGGGTTATATGATGCGCCAAGTGAGGGAAAAAACTGCCCACCCTGCAGGGCATCTACATCCATCGATGTGGGTCCAGGGCATTAGGCATCATCAGAGACACTCAGCACCCATGCCATGAACTGTCCCAGTTACTGCACTCAGGTAGGCGCCTCCAAAGCCTTATGGCCGCGACAGAGAGGCTGGGGAGAAGCTTCTGCCCCCAGGCCATTAACAGCACCAAGTGAAATAAGTTAAAACTGCAACCTAAACTTTAATATCATTTAAATATACGTATCCCTATTTTTTATCATGTTTTTCTCTTATTTATTATAATTTTTTTATCTTTGATATCTTTCTATCGTTTAGCACTTTTTGTTATTTAATTTTGTTATCCCGTACTATCCTGCTTTACCTTGTTTATTGCACATGGAACAGTGGCTTCATTTCACCGTTGATGTACCACTACATTCATGCATGTGACAAATAAAAACCTTGAATCTTGAATCAGACACACTTTTTAAGCAGCCTTTTTGTGTATATGGTCTCATTGCACAATGTACAGCCATCTTGGACTGGAGACAGAAACATGGCTGAGATTTTGAGCTCTTTACACTCCTGCCATTACTGTGGAGGAAGTAAGTGATGGAGGAGCCCATGCAAGCCTTGAAAGATTGATCTGAATGTGAGGTCTGCAAATGGCAGGTGTGGTATTATTCCAGCTGAAAGGGACTCATGGTTTTTCATGTCCTGCTTTTATTGACAATGCACACAAAGTGTCTACAGTTTGTTTTTTCTAAATGCTTTATTTGTTGTTACTGTTTCTGTACTTTTTGTGGTTGCTATTGATTTCCTTTTGAATTACTAAAATAAAAGTGTGAAATAATTTTTGGCTGCTTTTCTTGAAAACAATGCATGCTTTTACAGCATAATAGCTAATGTCAAACTAAGCATTAAATCCCTGTAATTCTTATGATCTTCATATACAGATGGATAAAATTCAAGGGATTAAGGAACTCAAAGCTTCAGTCTCCCTTACAATAATCTTTTTATTTGGCCCACTACCTATTACCTTCATATAAACAAACATGACTGACTGACAGACAGACAGATAGATACATACATACTTTACTGATGCTATGATACTAATGACCTCCTCTTGTTGGTAAATTTCTTATGTTCTTAATGCATCCAGTAGCTTAAATAATAATACACAAAAATACAGAAATACTGCTACAGTATGGGCAACCCTGGACAATTTGATGCCCCAGGAGTGTCAGCCGATGCAGATCAGAGCACACAGGAAGACCCTGCACGCACGCACACACACACACACACACACACACGCACACACACACACACACACGTGTCGATGAGTGCTACATGAAGCACATGCCTGCAGGAGCCACTGCTCCAGCGAAACGTCTGTGTATGCTCAGGTGTGCTGATATGCGTGTGTGTGTGTGTGTACATTTTATATGCTAAAAATATGGCATTGCTGTCAGACCTGCTTATATTTGCTGATGGCTGATGTTTCACCAGAGCTACATCTCTGTTTATTTATTTTAGCAAAACCATATCGGTATCATCAAACAGATCTCCTCTCAAAATGTAACTCACAATATTTGCTTTCAAAGTTCAAAATAGCTCTTCTTTTTCTTTTCTAAGTGAGCCCTGTATTTAGCATGGACAATGTGTGCCTGACACCAGGTGAACATGCACATGAACATGACCAATCTAACAAACGGCGACTGAGACCAGCAGATTAACGAAACATAGTCAAAGGCTGTGACGCAGAGCGTTTAAGGAATGCCAGCAGTGAGAAGGAAATTCATGCAGCTGCTAATAAATTTAACGTCAAAGTGACATCATCCCACGCTTCTGCTGGGGCAGGGATCTTCAAATCTGGCCCTGAATGCCAAATCCAGGCCTTGTTTTCAGTTCTCCCGGGCAGTTGGTTTAATAATTACTGATTCTGATTGGTCAGAGGCTTCACACCTGGCTCACAGGTAAAGGAAGGTTGGAAATCAGCAGTTCTCGGCCCTTGAGGACCGTGATTTGAGTAGCCTTCTCTAAGGGATCTCCAGCTGGTCAACGTGTGCAGGCAAGTTTGTGGTCTGACGGTTAGAGGACTGGAACCTGGGCCAAAATTATGCAAGTTTCATTCCCTGGAAAAGTCTGCTAATCTATTCTTAAGCACTGTACTTACTTAACCTGAATTGTTTCACTAAGATGTCGGCTGACAAGCTACTTAACGTAGTACGAGCTGCATCATGAAATAGCCTAATAAGCAGAATGTAATACAGCATTGCCCTGCAATCGGTTCATGCTGCACAGGCCTCTGCAAGGAGAAGGCGGAGACTCTCACCCTCAGCGAGAGCCTCCTCTCTGGGAAGGCCAGCACCATGCTCTCCTTATATTGGAGGCACAAGCTCTCGTGCTTTTGATTGGAGGCACAAGCCGTGCTGTTCCTGCTGGCAGACTGCTAACATGCTAACTGCATTATCAGCATATTGAATGCAGATCTTCACACAGAACCTCGGAATGCAACTAGACCTAACATTACCCTAGCCACCAGCATCCAGGACATATTACATAAGTATACTCACACGGATAGAATCATTGCCATAATTACACTCCATCAAATCTCGTGACAGGTTCTGATTTATCAGGGTCAACGGAACATTTGAATAGCACTGTGTAAAAAGTTAAACATACAGAGGATACTAGGCTTGGGTGTGTGGCATTTTTCCTGGGGAAGGCAACTGTGACCCACAGAAATAAATACTCATTGTTGCAAGAAAAAAAACGACCGAGAACCGAAGGAATTTTCAGTCGCAGGAATGTCGATTATCCATTTAAATAGGATACAGAGTCAAAGATGCTAAAACTTTGAGTTCATTATGCAAATAGTCTGAACTATGGTGCAAGTTTGCCCATTGATGCGGGATCTGCGTGAGATTGGCCACAAAAGACCAGCGTGTAGGGAAGTTGGGGTAATGACCTCCTGTTTCGTACAGTCGCGCTGATCCATAATGCGATTAGGACCGGCTGCCCAGCTCACATGATCTCAAATTCATCAGACTGCAGGCCGAATTATAAAACCAGGACTGAGTGTGATCCATTCTGCTGATCCGCTGAGTAGACCGTACTCCATTCCATGCAGCCACACTGACTGCCATCAAACACAACGCCAAAAAGGCATCTCCTTCAGGCTCTGCAAACGTGCCAGTTATCCAGAGAACATGCCAATGATTTCTACAGGCAGGTAAAATGGTACTTTACCTAGAAAGAGGTTTCTGTGTCAATATAGAAGCATCTTTTCCTCAGTCGTGCTCTGTTTCAAAGGGCTCTACCTCATTTGCATAACTAATATTTGGGCATTTACTTGGAGGCTGGTTTAAACAATAGTAACACCAAAACTCTCTGGTGACAGGTCCCAACGTAACTGAAACAGACACATATTGCACAATTTGATAAAAGGTACAAAAAGGGAATAATGTCATATTTTCATTGGAGTTTGATGGCAGTTCATGATGAATCTCCCACAAAATCACATTGTCACAGTTTGTGACAAGTGCTCTTCGCATTTTCTGAATTTGTGATAAACATAGTGTAATACATCGATAAACCACAACTCCATGACAATCCTATAATTCCAAAGTTCCACAACTGTTTGTATCATAGACTATGAACCTCTATGACCCCACTGTGAATGGATGCTTTTTTGGCAACAGAGTAGTCTGAGTGGTCTGCAAACAGGCCAACAAGACCATTTTTCAGGACAGGGTGTTATTTTGGAGCAGTGGCTGCTGATGTGTGTTTACACAGCACCACAGAAGCTGTACCAACACCAAAAAATCTCAGTTACTCATAAAGCTTTCTCTGTCTGAGGTGATATGAAGCTTCTCCCATCCAACCAGCATACTATTTAAATGTTCATTTGACATAGAATGCACTAAACAGACCATGCTTGCGTCAAAAAGTAAAATACTGAAAAGGATGAGGAGTTTTATTGTATATGAAGGTTATAAACCGCTGAATACAGAGCAGTCTTATGATACAGACATCACGCCCCCCAGCACCTTCACGCACGTGGGTTTTATCCCAGACTACACTGCGCCCACTTGCCTCTCGGCTTCATTCACACAGTTCGGTCACGTGACTGAGGCGGAGCCGGTGGTGACGTGAGTTGCCGTACGAGCCAATCGGGGCGTCCGCTCAGCTGCTCGTCATCGTAGCATAAACACTGCGAGCCGTCGTGAGCGGCTACCGTTGACTGACTGGCGGGCTGAGGCACCGTGGCTCGGAGCCGTCGGGGGCATGACGCGGTGAAGCAGTCGTATATGTTTCTGAGGACTGGCCGTTTCCTACCGCTGGGAGCTGCGAGCTGAAGCCCAGTTTTAGTTCGCGTGGAAGCGGCGGTTCGTTGCACTGTCTACCGAACGGGCCCGCTCTTGAGGGCCGCTCGCTTCGCCCCGTCCGACCCTCGCGCCGCCCGGCTGCCGGACGATGAGCCAGGATGAGTCAAAGAGACGCGCTGGTTCATCTCTTCGCCGGAGGGTGAGTACGGCGGACGGCCGCTGGGACTGTGCTTCCCGCGGCGCGGTGTAAAGTGACACCGGCCCTGTTGGAGCAGCACCCCCTCCGCCGTCTCCTCCATCCACGGCTGCACGTCCTTCACGGGGAGGGCGAGCGAGCTTGGCGGTCGTGCGGAGTTATTGGCTCCCATTGCTCGCCTCAGTGCCTTGTGTGGTGCCCTCGTATTGCACACGAAGCCGGTGTCGGTCCCACGGCCTGGCCCGGCCCAGCTGTCGCAGCCGCGGAGTTTCCCCGGCGGACAGCCCGACACTTTTCACCGGCGTCGGTCACGAATGGGAGACTGATGACCTCTCAGGGACGGTGGGATGTTTATATCTGACTCGTGTGCGTGTGACCGTCTGCTCCTTGGGTGAATAAGGCGGGACGCTGTGTTAAACGCATCCAGCTTATTTTTGATACTCTTCCGTACAGTGCAACAGTAAGACTATCTAACAAACTGGTGCATGTCAGGTATCGGACACTGTAACCCTGCTGGAAGAAAGCTGCTTGCAGTGTACTGGTGACGGGCTGTTTAAGAAGCGGCGTGACACGTTTAAAGGTCTCACACCATCCACCCCCCCCCCCCCCCCCCCGACCCAGCTGCTGCTTTCCCAGAACTGGGGAGAAACCTGGCCAGTCCGCCACGCCTGCTGAGTTCTCGGGGCTCAGCCTGTTCGCCTGCTGTTGGAGGGGGGTCGTATTGTTGCATTATTTTCGCACAGTGTAGTCTCACTTGTCCAGTTCTAGTTTTTGCTTGTTAGGGAGAAAGATATGAAGAAGCTGCCCCGTTAGTGTCCCGTGGTACCATGCGCAAGCAGTTTGCCGGGCCGTTCCGGTGACCGGACCCAGCTCATAAGCTGCGACGCTGCGGTTTGGCCCAGTATATTATCCGGTTTATCAGGGTAGGGCTGCTGCCTCAGGTGAGCTGCTTTATCATTGTCCCCACTGGTGGCTGTTTTTAACCCCCCAAGGTCACCCTTCATGTGCTGTTCTTTACAGTGGCCGTCACTCAGTGAAATTTGGTCTGTGTCTAATATTAGAAGTAGGGCCCTGGCGTTCAAGTGTGTCATGGGTCAGGGGTGTGAGTGAGCCCACAGGAGAATCTGGTGCCTCATCGGTTTCTATGCCGATGCGAATCGTCTTGATATGTGGCTCTCCATTTTGTCAGAGCAGGCAAATTGTTTGGCCTAGTGAATTTCTCATTTGTGTGTGAATCCACAGGGGATCAGTGTAACGGCGTGTCTCCTGGGAGCCTGCGGAGGGGTGTCACTGTACAGCGACATGCGACCCCCCCCCAGTGCCAAATATCACCTCTGTATGATTCGGTGTATTGCAGGGGTGTGTGTGAGAGAGAGAGTGAGTGAGTGGCTTGTGCTCTCTGTCTGTTAACCCCCCCCCCCCCTTCCTAATTCCCATGGCTGGATCTAGGGGCGGGGGCACCGTGGGCGCCATCCTGACATGCCCACTGGAGGTGGTGAAGACACGGCTGCAGTCATCATCCGTCAGGCTCTACATCCCAGAGGTGCATCTGAACACGGTGAATGGGGCGAGTGTGGCCCGGGTGTCCCCAGGGCCTCTGCACTGCCTCAAGTAAGCGAGCCGTACCTGGCGCTTGGTCCCCGTCACGTATGTTACATATGTACGTGTGCTACATACTGCAGAGTGTTACTTATCACTGGCTTCTCCACTTACACTTGCAAGGTATGCTGGGATAGGAAATCACACCCAGAGGTCTCCTGAGTTTGTTTGTAAACATGCAAAGTGCTGCTCCCAAAGTTTGCCGGAAATTGGACACCATGTTTTTTATTCTGTCTTCCGTGATGTTCCTTTGTAATCAGATCTTTAAGGGCCAGCTCTCTTTCAGGATCTGCAAGGAACTGTGACTTCTATGCTAAATAATTATTGGAGGTGCAAAAAGCCTGCAATTTAACTTCACACACAAAACTACACCCACACCTCAAAACAATGGAAGATGGACAAGTCATTTTGGTATTTGTCAGTTACTATGAGGGTTGATCACACAGTCCAAAAAATGGAACACAGACTTTTATTTATACAGTAAAATCCTGTTATAGTGGACTCGCTTATAATTGAATACCGTCTATAACGGACGTGGTTCGCTGGCCCCGGCCGTGCACCTTTAAGAACATGCAGAAAAAGCATCGGATATAGCGGACTCGCATATAACAGAATTTCGCTTATAACGGACAAACAATTGGGTCCCCAGGGCCGCTTTTAGCTGTAGTTTTGTTTGGCTATAACGGACATGCAGGCTCCGCCTACAAGGCGCGTGGCGTACCTGTGATATCCAGCGCAGATACGTAGTCGGGATTATTAATAGTCAGGTAATCTGGTCGGGTAAAGTTGGATTACTACATGTACAATATAATAATCTATACTACAAGTGTGTCTGCTGGGGTGTGGCATGATTAAATGGTGTCCTGTAGTTGTGTTCTGGGCATACAGCAACTCTGGATATAATGGACTGTTTTGCCGGGTCCCTTGAAGTCCGTTATAACTGGATTTTACTGTACAACCTGCAACATGTTTAGAAATCCTTATTAAATCTGACCCACAGGATTGAAATGTTGCTGCGCAAAACTGGATGTTCTGTGGTATTTTGTGGTATTTGGTAACTTAAACTTTGTGTTCATTTCTGCATTTTTTTTATAGCAACAGAAGTCTTTTAACATAGCAGTTCTGGACAGGGTCTGAAAGCCACTCTTTGACAGAAAAAGGCCCTTTTTGCAACATGTATGGCCCGTCCTGGCAGGAACGGCTCGGAACCCAACCCTGCTCTGTCTTAAAGAATATATGCTAGTTTAGACTTGCTGGCTGTTGCGTGTTGCTATAACCACAATCTGCACCTCCCTGCCCACAGGTTAATACTGGAAAAGGAAGGACCTCGTTCCCTCTTCAGGGGACTCGGGCCTAACCTGGTGGGCGTGGCACCATCCAGGTATTAAGTATCTCCGTTGTCATTTTACTGATGTGTCACAGGAGTGTGCGAGTGCCTTAGCTGTTGTAAAACTCAAACCACTGCTGCCAAGTGTGTGACATTAGTAGAAATGCCTTAGAGCCCATAAGATCTTTATGCTGTGACATTTCCTGTGCTGGTTGCATTGCTCGGCTGCAGTCGTCACTAGGTGAGAGGGACATGAATTTGCCTGCTGGCACTGGTAACTGGGGCAACAGGTGGTGGTTCAGGCCATGGGCTTATAACCCACGTGTTTCTGGGTCTAGTTGCTGGAAGGCCCATGCTGTAATACCCTTGAAAAAGGTCATTAACCTGGATCGTTCTCTTGAAACTTTATTGATCCCCGGGGGAAATTCTCTTGGATATTCAGCTGTACGTTTGGGTAAAAACTGTGACTTCGGGTGAGCGAAAAAAAAGTGACCATCAGCTGATCTTCATCCTGCGCAGATATAATTCAGAAATTTAGCTGCTCTTCCAAAGAAACTGGGACAAGTTGTCGTTGACTTTGAGGCTCAGGCAGGGATCCATGACCGATGAGAAAATACATCGCGGCATATATTTATCCCTGCCCCCCCGGGGAGAGATCGCCTGCTGTCAGCATGCAGAGCCTTCGCTGGGATGCTCTTGCACAGATCCTGCTCTCACATGAGCTGAGAGACTGGGGCTGTTACACTGCCTGTGAGTGTTCTCTTGGCAATGTTAGCTCTCTGGCAGGAGGGAGTCTGCGTGGCTGATTGGCCCCGTAACGGGTTGTGTCCCGCCTACCGTTCATGGCACTGGTCAAGCAGCATGCCTGTCAGTGTGCCCTGTATTTCAGTCATTCACCATTGTGGGGACTGCAGCAAAGCTCAGTTCTCGTGACCAGACTGGGTCGTCCTATACTTCCGCCGCCTGAGCCGGTACCCCACCAGTCCGCCTCTGTTAGTCGTGGCGCCCCGGCGCCTTCAGCTCAGGGACGTCCTTCTGTGTGGCTTTCACGCTCTGGGCATGAGCCCGTTTAGTGATTCCTCCTGCATGTAGGTCAGACAGCTGCCCGCTGTTTCATCCATCCGTCTTGTCCAACTTCCACTCTGACTGATTAAATAAAGGAATGACGTGAGAGGCCCGTTTTATGCCTGAAAAGTACCAGTGTTGCAACACTGCCTGTTGCCTAACCCTGCTTTGGCTGGGGGAGAGGTGGTAGTCAGGAAATCAGCGTTATTCGAAGTGGTAAGTCAATGAGAGCAGATGGGTGCTTGTGAAGGTCTTTTCCCAGCTTGTGGGGGGGGGGGGTGTGGAGCGGCCGCCGTCAAGATAAATGGCGGCTAGCGCTAAGTGTGTGTGGAGAGCTTTGTTGATCCTCCTGCTGGCAGGGGGAGATGGGTAATGCCACCTTGCGCAATGTCATTTTGAAACCACCTGTGTGCTCAGGGTTGCTCTCCTCCTGCAAACGGACGGCAGGTCACGTCCGGCTGCTTTTATCGAGCTATAATGGCCCTTTTAGCACGGATGCGAGCCGCACTCGGCCGTGATGGAGTTCTGCCCGCATGGGGTGGGGTGCTGGCTGCTCTGAATAATGTGCTTCAGTGTATCCAGCACATGCACTTTATTCTATCCTGTCCCTGCGATAGTGCAACCCGTCCTGACCTGCCTGTCTGATTTAGTATTTACATAGGCTCAGGCTAAATGCTTCAAGGCCGATATATGCGGCGGCATATTAATCCAGACAGTAGCCCAATGGCAGCCCCCCAGCCCAACTTCAGGTTTGTTATTTTGGTGCAAACAGCAAGTCATTGTTTGGAGGGGGGACACCACACATCTGTGAGCATGTGCATTGTTTTTCCTACTTATGCACAGGAGTCTAAATTCTATCTCCCCCCCCCCAACCTGCAGAGCGATATACTTTGCTGCGTACTCGGGTGCGAAGGAGAGGCTGAATGGCGTACTTGAACCCGACTCCACACAAGTTCACATGTTGTCAGCGGGTTTGGCAGGTAAGGACCGCTCCGTTTGACCAGTTAGGCATACCTGCACAGATCCTGTGGGGGTGGGGGGGTGATCATGTCATGCAAGTGTAACCTGTTCAGGTTTAATGATGTAACCGGTTAGCCTGAAGTGAACAACCTTTAAAAAACCTCTGCATTGCTGTGCTGCATTGCCCTTTGGTTAGTATTTGGTTACTTGTCTTTCCTCTCTAGCCTTTATAAATATGGCACCTGGCAGTGTGTTATGGCTACGTTTCTGTTCCCACTTGAGTCCTTTGTCTGTGTTTTCAAGACATTGTCCAGATTTTGAATGAGGACGCAGTTTGTGAGGTTTTGCTTTGGAGTCTGTGGGATTTTCAGGAAACAAGCAGAAAATTCAGGAATCACTGCACGCCCACCTGGCCGTGCTGAACGATTCTGAAAAACCTGTCTGTTAGATGGAGTTTCAGTCAGTCTGGTGCAGAATTCCACATGTGAGCATGCCGCCCCCCTTTAATTGGGCGTCCTGTTAAACTCGTCTGGCCGCTGTAACCCCAGGTCTGTTGACTCCACCTGCCAGCAGCAGAGGAGCCCTGCAGTTTGAATTGGAGCCAGCCTCTTGGCACCTTATCTGTCCCCAT
Source organism: Gnathonemus echidnorhynchus (assembly GCA_026776725.1). Classification (NCBI taxonomy): domain Eukaryota; kingdom Metazoa; phylum Chordata; class Actinopteri; order Osteoglossiformes; family Mormyridae; genus Gnathonemus; species Gnathonemus echidnorhynchus. The sequence goes on along the minus strand of JAODJU010000054.1, from coordinate 31,135 downwards.
AGCGACCCACTAGCTGCGCCGTGTTGTCGTGGGCGATGGACAGAACATAACGCCATCTTATCCTGACTAAAATGGGAGATGAGTGCTGGTTACTGTTTAATGGTCATGTCCATTATACTGAGTAAGATGTTCACCTGTTACCATTTTATAGAGATTTTTGATAGTATTGTAAATATCCATTTCTTAGAATGATGGTCAGTATACTTTGACTTCTCTCTGTAGTGTGTTTTTGATTATATAGTCTCTGTATGGTTCATTTCTTAATCTTGGACCATGCTTCTTTTTTGGGAGGGGTGGGGTTGGGGGGTTAGGAGAACGGGGATTAGGAGGAGAAAAGCCTCCATGAGTAGCAGCTCTCTGGTTTACATGGTGATTGTGCTACCGGGGATTCTCTATTGAGAAATGCTAACCTTGTCATTTCAGAAATGAGTGTTTTTGTCTCAAGCAGGTTTTAACACTTCTGTTCTCTTGATCTTTCGAGTCTCCCATCCCTGGAGACCTAGGCGGTGTTATGGTTACATGTAGATCCTGCTCCAGACCGACATGCCTGGAAGACCACTTTGTGAAGGGTTATCAAAGGGTATCGAGCAGAGATCAGGTTTGCTTACGGAGCTCCTGCTCTTGCCGGATGTGGGACGACCCGTTTCCCAAACAAGTCCCCAAATGAGCCCTGTGTTTTGGTCGGCTGTATTTCTGGCCTTTCTGCGCCTGCAGACCTTCTTCAGTCCATCATGGCCGCAGGGTTAGGACCTGTGAGCTCTGTGACGGCCTGTGGTCGCCCAGTGAAGCAGCATCTGCTTTTGAGGGAAATCCTCTACTTGTGTGTATGAGGAAGGGTGCGGGGAAAAGACGACTAGCTCGTGTTTGAGATGCATGTTGAATGACACTTTTTCCTAAGGGGCTGTGGGGGGGCAGGGGGGTGTGGCTTTGCCCTCCTCCCCCTGGTATCCAGGGTCCCTTTAAGGTCCACAGGACTGCTGTGAGTGACATGCATGGTCCCGGTTCCACGTGTGCTGTCAGAACATGCAGAATATACACATGGAATTCCTCTTTCTGCTGTCTGCTGCCTATCTAGAGGCAGACTGACAAGGTTAGCATTTACTTATCTTACCAGCCCTGTCCCTGGTCACAGAGCTTGCTGTGGTTATGAAGGGGGGAAAACATATACTTTTAATAGTAAATTTATACACAACTTTTTTTTTTTAACATCCTGGACCATTAGAATCTACTGGTGCTCTTCCACTTCCACCAGGAGCCAAGCTTTACCCGCCCCGTACCGCTAACTGACGGTTTTCCATTGCAAAGGGTGCATGCCGTACCCGACCAGTACCTGTGCTGAGATGGTTCTGCTTACTAGCAGGGCTGAGCTGGTTGTGTCAACAGCATGTGATTGATTGACAGCACAGAGATACCAGTCACCCGTGTCTATAAGCATGGATTATCTGAAGGAGAAAAACGGCATGGTCTTTATCTTATTCACTATTAGTAGTATTGCACATTGCAATGTATTAATGCATTCCACATAAGTCAGAACTTGCAAATTTCCAACCTCTTACTTTAAATCTACTATAGCACAGCTGAACAGCATGGATTCTTAATGCAAATTTACACAAACGCATGCTTATTCTAATGCTAACATAACAGCGATTGTCACGGATGTGCTAGTGGAAATGAGCACACAGTAAAAAAAAAAAAAATAACCCACATAGTAAATCATGCTGTGTACCATGTGGACAGTGTTTATGCGTCTCTTCGGACCCAACAGCGCCTTTACTTAGGTGACCGTACTGTAGAATGCCAAGGCGAGCTGGAACCGCGCTGTGTTCGCGGTACGAGTTGGGTACGGGTTGGTTCCTGTATGCCAGTGGAAAAGCGCCATACGTGTCTTTTTTTTTTTTCCCCCCCAAATACTAAATCTCATGTAAATTTGGGGTGGGGTGTGCATGTAGGGGCTAAGAGGATAACCTGCAGTTGCACATGTGCACCACATGGGAGTGTATGCGAGCAAAGCAGTGTGCGAAGGTGCTCTGCTTTGCTCACTGTGGTACAGAAAAGCCTGTGTCTATTTTAGGCTCTTACTGTAGCTTTGAGCAGCGTGACGGGTGAGATGCTGCCAGCTCAGGGCTCATACCTGCAGCTCTCTCTGCAGCTGTAAGGAGAGGCTTGGCCCTCGTGAGTACATGCAAGCCTTTTCTACTGCTTACTGTTACTGCTGTTAATATTACTGTCATTATTGGCATCTTGTTTTTAATCCATCTTCAGCCCACACCTTAGGGTCCTGTCACTACTTTAATCCCGTTTGTTTGGGTTTTGAGGCCTCTGAAAGTCATTAAGAGCAGGATACCCCTTAGAACCAAGTAATTCCCCACACACTCTTAACAAGATGGTACTGGAGTTTTGATATGGAGACACAGCATTCTGTATTGATGGCCACACACAAACACACACACTGTAATCCCACATGCACACTGGCCCTACACTGATCCCTCACATTCTACAGACTGTTACATGAGTATATTTTTACACACCCTTTATCCTCTGCTGTGGCCACATGATCATGTGAATGCTTTGCACGTGCAATGTGCATGATTGTATGAAATAATACATACACAGTAGTTTGCCTCAGTTGGCGTCATCTGTGTTGTAAACACATGCGGCCACCATCTGCAACACCTGGGCTTTGCACACATGCACAGTCACACAAAGACGTGTTCAGTTATCCTGGCTCTCCCAGTTTATCTGCATGTTTGGTTTTTGTGTCGTCCTGTAATTAGTCTGACAGCCTGTAAGATGTTCTTGCCAGTCATACTTTGTTCCGTCCATATTCTATAGACACCCGTGTCAAACCATTTCTCGCAGTAGGTGTTTCATTCACTACGGTGGACAATGGTGCTGAAATTTATAGCTCAAAGAGATCCAGTTTCTGCCAGTTAGGGGAGCCACCTCCAGAAAGCATAGTAGTAAAATCTTGCTGAGCTAGATGCTTAAGCAATCCTGCTGAGATGAGCTCCGGCAGGACGAGTCGGTCCCGTATAGCGTCAGGACGCCACTGTCCTTCATGTCTTTGCAGAATTGCATTTTGACAGTAGCGATTCACAGCAGGATAGTTTACATTCTTCCTGTTGTATCCCAGTGCAGCAGCTTTTAATGCATTACACCGTTAGCCTGTGTCGCGTTCCTGTCTGAAATGTCGTATCCCAAACCCTATTTTTGTTAAATAGCTTCCCAGAAGTATAGTACCCAAACATCCAGCATTGTCACAAACACCGCTTGAATAACGGAGCGCCTCCTAGTGTTTAGTAGTGTGGTGTTACGAATGGTGGAGTGTCCATCCAAATTGGCCCCTTTCTTTTCCCAGGTTTCACCGCCATCACAGCCACCAATCCCATCTGGCTTATCAAAACCCGTCTGCAGCTGGATGCCAGGTAAGACAGGCCACGCATACCATTGTCGTTGACCCCTAGAAATTGCGTGCTAACTTAGCCTCAGGAGAGGGCCACCTTTAAGGCAAGTGTGCATTTCCTCGTAAATAAAGGGTCGTCCTGGAGCCCTGGCCCCTTTTCAGCATGTTGATCTGTGCAGGAAGCTCTCTTGATTTAGTGTAATTTCCTTTTCATCTCTTTGTCACCACTCCCAGGAACCGGGGCGAGCGGCGCATGAGCGCACTGGACTGCATCCGCCGGGTGTACCGCGCCGACGGCTTGCGCGGCTTCTACCGTGGCATGTCCGCCTCGTACGCTGGCATCTCCGAGACAGTCGTCCATTTCGTCATCTACGAGAGCATCAAGAGGCGGCTCCTCGAGGCTAAGGCCACCTCCAACATGGACGACGAGGACGAGTCCGTGAAGGACGCCTCTGACTTTTTGGGACTGATGCTGGCCGCGGCCACGTCAAAGACCTGCGCCACTTCCATCGCCTACCCCCATGGTACTTGTCCCTCGCTTCGTCTCTCAAGACGCGTCTACAGCAGCCGTGCTGCTCTCTGTCGGCTTGCCGTTACATTTATTTATTGTCCCCCCCCTGCCTTGCAGAGGTTATCCGCACCCGGCTGCGAGAAGAAGGCACCAAGTACCGCTCGTTCTTCCAGACGTTGTCCATGGTGGTGAGGGAGGAGGGCTACCGCGCCCTGTACCGTGGCCTCACCACCCACCTGGTGCGCCAGATCCCCAACACGGCCATCATGATGTCCACCTACGAGCTGGTGGTCTACCTGCTGGACGGTTAAGCCCCGCCTTCACTCCCCGGCCCCGCCCTGCCCAAAGAGATGGAGAGCGCCTCTGGGCCGCCCAACGGGCGACCAAAGAAAGGTCAGGCGGCCTAGGTACACTGGCACCCAGCATTCCTAGAGGGGGGCGGCGAGCGGTGGAGTTTCCCGATGATGAGCAAGGAGGTTACCAACATGTAAAGAAGGCGGGGGTCACACTGGGACAGCCTGCAAGCCGCGCTCACCCTGACGGGCAGGAGCTGGAGAGAGACGTCGCTTCTTCAGCCTCTGTGTTTAACCTCCCTCTCTCTTTCTCTCTCTCTCTCTCCCACTCCCTTTCTGTCATTTATCTTGCTTTCCTGTCAAGATGCTGTTTCCCCAGTAACGCTGCTTCTGAGGGGGTCTTTTCCGAGAAGGAAACCCACCAGGGGAAGCGTGGGATGGTTTTTCAAAATATGAGTAATACCAGCAATGCTAATGATTGAACAACAACAAAAAAATATCCCCAGATTCAGTGCTGTATGTATATGCTGGGGGGGCGCTGTGTAGCTCAGTGGGTTAGGGCACTGTGCTTGCTATCAGGAGGTCACCGATTTGAATCCCAGGGTCAGCAGAGTGATTTCATCTTTGAGTCCTTGAGCAAGATTTGAAAGAAAAGCTTCTATGCTAAGATGAGGGTTTGAGTTTTGTACCTGTGAAGGTATTTTGTTATACAGTGTTGGTACTTGTACATTTCAGTGTTGGACTTTGTAATCCTGGGGGAGAGGAAAGCTGTTAAAGCCTTGGTTGGACAGGTCATCCCATCATGAGACAGGGCCCCCCCCACTCTCTCCAGAGAGGGTCTGCTGGGTGGAATTAAGTCTATCTGAAGTTTGGGGTTTTATTTTTCTATTCGAGGTTGGAGGACAATTTGAGCTTAATGTGTGGCTTAGTGTTTAAGTGAATGTTCCCCCACCAAGGTTAAAGTTCTCCCTCCCCACTCAGGGGTGATGTTTGGGGTTATGGGACATGTCTTGTGGTGGGAGGGTAGGTTGGACAAGTAGGTGTATTAAACCCTCGCAAATGGGAAGTGCTTCTTGTTGGGCTCCAGATGCTGCCACATGTTGACCTATGAGCCCTCGTGCTGCATGTGTCGTTGGCATGTTTGCCATTCATAAACACACTGCACCCCGTTAATTCAAGCCTCGGTGTGACTATGAACCTTTGAGTGTCTCTGCGTCAGTGTAGATGCACATTTGACCCAGCGCTAGCATCAGTTTGGGGGTCCTCTTACAGCTTCCGGGTGGTTAGACTGGGAGGGCGCCATCCTTGTCGTCTTGTTCTTGGAATGCAGCATGCAGCAGACCCTCGTTACTCCTGTTAGCAGACAAGTCCCTGCTGATTCCCCCGCCAGAACTGCTGCATTCCTCGTTGAATTACAGTAGATTGGCATGAGGGCACCATACTCTGATCTTCCGCCGATGTTAGCTGGATTCTTCATTACTTGAACGTGAGGAGGTGAATCCTAAGCCCGGGGCCTCCAGCTGAAAGGTAAACTGTTAATCAGCCTTTGAACGATGCGAGTAAAGCCTTCCTTTTGTATTTCTAATTACTTGAAAAGTGTTTTTGACTTTTTGTTGCGTTCCTGCTTACATTATGCAACAAAGAATCGCGCTAGCCGTCGTCTTGCTACCTGAAGTCTGCCTTTCAGTCTCGGTGACTGTATGGTTGAGGTGGGTTTGGGAGTTATGGCAGGTAACGGGGGGGTTGGGGGCGGTCTGACTCTCTCCCCAACCCCCCAACCCCCAAGCAATTCCATATGCACTTTTGTGGCCTTCTGGCTTGTGAAACCTTTTTTTGTTTTCGTCTTGTGTATTATAAGGAATAGTGTTACAAAATAAATATATAAATGATTCCTGCTGAATATATTAAATACTTCAGTGTACTGACTAGTAAAGGATGCCGTGTGAGTATATATGTGCAGCAGATGCATATATATGTTTACGTGTAAATAACATCACCTGATGCTGAGGTCTTCATGGTATGCAAGATTTTTTGCAGTTATGAAGTATTTTAACTGCATTTGTTCGTATCTGAAATGTTTTTAAACTTGCAACGTGTTGTCTTATGCATTGTTTCTGGTTAAGTGTGTGCTTCTCATTTCATGATTTTTTTTTTTCTGTCTTTCTCTCTCTCCCTCCATGTTTTGGGTTTATGGTGTAATGGCCTCAGTTTCAAACTGGTTTGATTATTGTAGTTCCTCTAATTCTTGACCACATTGTGCTTATTTTTTTTTTGTCCCCTTGTTTTGAACGGAATCTGTGCACATCCAGTATTTTTTTTCTTCTCCCTTGATGTTTACATTCACTACCTGATTGGCAGGCTGTCCTTACTGTCCTCCTGCCTGTTGTATCTTACCGGAGTCCTCACTGTCCATGTTATTTTCACATGACCACATGTACCTGCTTATAAGAGCACTTTCCAAAATCTTTTTAAGCTGTGATCCTAAGGTCATGTGGTTCTCTTATTTTGACATTTAGTTTGGTTCAAAATTCCAATGTATATTTCCTCCCTTGCATTACAACCAAATGTCGTGGGGGGTTGGTAGATTCCCACCCCCTTGTACTGTAGGTGGTCAGATTGGTGAATTATGAAGTATCAGCACCTGTATACGTGTAGTCCAGCACTGATCATGTTTCACCTGTGGAGACACTGACTCCCCACCCCCTCCAAGGTGAATCCCTGGAGCAGTTTTGGAACAGATCTCCACGTTTTTTGTGGGGTTATGAAGTCAAGCGGCAAATGCTTATTTTGTTGCTAGTGGATGCAAAGGCTCCATTAGGTACAGCTGGCAGTGACCAGTGTTCTCTGACTGTCAGGTAATACTGGAAGTGTTGGGTGCTGCTTGTGTATTACAGCAGCTGTGAGTCACCACCAGTGAGGATCTCTCTGCAAGTCATCATGATATTTGCATATTTTAACCAGCATGCAATGCAATGTGTGTGTGTGGGCACACGGTTAAACGCACAGTCTGTCTGCGTGAGTTTACGCCACTCGCTCAGGCCCCAACCATCGCACAGTGTTCCATCAGCGGGAACTCACGTCCATCCCGCATCTCTCTCAGCAGAGTGGAATCCTGCATCATCCACCAGTGTTGTGTCCCCTTACTGTGAACTGGCAGGGAGTCCCAATGGTTACGCACGTGGTTTACACGCTAGTCGCTCATCTCCCAGGACCGAGCTCTCTGCGCTTTGGCCTCTTGGTGTCCCAGTGCGGCGATGCAGTGCTGCTAAAGATCCTGAGCTACTGTAACTGTGCCGTGCTGCTGCACAGCACTCTCAACCACGCTGGCTCCTCAGCGCCACCTGGGGGCCACCTGCCCTAGAGCAATGGGAGATATACAAGAAGTTAACAGTGCAGCTAATTCCAACACACCACCCTGGGTCAGGCCTGGAGTTTCTCTCAGAAGGAAGGCTTTTGGGTGACCTTTGTGAAAGGTTTGTTCTAGGCTGTCGTGATGTCTGTCTGGCCGGAAGACATTACAGCCGTACTCCGTTGTGAAAACAAATTCATAAATGGTTCCTCACCATGATTGTAGAGGTCAATGAAATTGTTCTTTAACAATATTAGCATTCTTGATTGTTTCAATTGTTTTGATTTCTCCTGTGTTATTCATTTCAGCCCGATGGAAATGTGGCCCAATTGGTGTCACTCTATGCATTGTATAACAGACATCAAGACAAGATGAGAAGAGTGTTACCCGGTGTACGGAGTCTAATTCACTAACCACGCTGAGTGCCGTGTCCCCCTAATTTCCTGTAGTTTCTCACCTATTTCAAGTCTGCGAAGCTGATCCTCTGTTTTATTGTGACAGTTTTGCTATGAATTACAAAAAAATGATTTGTGTACCAATACATAGACATAATCAAAGAAATGTTTGATTAAAAAACGTCTGAAAAGTAATACATTCTCATGTTGCCAAAAACCTGAATAAAGACAGCGTATAAATTACTGGGCTTTGAAATGTATTACCTGCGTGTACGATGCTCTTTGGAAGCGGCTCTGATTTTACCAGCATGGGGAAAGCAGGTAGCTGAACAGGTATTTGTGCGTTTTTGCAGTTCTCTTTTTCATCACAAGGTGTCAGCAGAGCTTTAGTGTGACCTGTAATCGGCTCTTTTTTTTTATTGAATAAATTATTTTTTAGTTGTATTTTGTAAAATCTTGCTTCTTGCAATGACTCTCTCCATATCATTCCTTACCCCACATTTGAAATATTCATCAGCTGTTTTATATTGGATAAGTGCTTTTATTTGCATATCAAAAAGTAATGGCATGCACTTAGCTATTACTGCATAGGACCCACCTAGCTAGTATCGGGTAGGTCCTACTGTGTCAGTACCTTCTTCTAAAAAAAAAAGAGGTAAAGATTTGTACCCTTGTAATTGTACCTTTCAAGGTACAGAAATGAACTCTGGGGGACATCCCGAAGGTACAAACAGCATTAATATACTATCAGTGGTACAGATATGTTCATCAGAGTCCATTTCTGTACCTTAAAAGGTATGATTACCTACAGCTAAGGGTATAGCCCCAGTGACAAGCAAAGGTACAAATCTTTACCCTTTTTTCTTACAGTGGGTCCTACCCGGTACACTCTATCAGGTACATCTAACTAATTATAGCCATGGTCTGACTACATGGGACCTTCTTTTGCCACCAGAAGCACTTCATGGGTAGGTTTGCATTCAGAGGAGCCTTTCTGCACGTCACTGTTACATCAAGCTCTTACTTTTGCACCTGTGCCCTTTAAGTTTTAATGAGGCCAGCCATTCTCCTCTGACCTTTCTCATTAACATGGTGCTTTCAGCCATAGAACTGCTGCTAACTGGAATATTTTTTTTGTTTATCGTGCCATTTTCTGTTAACCCCAGACACTGAGGTGTATGACAATCCCAGGATGCTGGTCGCTTCGGAGATACTGGAACCACCACGTCTGGCACCAGCCATCCTGCCACCACTCTGATGCTGAGCCAAACAGTAACTGGACCTGCTGACCCTGTCTGTGTGATTGTGTATCAGCTGAAGCCATGTGACTCACTGTTTGGAGGTGCGGGCTGACTGTTAACTAGCAGGTGTAGCTAATAAACTGCCCACTGAGTGTATATTAGAATTTCGTTTTGCCGATTCTGTGCAAATGCTGAACATTTCAAAATGAAGCCTACTTACAGCACTGCATAACCTATGCTGGGCATTGTTCAGTCATCTGTTCAAATATGTATGTGTTTTATCTCAGAGATACGACATCGTGGAAGGCTACAAGGTGAAGATGTTCAAAGTGGGGGAAAAAAACTCCTTTTTGACGTCAGATATGTTGAGCAACTACATTCACACGCATAGAAGAGAGAGTAGTGAAAAAAAACAAATAGGCGTCTCGTCATGCACGTTTGATGTCAGCGTGACCGATACGAGGGATCAACGGCCCTTGTTAAAATGAGTTTGGTCGGTCTGTGCTACCTCTAAGTGCTGGTCTTACACACTTGTTCCACAAAGCAGTGGATTGCAGAGATACTGCAGTATGCATTGCCATTAAGGATTCTAGCTTTTAAATCCTCAATGACTCATAATTCTCTGGGATTTGCTGGGCTTGTTTAAGTAAAGCTATAAATAAGAAGTCTCTCGAGTACAGAAAAACACAAGTAAGCTCTGCGCATGGTGCAAATACGAAGTTAATCCCTCAGAATGGCTTTTCTTCCCACTTGAATGAAAAAAGTGGTGGAACATTCCAGTTACATAAGGCCCGTGGGATTGTGTCTGCAGTTTTAGAAATGATCAGTTATTTCTTACAAAATGTGGTTATAAGAGGGTGAATCAGTAGCAACCAGCCAGCCATGTCTTATTTGGAGCTACCCCGCAGCAGAGAGTGCATGTTGGCGGCAGACGGTACAGATGAATCTGCTTGTGCATTGAGCCTACACGATCTGCTGCAGCCTTAAACGGTATTAATAGCAGCCTCCGAATGCGCGCCAACGGGAGCGGGGGAATAAGACATGACCGGAGGGCACATATACGCACGGACACCGTCTTAACAGGGAGGCTGGGACCGCAGGAGAACTTTCCCTTGAGCCGTGCCTCTGCTTACTGTTTGGCTCGCATCTGTGGACAGGACCTATTGAGAAAAATGTACTGTGATGACCCTGTGATGGATGTAGGGGGGACCCCTTTAAAGAGCAATGGGAGCTGGGGTATCTGTGGGATATATAAGGAGGTTGTCCAGGATTGTTGTACATGTGAGTTTTTTGTGGGTTTTAGATTGCCGGATGTCTAATTATCAGGGAGGGTTGCCCGGTCAACTGGGGAATTTAGAACTGGCGTTGGTTACGGCCGACAGTAGCCCTTTGTGAATCGTTCTTCCATTAAAATACTCTTCTGGTTCTAACCCAGTGCGATTGCGATTTATCCAAGATCGCTACTGAACTTTTCTGTACTGTACTGTACTTTTCCATCAGCCCATGCTTAGAAATCAGCCAAAAGATCACCCGGCCTATCAACTGCAAAGGAAAACGGAGCCCATTATCTCCGGTGAGGTGCAAACATTTAAAAAGTAATTCAGTAATAGGGAGAGATGAAGCCGGGCCATCAAATGTCCGGAGCACGATAATTGGGTGTAAACCAGTTACTGTTTGTACCTGATGCTGGAAATGAAACGCCGGTACTGCTCTGATGCGCTGTCACGGTTTCTGACGCTGTATGACAACAGACATTATAAGAGACCCGGAAGAGCCCACCGCATCCTCTGTCCCTCAAATCGAGCACGAGAAGTACTCCCAGTAGGCTCCGGTTTCAGGAAGATCGGCTTCATTTCACTTTTGTGTGGCTTGGAAATGGATCCCACTGCCTTTGTGTTTCTCAAAAGTCCGCAATTTAGGCATATATGTTGAATGAAAACGGAGAAGTGTATAGGCTATGATGTGTATTAAATCGTAAAACTTACGCATCTTAAAACCAGATCTATATAAATCGGTAAACGCATTTGGAAGCTGGCATATTTGTATTGCATATCCTCTCAATCAGCACAAACTGATTCCATGTTTTATTCAGTGATGACCGCTTATAAATAGCCTAACGTGATTCACCTTCTCAGCTCATTACTTTTGTATGCGCCATTATTTAGGTCCAATTAAATCAAACTGGTATCTGTGCATTTGAAGGCAATTTTACTACATGGGCTTGTTTATTACGCTTCCCTATTTCTGTTTTTTTCGATCAGAAACTTTCATCTCATCAACACTACCGTTTTCTTATCTTAGAGGTTAACAGTGGGTATGTCCTGTCCCAGTAGGAATTATGTAATATGATTAAGAAATGCTCCCTAATAATATAAATAACACGCATCCTAAGAGAGCCGAGCGCATGTCTGCTTCCCCGGGAGCAGTAAAAGCCGCCGCTGCGCCGCACCATGTGCGCTCCTCCCCGCACTCAAATAGCAAGCTGCCGGCTGGAATGTGACGGGGGATCGGGGCGGCCGGGGACGGGCTTTGGGAGCAGGAAGAGTGTCTTTAAAAAGCCTCCATGGGGGCAAATGAGAGAGTCGTATGGCGAGAGTAGTGACCGGTCTTCCGTAACAAAAGCGGAACGCCGGTCCAGGGCGGCTCAGAAAGGAGCGGCTTCTTCTCTACAAGGGAGTTCAGACGCTGCGGAAACCCGGCGCATAAACCCGGCGCCGGCTCCCTTTGTGTCACCCACAAGCTTTACGGTGAGTAACCACATTGTTTGTTCAAATTGTTGCGGTGGGGATGTGGACGGAGTTCGTACGTCGTAGTCACGGCTTTTCCTGCTGACTTTGCTAAACGACTCCTGAGTTCGGGGTTTAATGTTGCGTGCAGTTTGCTTGCCTACAGCTTCGCGTGTCTTGGGTACAGGCGTCAGTGAAACCATCAGTTTAAGTCTTATACCCGGTGAACAGAAGCTTGGAGAAATGTTGTAAAGCGTAACCCTGGCTTTAGTGGTACCGGGATTAGCCTGTACACGGCGCAGTAAGGCATACCTCCATGTTAAGGGTCTGAACGGTGGCACCATTAAACCCTTCTCTGGCTCCCTATTATATCCATTAAACGAAACTGCAGAGTGGATTGGAAAATGCCCCGACATTTAACGTGAATAAGCTACGAACTGATTTCAAGCATCTTGCCTTAACAAATGCGTCTTAAGTGTTAAAAATGAATCATCTATCAAACTATGTTAAATGGCAGACAATTCGTATACTTAAAAAATGGTCTGAGTGCAAACAGTGTCACTTTACTACAAATGAAATGTTTTGCTTCACTTTTTTCTCCGTGTTTAATAAAAACAGGTGAGCGGACTGCAGTAGACAAATCGTCCACTAGGGGACGATAATGACAGCTCCGCTGATTAACTGTTGCGGCTGCATGTTGTACTAACGTCGTGCATGCACCCCACCCGCTGCTCAGGTGACACAAATGTCTACGGGTGTTTTATTTGAGCAATTAAAAAGGCTATTTAGTTAATCTTATTAATGTGTGTCCCTTCAGTAGATTTTCACTGCCGGTTATTAATCATGGTAATTGGTACTCCAGTTAATTGAGATTGTGTATATTAGAGGTGTGTATTCATTACAAGCCTGAACTAACTGGTGGCTTATTTAAAAAGAGTTTGCCAATTACACATGACAATTGTGACTGGTAGAATTTCTAATTGTCTAACTGCACTTGCATAATCCAAGGTCAGTGTTGCCAGCTGACTTCCAAATAGGTGTAATTAAATCTGGCATCATATTTGGCTAAAGTAGAACATATCTTTCTATTATAAGAGCTACTTTACTTGCTAGGTATGTAGCCCGTTGGCGTAAATGTGCGATGGCAGCACGCGTGTCGTGGAGCTGTGCAAATCAGTTTCCGTGACGTCAGAGGCGCGCTGCTACTGGGTGACAGCTCGCGCCGGGTATCGTTGGCTTCGCACGCGCTTTTCTCTGGTTCGCGCGCCCGTGCTCCGTGGAGCTCGGACATGCAAAGCATTTGTGAAATAAAACACCTTTTTCACCAGATAGTTCTACTGTGAGGCTTCTCGGGTCTCGTGGGTAGGGTTAGGGTCACAGCCACCGGGACCTTCCTGCCTCTGCTGGTTTTCAGCCTGGACGTGTAAACACCGCTACGTGGGTCGGGCACAGCACCGGGAGGTGACACTGCCCTTAGCGTGGCTGCTCTGGTGGGTCAGTGTGCATGTATACTCTGCCTTGCCAGCAGTGGCTGCCGCTTATACACTTTTCCTTCTATAAACTGCAGGAGATGTAGGTCCTGAGAGCTTGCTGGCTGACAGCCCTTCCAAGGTCCTTCTGTAGGAAATGAGTGTGAATTATGTCAAAACAATTACTGAGGTTTCTCGGCAACCTTGGAGGATTCCACGCCAAGAGTGGGAAAGGCTTCACAGGGCTCATGTTGCCGCTGCCAGGGAATGCGTCCCAGCCTCATGTTAATTGACACATCAAAGCCTTGTTGTTTTTAGACAAGCTTCTCTGCTTTTTTCTTTGCAGTTTTTCTTGAAAAGTGATTTACTAACCCAATAATGTGTTGCGTTCATCCTTGAACCTTGATGAATTAATGGGTGTTCACTATAGCGCCTATACTGCTGTGGCTTTATTTTATTTCTTTTAAATGTTAACCAAACTGGAACTGACTAAGCCGTTTGGGGTTCTGGAAGCCGTGGGCAGGTTTGTGTAGATCACGTCATCCAGATCTGGTTTGGGTTGTTTACTAGACAGCGAGTGTGTTAAATTGTACTTGGCAGTTACCAGACATCTGAATTCATCCCTTTAGTTTGGGGTGCTGCTGATTTCAGGCCTTTGGAAACTGAAAATGGCAGTGAGTGTTTGCATTGCTCTATGGACCAACACGTCTGTGTGTGTGTGTGTGTGTGTGTGTGTGTGTGTGTGTGTGTGTGTGTGTGTGTTTTGCTGCAACTCCCTAATTAGATTACTAATTGGAAGACTGATTGGCTGAAGAGTCCTCACACCGGGGTTT
>JAODJU010000053.1:119459-152069 GCA_026776725.1 Gnathonemus echidnorhynchus | reverse complement strand
GAAACGTCACTCGCTAATTGGGCCCCACAGTTTAAAGGAAGCTGATGAGTCGGAGTGACTTATGGATGATGCAGCCGTGTTCTTGTGGTCAGGGATTAAAAAAATATCCACAACTCTGGTGGCCAGAAATAACATTCAGAACTTTTTTGGAGGGAGGAGGGTAGAGGTATGATTTTTCCATTTTGTCAGGGCTGAGGTCTATAGAATGCAATAATAATAATAAATAATAATAATAATAATAATAAAAGTAACAAAGTTCAAAAGACAAACTTTTAATAGCACAAAAAATCTGACTATGACATTATCAGGACCTTTTAAAATGGTTGTTCATTCCCAGCTGAACTTGCGTTTTGCCTGTATGCCTACACATTAGCTACATATTTGTGGCGAAACCCAGTGACATCTTATCTCAAGCTTGCATCTTAAGAAAAGCCAAACAGAAAGAAAAGTTTTATCTATCGGGGTTACAGTGTTTTAGAAGTGCAAGCAACTGAACTTTTCACTGAATAATGCTCTGCACTCGACAAGTCTCTTTTTGGATGATAGCGATCTTGAGGTTACAGAACCATTTGCCCAGTACAGGGGACCAATGGGTAACTGGCGGGCAGAACACTTCCCGGAGGAGACCCTGTTGCTGCTGCAGCATTGTGGGAAATGCCCAGCTATGTCCCAGACACTCTGACTGAGCCGGGAATGTTCTCTGGTGTAATTTCATGCACAAAAAGTTTACGACTCGAGGCAACCCTTAAGATATTTACTGTGTTATTGCAAGAGAATGAGTTCATTCATGTCGTGTACGGCTGCATTCGCACAAACCCTAAGCAGATTTGTTCTTTCCCACAAGACCTTAACCTCTCAGATGCCAAAGGGGCTGGATTACTTTACTTGCTCCACTACTTGGAAGCTGTCAGAGGAAATAAGGGGTGTCCTCCCAGGGAATGCTATCTGCAGGGGCTTTCGGGTGTTTCCAATCAAAACCTCAACATGGAACTTTCTGGCAATGGGAAAACAGGAGCCTCTTTCATGCTGAAGCTGAAGCTCAAGAATGCCAATGCTGAAGCAGTGAGAGAATGAAAGTAAACTGGAGTTTCCCTTCAATACAAACCATCGACCACAGTCAGAACCTTGATTAATGAGATAAACTAATTTCCTCAGAAATATACTGTCATGATTCTCTTTTTGCAATAGTTTGCACAAATATAGATCTTCATATAATATAAATAAATATTTATAAAAGTATTGTTTTGACAGTTTATTATTATTTATTTATTTATAAAATTCCTCTGGTTTCCAGCTCATAATGGGCTGGGTCACTGGAAAGTGGGTGAAAAAGATTAGTAGGTGTAACACAAAAAAATATTTTTTCAGTTTCTTTTTAGTGCTTTAGTAGCTATTGAATTGATTGAATTGAATTTTGACGCTAAAATTTGCAGAGCTTTCAAGAACTTGAACTTCATGTAAGTTTTCAAAAGATCATGGGGCCTCTGGTACCATAAGAACAATGGCCTGGGGAGGGAAGAGCTGGTGCTATCTATGTAACATGCGTGTGCATGTGCGTGTGGTGTTAACACACCACACGCACTTTCTGTGTTTATCTCATCCCTCCTCGATGCCGATTATGACAGCCCTGTATTTTGAGCTCATTCACCATGCTACTTTTGTGGCTGGTGAGGGCAGAGGTCCAACCACAGCTCTAACCCAAATACGTCCCTGTCTACGGTCCTCATTAACTGTGCCTGTGGCCCATAGACACGCGACACGATGGTCAGTCCCATCCCTGCCTCGAAGGAGTATGAAAATTATAAGGAAAAGAGCTAAAAATGTTGCCAGTTTGTTATGGTTTTCATTTCTTGGCATCTGTTGGCATCTACAGCTATTTGCAGGCAGAACTGGTTTTAAAAGTAGCTGGTTTAGCACTTTTCTCCAAGAAAGTTGCATTTCATACAGATGCATGGGTTATGTACCGAAGCATACATCCATCTAAACATCTTCGATATCATTTATGGAAAAGGTCATGGTGAACCTGAAGTCTATCCCTGGAAGCACAAGAGCACAAGGCAGGAGACACCTTGAATAGGAGGCCAGTTCAATGTATTTTTGCTAAAAAACCAATATACTGAAACAATCTGGTATCTCTCTGGAAAAAGTCCTTGGGATTTTGTGACCAAAATGTCATTGTTTCAAATCTCATATCAAGGAACATTATTATAACTGCTGTAGCTACTACTAATAATATCAATGTACCCAATATTCTAGACATTGGTTATCTTGTGAAAGATCTTCTTCTGTGTGGCTTCCAGCTGCAGTCTCTGCTGTTTTCCACATGCACGTGTAAGCCAGAGGATCGTCTGGAAGTTCTTGCCTTCAGATGAACCCGGTTCCCCAAGCTGTCATTCTTCCAGAGTGGCTGGAAAGAGTAGATTTATGGATGAGCCAGTGTCAGGTTTATCCAGCAGAGGCCGACGCACTACTGGGCAGTAAATCAAGAAAACGGGAACGGGAACAGGCCCGAAAGATCAACTGTCGTCAAGGGGTGAAGGTCAACAGTGTGGAGGTATAGATCAAGTGGCCCGAACTTGCATTTTTCTGTTTATGGGTGAAGTCAAATGCATCAGAGAGTTTTGTGCAGCTTAAAGGTGCACTTGATGATTTCAGAGCTGTAAATGGCATGGTAGTTCAGTGGGTAGCAGTGTTACTTCACACCCCCTGTCCTGGGGGTTGAATCGAGCCTCCGCTCTGTTTGCACGTTCCTTCTGTCATGCAGGTTCTTCCAGTAACATGGATTCCATCCACAATCAGAAGACATGCAGTTCAGCCAACTGCCCATGGCACACCATCACATGTGCATGTGCCACGTGGCAGACTGGCATCCTGCCTTGGGCCCTGGGATATGCTCCATGCCACCCCATCTCCCAGATCAGGACACCTGGATACGAGATGTAAGTCATTTCATTCATACATACCTCAGAACTACACATTCAGTTTAGGTGATTCTTGGAGCCTCTCTCAGAAGACCTACAATACAAGTCTGGGTACATTGGCCATCAAAGGGCGCTCATACACTGAAGCATGGATTTGGCATCTTCAATTCACTTGAAAGTCTAACCGCCATTCTTGATTGGCAAATTGAGAACATGCAAATGGGGTGGCGTGGTGGCACAGTGGTTGGCGCTGCTGCCTCACAGCGAGAAGGTCCTGGGTTTGGTCCCAGGTCCTTTCTGTGTGGAGTTCATACGCTCTCCTCGTGTTTGTGTGGGGCCTCCAGTTTCCTCCCACTGTCCAAAAGCGTGCCAGGCAGGTTGATTGGTGAGTCTAAATTGGCCCTGTGAGTGTTTGCCCTGCGGTGTGCTGGCGGCTGCCCAAGGTCGGCTCCCACCTGTGCCCATTGTTCCCAGGATGGGCTCTGGTACCCCCCACAACAAGTGGTTTCAGAGGATGGATGGAGCACATGCAATCTTCACACACGCAGAGCTCAGACTGAAATTGGTCTAACAGCTTCTGAAGTATGAGATGTCATGCTACTCACTGTACTGCCCTCATTTAATGATTCTTAGCACAATAACAATAAAATACAGTAACACAATATCACACCCTCTCCAGATATTGCCTCTGACATCCTGGATTCTTCTGGGACCCAAAACATAGCTGCCAAAGAGGACATAGGTGTCAGAGGCGATGAGAACGGGGTCAAACTCCGCCTTCATCTGTTTTTGTTAGCTCCCAGAGAATAGCGGTGCAGTTTTCAGAACATTTTACAGAAAATACCTGTTATTACAAGCAGGTTTTCGTGTTTATTGACACAGACTAGTTGAAAGTCGTGTAAGAAGAGCTAAATCAGGGACCACACAAGAAAGTAAAACAGTGGTGTAATTGGGAAATAAAAAAAACTAAAATGCTTGCAAAAACAAAAACAAAAAAGGGAAAAAAGTACATGATAGGAGGGAAAGTTGGGACGGAGAGTGAGAAGGGTGAAGCCAAGAAACTTGGCAGAACGCTCGACCCAAGACCGGCTGTCTCAGGGAGGGGAGAACGTGGGGGCAGCTTTGCTGCAACAGTATCAGATCCCGTTAGCATGGGTTTACTTTTTCTCCATTCACACCCAACCCCCCCCCCCGCCGCCGATATTCACCCCAAACTCCATCCCAGCCTACTCTTATCTTCTATGTCTTTCCCCAGATTCTCTCCATCCTCGCTTCTTCCGGAAAAACACCGGCCCGCAGAACAATGCATCATTAGGTTCCCTCGTCCCTGTTCTCGGCTCGATATTTACTTTAGGCATCCCTTCTGCGTTTTGGCGTGGGGTTGCACACGTCAGATGACTCGAGAGCCGTCGCAAAAAAAAACCTGAATGAACGGTGCGACGAGGTTTTGCTCTTGTTCATGCTTCTCCGTTTGTTAGTATCAGAGCGTGAATAAAGTCTGTTTATCGCTTGCGACTGAAATGGTTTCAAGGACGAAATATGACTAGAATCAAACTGCACTGTTCAGACATTGCCGCACAGTAAGCAAGATATCGGTCAGATATAATCATGTCGGGATCCGTGTTTCATATTGGTGAGAGAGTCAATAAAATTGTTCCCTGGTTGACATGCACAATCCAAGTTCTCTGAGCTGTATAGAGTAAATTGGGTCAGTTTTTTGAACATACTGTTAGCAAAGTTGCAAACAAAGCAAGAAAGAGGACTTTGACGGGGTAGTGCACTTTGAGGGGGCTGTGTGAAATATGGAGTGGGGGGAGACAGGCTGGGTACTCTGATTGGAAGCAGATGTTGGACAGAGCAAAAGCAGACAGGGGCTTGTTTCTGAAAATTCTCAGGATTCAGCCTTCCTTTCTGGGCCCTGGCTCTCACAGCCAATCAGAGGCTGGCTCTGCCTGGTCTGAGAGGCTCACGGGCAATTTGATTGGTTCCAGGGAGAGAAACGTGGGCGCGAAGAGCAGATGTCCTGGGAATGCTGGCGAATCCCATCCGGCCTGCAGCTGAAAAGAAGTGAAAACATTAAATGCGGCAACTGGGCAGTAACCAAAACCTGTTCTTATCCAGCTGCACAGTCACACACACACACATACACACACACACACGGTCCACTTGTACAAACAGAAGCACACATGCATGGAATCACATTTACAGTCAGAAGTAAGAAAAAGTACTGATTCATAGTGTAAGAGACTGGAGGTAATGGAATAAAATGGTTCAATTGTAATCTCATAAACAATTCATTTCCATTTCATTCACTTAATCAGTGTCTTGTCAGTATTTAGCAGTGTGATGTGTCTGTCTTACCCTTGACATTAAGAGGGCTGTTCATTTAATGGTATTATTTCCATAATAACAGTAACAACAATAAAAAATATTATCAATGTGTCACTATACTATACTGTGATTTACTATGTTGCAATATTAGTTACTGGAAAGGTACGAATCAAAAAAACAAAATTAACATTTAGCCTACCCGCTAACATATTTAAACACAGACGATCTACCAGTGCTATTTTCAATACAGAAATTGTCAAAAACAAAAAGTATTCTTTTCTTAGCATCTAAGTGCAGTTGGCACCTTCCCTTTAAGTATGACCTGTTTAACTGCAGTGCCGTGTTTTCTCCTGCAACAACCTATTTTTTGAGAAGGTAAATGTGTCCTGAGCAGCCTTGGCACAGTTAGCGTCGTCCGTCGACGTTGGTCGCAAATTAGCGTTAGCGCTGGCTCACTCATGGAAGCTCAGTATATTGTTATTGGTTTAGGCACGACGCACGAAAACTTGGTCGGCGACAAAAGCGGAGCTGCCTGCTGGCATTCTTTGGTGGCTGCACTCCCAAATGCCCTCTGCGCTTCTCCTTAGAGTGGAAGCTCACGTCTCCCTGTGCCCTGGTGATTCCTGGCCCCCACTGTGGCAGCGATCAGTCATTGTTACTAATGGAGAGCCCTCATTAGCATCTGAAACCACCTCATTTCCTGTCCAGAATATGGGCCACCGTCCGACCTATCCCCCTCATGAATACGGCCTGGCCCGCACAGGAAGCTCTCATTCCTGGGGAGACACCGGCGGGCGCGTGCCCACAGCCCCCGAACACCGGTGCCCCACAAGGGGCGGCCCATGTTATTGCTAAATGTGACAGCTGTAATAAAAATGCAAATGGTGACCTAAGCTGAGGGGCCTCTTCCCTGACCCCTGCAAACCTCCATAATATAGTCAACACCCGTCCCCGACATCTTGGTCTGTGGCAAGAGGGGAAACGCATTAGCAAGAAACAGGAGGTGAGGGACGCTCAGCCTGGCTTCTTAGATGCCGGAGTGAGTAAATAAAATAAAACAGCTTAATAGCACGTTTTCTGAGAAGGCCATAAAGTGCACACGTTACTTATTTGCCTGCTCACGTTGCTGTTTATCGTCCTTGTTGTCATCACTTGCGCTGGGTTCCCTACGGTGGCAGAAACTGGGAAACCATTTTCCCAGTTAGTATCATGGGAATGTTATTTATAAAGTACCAGTGACAGTATAGTTACATTTTTTAAGAAATTTCTGCTCAGTGTTTACTGCCGAGACTTGCTTCTGCCACACAGTACCGTGAGACACAAATACAGTATGTTCCACGGTGGTGTTGTCGGGCGAGAATGCATAGGATAGCCAGGATGTAAAGGATCCCTACAAAACTAAAAAAGACAATGATTGGCCAGAGCTGTCATAAACAGGAACGTGCTAAAAGCAGAGCCACATATAAATTTAGGCCATTTTCTGCGCTGTGTAATTCCGCTCTCAAATGCAGTGCACCCAAAGCACAATATCACGTCAAGGCTTCTCACATCAGACAGCCCTGCTCTTTATTTGCAAGCCAATATGTTTCTTAATGCTAATCATTCACATTTAAGTTTCACTTAATTTTTGTGATTTCACATTTTTATATCCAAATGTATCTCACTGAACAAATTTAAAGAAGCCTACCAGTATAAGACAATGGCCAAATGAAATAACAATTCATATTCATTTTCTGTATTATGTTTGGAAGTCCACAGAAGAGGTAAGATCTTATTGCCTCCACAGATTATAACATGTACCCCAATATGCTGCAATCATCCATCCATCCATTTTCCAAGCCGCTTATCCTACTGGGTCGCGGGTGCTGCAATCATTATAATAATAAATATCAGATTTTATTTAATTTCATTTTAAAATATAATTTAACCATGCAGCAAAGAAAGACTGTCTGACTTAAGGGTAACAGGTGCAGAAAACCAATGGTTGTTGTACTTCAGAAAACACTTTTTAACACCGATGTAGTAAATATACAACCTACATGTGGCTGAAACTGAGAGAGGTGTATGTTCATTTGAACAAGAAAATGTGCGTCTTTTAGGTCAGTAAACCAATTTTCCAGAAACATGAATTTCAGGTGCCAATTGTTTGCGGGTCAACTTCCTGCATTTTATCCTTACAATATTACTGCAAGAAGAACCAGCAGCAAGCCTTCAAAAATAAGCAGAGCCTGGAGGCTCTTAACCCTGCATGTCATGCTGAGGCCAACTCGCCCCTAACATCACATCTGTCCTGATTTCTTAAATCAGACCGTCCCCACATTTATTTATGCTCAGGCAATCTGAGAGACAGCCGAGTCCACTAAGTAAATATTTGGGTGGGAAGCTGAAAGGGGGACAGTCTCCTGCA
Source organism: Gnathonemus echidnorhynchus (assembly GCA_026776725.1). Taxonomy (NCBI): domain Eukaryota; kingdom Metazoa; phylum Chordata; class Actinopteri; order Osteoglossiformes; family Mormyridae; genus Gnathonemus; species Gnathonemus echidnorhynchus. Next base: position 144,410 of record JAODJU010000053.1, on the reverse strand, counting down.
GGGTGCGACAGGAGGGGCGGCCTGAGGTTCAGGCTTCACTCCACCGACATCTGCCTGCCTCCTCCAGGTGAGCCTCTCTCTCTCTCTCTCTCTCTCTCTCTCTCTCTCTTTGTATGCTCCTCTCTTTCAAAAGCAATGGAAACTTTTTTTTGGTGAGATAAAAATAACCAGTAAAATCCCCATCTACTAGTAGGTCTGTAGTTTTTTTTTTCTTTTTTTTTTTCTTTCCATAACAGACATGCAACCTCTGCGCATGTAGTGTGTGAAGGTGTCATCGAACCCGGGACGGTATCAGGCCGGGCAGCAGTGGACCCTCATCTCTGGGAAGCGTGTGGACAAGAAGTTGAAGAGGGGCCATGATAATTCAACCCCTCCTGCACAGAGCTGGGCTGAGCACCCTGGGGTCAAAAGGGTACCCGGCCACCGAAAACTGCAACTGAGCGTGTGCAAGGAAATCAGCGAGAGGTGTGAGGGAGTCACACCTGATAAGACACCTCCTAGTGTTTTATTTTGGGTATCACCCTGCAATGGCTGCCAGCCGTGAGCTGAAAGCTGGCGTCTGACAAACCGTCATGTCCGTCGAGTATGCATCACAGAGGGTGACACAGTTCTGCACGGTACAAGTAAAGACCAAATTTCCAAAACTCACTCAAGTCCACGAGATACGTTTTCAAGAAAATCTGTTTTGGAAATTTAACAAAAGTTCTTTGTTGGATTACTTGGGGACTGAGTGAGTTTTGGGTGGCAGTATTGTAACATATCAGGAAGCCTGACTTTCTGATTTTCTTTGCTGATTCCCCTAGGCTCCTAAAAATTCCTCTAATGTTCTCCTAAATACTATACTAGAATAGTATCTTTTTCTTTTTCTTCTTTTTCTGCTAATTATTATTGTCGTTATGACAGAAACAGTCGAGAGGTTTTATTCAGTCCGGGGCAATCAAAGGCAGAATCGAGAGGCTGGGATGTTGTCGAGGTCACTGAACGGAGGGTCATGTAAGATGGGGAAGTCGGTCGAACACTGAAGACAATGGACCAGAGTCGGGAGATCAGAGGGATCCAGGAAAAGCAGGAGCGGACGGGAAGACAGCAGGCCGGTCGGGTCAGGGCTATGTGAGACAAGCAAGAAACGCTCAGTATAGGGACATATCGAGGAACTGCGGAGGTAGCCCCGGATTTAAAGAGGCAGGAGGGTACAAAGTCTTCCATCTCCCTTCTCCAGTCAACCACCAGTATCACTGGGCCAGGAGGCACATAGTGGCTGAGATCCCACTGGCCCCAAGCTGAGGGAGGTATGTACCCATTGCATAGTGGCCGATGGAATGGTGGAGGAAACATAGACCTTTCTGGTGGGGCAGCTGGCTGGGACAGGCTCATGGAGCCTGGCCTCTTGCATCGAGTCGTCTTGATGAGTGACAAGACTGAGAAAACAAGAGTCAAGTAAAATAGGGACTGGTTCATCGCTTTCGACTGAAGGGGCAAACTGACTAGAGAGGCCAACCGCCTTGGTGTTCTTCACCCTGGGGAGGGCTGACATTTTGAGGTTAAAGCAGGTAAAGAAGAGTGCCCACCGAGCCTATCACAGGGAGTGACTCTTAGCACATTTCAGACATTTGATGTTGCGATGGTCGGTGGGCTGTACCTTCCAGCCAGTGCCAACGCTCCTCCTGCAGCAGCTCGATGGCGAATAGCTCCCCGCTGCTGCTGTCGTACCTTCTCTCTGCAGCGGTCAGCTTCCTGGAAAAGAAGTCACAGGGACGCAACCTCCCACTTCCGTTCCAGCGTTGAGAGAGCACGACTCCCACTCCACCTGCAGTTCGGATATGGATCAGGATGTATCATGTAGGCGCTAAGGAGATGAAGCTTGGTGCAGATCTCGCCATAAGGGACCTGCTAAAAGCCGAGGGGAGCAGAGGCAAGGGTTCGCGGTGCTTATGGGTAATAGCGTTTAGAGCTCGATAGTCAATCCGTGGGCGGAGACCTCCGTCCTTGTTTTTTAAAAAAAGCTCCTATCAATATGAATGGCCCTTTTGTACAAAGAAGTTTTTCCAGCTCCGCGCAAAGCACAGTCAATCCTGTTGCTAAGATAAAAGGTTACATTTATAAAGAGAAAAACAAAAGTTCAGTGCTTAGGTGGATCAAGAAGCTGCACATTCATCACTCAAGACAGGTCCTGCTTGAGAAGGTCATGCTTCTTATGCCCCAGAAACTGGTTTGTGTGACAGAATTACAGGTCAAAGATATTTAAAACATTATCCCTGTGTCTTTAGTTTCTACCAAATCATTTCAAATTCCAGTTTAGTTATACAGACTCTTTCCACCGCTCATCTGATTACCTTCATTTGACAATATACACACGAACGTCAGAGAGAAGTCAAAATTAGCAGATCCCTTAGCAGAAACATCTGAGTAAAAATGCACCCAAATACTAAATATATCAATACCTTTAATTTATTACTAATTCCATAGTAATGAACCCACATCGTCTTACATGGTCCAAATATTCATTTTCACACCTAATATGGGGGGGAAAATATAACGTTGATGTAGTAGTTGGCAGTGGACAGACTCATGGGCAACTTAACATCAGGCCATCTGAAAGTTCAAGGTCTGAAAGGTCGGAAATTGGAATCCCATCTGTTTTTGGCCCTGAGACCCTGGGGATCAGCTTCAGCTTCAGGACTGAGAAGGAGTTCAAAATGTCTCTCCTCTGTCTGACAGCACTTCTTGCCTGAGATGCACCTCGACTTCATACCAAATTCAGCTTCCTTACTGTCTCCACGGGTGGCTTCGTGTCCTTATCTGTAGCTTTTTTGTTCCATGGTGAACTTATTTGTTTAAATGTTGTTTGGAATGGGCACCAAAGGCAATCTGTTACACCAGGGATGCCCAAATCCAGTCCTGGGGGGTCGGAGCCCTGTGTAGCTTAGTTCTTCCCCTGTTCTACCATAAATGATTCAGCTCAAGAGCTGTGTGGTAATTAGCACAAGGAGTTGAATCAGGTGTGTTAAATGAGGGGAAACCCAAAAATGTGCAGGGCTCCCGCCCCCCAGGACTGGAGTTGGGCACCCCTGTGCTACACCTTAAACACACGATGTACATGTTGTATTACAGAGTTTTTATGTAAATCATGTGGCAGCGTTGCACAATACCATTCTTACCGATTGCATCATTGCGTGAACGGTCATTGTTGCTTAATGACGCTTATTTACTCACACTATCTGCCAGAAAAATGAATGGAAACTCAGGAAACCAACCAATAAGAATCTAAACAATATGCTTGGCTAGGTATTTCAAAAATAAAGGGACAATAATAAGCCTTTTGGGGTTGTTATATAAATACTCAAAAACCTGTTGACATTTTGCGTGGAGATGTTCAGATCTCGTATATCTGTACCGCTGATTATTTGTACGGACTGCTGATTGCTGGCAGTTTTTTGTTTTTGCCGAAGCCTCAACGAATATTGGTGTCCATCCCTGCATGTTAGAGGCAGTGTTAGTCAGAGATATAAATCAACACGCAGAAGGCTAAATCAGATACTATAGTGAAGAGCCTCCTTCTATGTGTAGGAGTAAGAAGTGACATTCTGTCTGCTGTGCTGTGATGAAGCAGTGCTTCATCTCCTTTTGTTATATGCCTTTCTATAAAGCAAGGGTCACCAACTCCAGTCCTGGAGGGCTACTATCCAGTAGGTTTTCTATCCTACCTGGCTTCTGATGAGCCACACCTGCTCCTGGTATTTACCTGAGAACTAGTATGGCTCATCAGAAGCCAGGTGGGATAGAAAACTTACTGGATAGTAGCCCTCCAGGACCAGAGTTGGTGACCCCTGCTATATAGGCTGGATTGTTCATCATGTGGTACCAGGACAGCAATGTGACTTCCTAATTTTACCCATACTCATATTTAAAGTGTATCAAAGTGTATTAATATTTTTATTCACTTAATGACGTTAATAAGGCTTTGTGAGACAATCTTACCTCTTTCTAAAAATCATACCCTATATACAAGGTTCTTATAATCACCCTGAAGACATACAGGGGCTGGACAGTGAAACAGAAATGCCTGGTGAATAGTGTTTGAGGTTTCACACCTATATATGCACGATGATTGCACATTCCAGTGATAGCAGCAGAGGTTGAATTAGCAGAGTAATAGCACAGCTGTGCATAACATACTGCAATCCATGCAACATAATGGGAGAAATATCAGAGTACAAAAGAGGACAAAGTGTTGGTGTGCGTCTCGTTGGTGAATCCGGGGTAATGTCAGCACCCCACCATGAAGGACGGACCACATCAAACAGGAGTAACTGTGGATGTACGAGGAAGATGTCTGTATTCAACAAACGCAAAGCCACAGCTGCCCAACTCGCTGCAGAATTAAATGCGCACCGGGAGCCCCACAGGGTCAGTATGCGTGGTTGGGCTGCTATTGCCAAACCTTTGGTCATCTGTGCCAAATGTTGGGTTCATTGGTACCAGCAGTACAAATCTTGGGCTGTGGACAATGTGAAACATGTATTGTTCTCTGATGAGTCCAGCTTCACTGTCTTACACATATCTGGGAGAGTTACAGTGTGGAGAAGCTCCAAAGAGGCTCACCACCCGGACCGTTACGTAGGTAACAGGATCTGTGATGATTTGGACTGCAGTATCATGGCATTCCCTAGACCTGCTACTTTTTTGTAGATGGGCACATCACTGCCGAGGACTTCCAAACCATTCTGGGGGACCATGTTCACCCAGTGGTTCAAACATTATAACCTGAAGGTGGTGCTGTGTATCTGGATGATAATGCACCAGTACACACTGGTGACAGAGTGGTTTGATGAACATGAGAGTGAAGTTGAACATCTCCCATGACCTGCCACAGTCACCATATCTGAGTATTATTGAGCCACTTTGGGGTGTTTAAAAGGAGCGAGTCAGGAAATGTTTTCCCTCTGCCAGCATCACATAGTGACCTGGCCACTCTTCTGCAAGAGGAATGGCTGAGAATCCCTCTGGCCGCTGTGAAGGGCTTGTATCTGTCATTCCCAACAAACTCGTGCTGCATTGGCTGCAAAAGGAGGCCCTACCCCATACTAATAGACTATGATGGTCTAAAACCAGGGGTTTCAGTTTCATTGTCCAACCCCTGTACTTGTGTCTCTGATTTTAATCAAGTTAATAGGAAATACCTTTGAATAGAAGGATTAAATATATAAATTGCAAAATAAAGTATATGAAAATTAAAAATATACCGCACAATTACATTTTGTGACTGATAATACTTGGTTTTACATTTGATAGTCTACATAACACATGTATATTTTTCATTTTGCTGCAAATTACATGTATGTACATATGTTCATACTCACTAGCTTCGATGGAATGCACTTTTCCACGCCCAAGTCTTACCCACAAGCATATACTCTAATGGCTACCATGAAATTCTGGACAGTTTCTAGAATATTCTCTGCATGCTTATATATGGAATATTACATATTATTTTGGAGGCCTGATGAGGTTTTGTAACACAAGTTTCTCATGGTGACAAAACAAAATTAAAGAGAAAATATTTATGTTCTCATTACTATTTATAGAACTGTTATTTTTTATTTTTTTTTAGTAGCTCACAAGAAAAATATGACCACAGCCCCTCCCGGTAAGCTATTCTCAGTCAACCTGTTTTTTGCTGCATTGCATTTTGGGAAACCCTGGGATGAGCTGGGTTACATTATGGTTAACATGACCTTATACAGAGGTCCCATAATGAAACAAAAATCTCCCTGTCAGGAAAAAGTGGAAGGGGTCAGTTGCGGATCGGACTAGTGAATTAGCAGCGTCTTTGTTTTGCTTGCCGCCGGGGTGTGGAGGGGAGGGGGACCTCAGCAAAGAAGGCAGAGAGTCCAGGCGGGCGGGAGATAGCACTCTATGTTTTTATTTAGACATGTGGAATTTATTGAAGCCTAGGACTGCAAGCGGATGAATAGGCCACTATGACTGTATCCCTGCTGACGCCACCCGCTCACTAACCATTGGTACGTGACTGGATGAAAACACTGGGGGAGGGATCGAGAGGGTGGGGGACCGGGCCAGGTCCAGTTTACCCCCGCAGCCCAGGCAGCTCTCCAGAGAGGAACGGGAAAAGTGGACTCACACCACGTCAGAATGGGTCATCGTGTTCCACACGCTTTGTTATTAAATCATCTTCCAGTTCAGGTGGAAAAAATCTGTATCACAATATCTTGATACCGGGAAAGGTTGGGGATTCTGGTTGAGTGAGATCAATGCCTGTGACGGTCTTGTCATTAAACAAAAAAAAAAATCATTGAAAGCAATCATTGTATTCTCCGTTTCAACCTCTTAGACACTTACCCTGAGCGTCATAAGCGACACGGGGCAGGGAACACTATGAAAGTCATGCATTTAATATTTAACTCCCAAAAAATAAAATAACCACTTACCCTTTAAATCCTCTTTGGTCTACTTCAAACAACACCAAAAGAACTGAGGTCCTTTTAAAAAATAAATGATGATAACAGCCAGTACTTCGAGGACAGCATCCCAGCATAAGTGAGCTGACAGCAGAGCCTCTACTTGAACCTCTGATAGCACTTTAACAGTAATGCTGTTTGGTGAGGAAGTGAAGTCTCTATCTCACAACCTCCTGTGTCCATCTCACACTGCTGAGAATATGGGGTCTTATGTATCAATGTCTGCATGCGTCCTAAGTGAACATCTGGCTTGTTCATCCTTGCACATGGATCTTAATGCCTTCCGTTGTCAAAATGCTTTACCAGTGTTCATAGAGTGGGCATGGAATGGAGATAAGTGCTTATTAAACTTTAACAAATCACATTAATCAGAGGCATGAATAAATTATGTTGTGGATCATAATCCTACAATGGCTAGCAACCGTATAAATTCATCTCTCTTGGTTTCCTATGGCATTTAAAGGGCACCAGGTCCCTATCGATGCTGTATACAGGTCAGGTGTCAAAACTGCAGGAATGCGGCCTTCTATGGTGGGGAGATCTTTTGAGATCAGTACTCATTTTGACACTTCAGCCATTCCTCCCCAGGCAAACAAAAAAATGGAAACACACCACACAGGACAGTTCAGCATTTTCTCACATATATTTCTGTAACATAACAATTTAGTACAATAAGAATAGACGCTACAGTTTATAAAAAACCTTCCAGCAGAAATCAATGATGACCCAGCATCAGCCTTTTCCTACAGAACTGTTTTGCAGACAGGTCTTCAATATTTTGTTCATTTTTTTATGTATATAAAAAAGAAAAATCGCTACATTTATTTATTTCCCACCTCCACCTTCATTTCCTGTTAAAGCACCTGCTGTCTGCATCTTATATTTCAAAGTTTATAAAATATAAATTATTTGAAAAATATTCAAATGTTTGTGAAACAATACTTAAAAAAGATCTCAATAACATAAAAAATACAGAAACACTATAAAATATACAAAAAACAGGAACAACAGTAACATTGACAACAAAAATTCCTTACGGAATACTAGGTGGTATGCATTTAAATACCACAGATTATAAGTGTGTCTGGATGTGTGTGTGTGTGTGTGTGTGTTTGTAAATGTCAAAATAAAGTCCATTTAACATGATCCGTGCAACACATGATTACAATATACATAACACTGAGGGTACACGATATGATTTTCTCACTGATAAGATTTTGTAGCCAGAGAAGCTACGTCCTATATAACGCAGATGATTCTGTAAAAAGACAAAGAATTTTTTATCAGTCCAAAGCTGTGGATGGCACAGTGAAAGCAGTTATCCAGGAGGCCAAACCTCCACACCAGTGCGTTTCACATAAAACATTCTTTGGAATGACAGAATGAACAAAAACATATAAGTGAAACAACAGCATGTTTATCCTAGCTCACACCAAACTTTTTTTGTTTTCAGAGGTTCAGTATGTACGTTCGGCAACATGTGTGTAAACGGAAAATGTCAGGATCGATCCGTAAACAGGGGAACCCCTAAAAATTCCTGAACCCCCCCCCCCCCCCGCATCCTTTATGTAACCCCAGTTCATAAAACACAACCGGATCCAACTAGTAAGTGTGGAAGTAAAGCTTTTTAATCTCACCCATGGCAACAAGTATAAATGGATTGTCCGGCAGGGAAATTTAAGGCCTATCATTTATTTGGATAAAATCGGGAAAAAGACCATCCTTTACGTACAAGATTCCAGCCCCTGTTTATGAGAGTGGATGTACATCATGACCATTTCTGACATTTTGTTCCCTATCATTAGCATTATCTGATTTGTTTGTTTTTGGATTGAGCTCCTCCTAATAGATCATATGAAATACAATCTGTACAAACAGACAACTGCAATGGTATTATAAGCACAACAAGTGACATTGTAAACAATAACATTTTTATTTTAAGATGATATTTTAAGACTGGCTTTTCCCATACGGTCTTCATACAGTGATACTCCCATTGAGCGGAATCCTGACGTGCCTTTCTTTGACTTTATCCTGGGGGCAACCTGGTCTTGAAACATCTCGTTTAAAGTCAACTGCTTTGAATTACTACATAAATATGTCAGTAATGCATCATCCAAACACAATAGAATAATGTTTGGCCCAAAAAAAAAATCTGACATATCTCTCATAAATCTGATAAAACAATGCAGCTTTATACTTCATACTGGCTAGCGACCTCCTCAATATCGACCAAGATGCATTCCCCTCAAAAACGTTCTCGTAGCTCAAGTGTTCCTTCATACCGCTGTTTCTTTAACGCTTATTAGTGGAATCGGCTAGCTACAACAAAACTGAAGGGTGAACGCTTGGCATTTTCAATCCTCCAAATGCAGTCCTTACAACCCCAATGCCCAAATATGTATCCAGACCGTAGGCCCATTTTCCATCCACCTATTTATGAAGCGAAGTGGACCAGCAAATACCTCGTAATTCGCCCTGACTCCTTCTCTGACGCCTACAGTCTCTCAAAATATAGAGCAACTCCTTTCAGTATCCCCTTTTCAACCCATTCTGTCTGTTTACCTTCTCATTCCAGGAAAAACCCTCGGGTTACAATGGCCAGTCTTGCCGATTACGACTTTAGGCAACTTAACTCAGTGTAAGATGAGAGACGCTTATTCTTCTCCCAAGGTTATTGAATTTCTAATATAAACTGTAATGCAGTACATTCAAACTACGTTCCCAGTCCTTCCTTTGTAACAAATACCTCAAGCAAATGGCTCGCAATTCAATTACAGCCCTGATTCAATTAAACGAGCAGGGTTTTCCTTCGCCTTTGCCTCGACTTTTAAGATTTGTCACTTTTCAGGTTAATTTTCCAACATCATTTGCTGATTTCAGCAACTGTTTTGTTGCAAGAAAAAAAAAAAAAGAACTGCCGGCTGCTATAATGTTGAAAATGTAAATGCAGGTAGAATTAGGAATATTATGCTATATTTCACTGCACAATCACACCTCTTGTAGCAAAATAAAAAAAAAAAATTAACAAATTGCAGCTGTACGACATGATGAGGCTGTTAAACTGGGCTATTCTGTGACACAGAGCTCCTGACAGCTGACCCATGTCAACAGTATTTCAACCCTCACATAACCTGAAAGCCCGAGGATGTGTGTGGAAGCCGTTGAAAAGGCCAACAAGGAAACGAATACAAGCTACTTTGCAGTCAGTGCTGTGTGTGTGAGTGCATGTGTTTTAACGCTGAGGGAATATGTTTGCAACACGAAGGCAACTGCTGCAGTCAAAAAGCAAAACGGCCACTTTCAGTTGTGGGAACTGGCCTCTCTTGAAATGACTAAGCATGTTTTCAACACATATGAAAATGTCAGTGTCAACAGAAGCAAAAATCAATTGTCAGATCATCCCTCCATATAGGGCCAGAATCGACACACATTTATAATTTTACAGTTTCCTACCCCCATAAACATAAGATCTTCTGGGGGAAATACTATAGCACACACCTACATAACATGGAATTCATCAAGACAGGAGTTAAAGAAAATAATACTGGCACAAACTTCTAGTAAAAAAAAAAATGAATCAACAATGAAACACTTTTTGGATCTCGGCTTAGAGCTCTGCTCATGTTCTGTGTGCAGAGAGGCAGAGAGGCTGCAGGTATGTATATATCATATACTTTATATAGTTCCTCTGAAATTTTGGCAACAGTTATCGTGGCAGGAACCTTTTCGTCCCGGACCTTGTCCATATTGCCATTTTCCACTTTTTTCCTGTTCCCTTCCATGTCAGTTGCTTGTGCTATTAAGCAGAATTGTCGTCTTTTTTAACCGATAGCCCTGCTTTTACCTCGAGCCACGACGCAATCTCTTATTTACACGCATATGCATTTATATGTGTCTACAATCTATGTGTCTATAAATATATGTACGAATATTGTTTTCATACACGTGGTCCTGGGTGAATGAGGCTAAGGCGAGGTACGCCACAGTGCCAGAGCCTTTTCGCTCGACGTCGTCGTCGCAAAGAGCCCAAACGGTAAAACTGGCTGGAGATTTGCGTTAAAAAAGACTTTGGATTGGTCCCAACACGCCCACCAGTCTGCACATAAATCCTTCTAGCACCCGGTATCTAACCCCCCTCCCGCACCCGGTGCATCCTCCCAGCCCCCCCTCACTCGTCCGTGTCAGGCTTAACGTCCAACATGGCGTGTAGCTCCTCGGGCGCGTATCCCAACAAGCTCTTCAAATCGCAGACGAAGCGGTAGACGTAGCGCTTGCCCGACGTCTTGTGGATGATGTTCTTGTCATAGTAGTAGCGGAGACCCCGACTCAGCTTCTCGTAGTTCATCTTGGGCTTGTTTTTCCTCTTCCCCCACCTCCGGGCCACCTGCGAGAATGACCAACACTTCATCACACGGCGTAAGCAGAGACAGACGGGAGGCCTGCGACGCGACCGAGGAGCGAGACACACCAACGTAGTCTCTAACATCTCAGACATCATTTACAGCTATGTGGAAAATGAGGGAAAAATGGTCACCAAAAATTTCAGGGCCTTTTTCTTCCCAGTGCGGCAAGACCATCAGTCACTCTGATATTATTTATTACACAAACAAATTGTGCTAAAATTCTTCGGAGCGCGTCTTTCAGAAGGAATATAAAAATGGAGAAATTGCACATTATTTTCTAATACAGGGGAGACGGATTTTCATCCCTGAAGTCTGTCAAAGAAAACGATCCAGAACTAATGCTAGGTAAGAATACTTCTAAATGTGCAAATCACAAATAATCAATATGATTGTAATGGATGTGGAAATACCTTATTGATGCTCAACTGGATTAGCAATGAAATGTAACTTCATGGAAACTACATGATGATTCTGTAGGTCGTTCTATAGAAGGTGTGGGATTGACATTTGTCTAGTTATCGAATGATGCCTGAATGATGCCTTCAAAGTTTAAACGTTCCCCTTTAGAGCCCCACCCTGCTAATGGCCGACACTCGGCCTCTCACCTCGTCCGGGTCAGAAAGCTTGAATTCCCATCCGTCTCCCGTCCAGCTGATGAAGGTCTGGCACGACTTGTCCGTCAGGAGCTCCAGGAGAAACTGCCACAGCTGAATGGGTCCGCTGCCTGCACGACAGAAGCAGAATGATGGATCAGAACCACAGGGAACCTTTGGCTGGCTACCCAGGAGCGACACTTCCAAACTGTAGTCATGCGCTCAATGCAGCGGCCGAAAACACGACTGCGATTCATTACCGATCCTTTCATGGCGCAGTAGCTCATAATTAGCTAATAACTAGTAAAACAACAGAACATTTTCACTCAGATCCACTTATAAATACAATATGTGCTACATGTTGACAAATATATATATGCATTATTTAAAAACTGTTATACAGTAGCTTTTTGGCTCTTTATTACGTCATCTCTATAGTCTAATGGGTATTTAATTTATTTCTAGACTTTTTTTTCTAGTTTCCTCTATGCCATATAAATTCCATGCAGATAATGTCACTCTGGCTAAAAACAACAATGTCTTCATCAGAGAGTGAATTCTGGGAATGCCTGAAATAAGGACTGATAAATCAGTAACAGAACACTCTCTCCGTAAGCATCTTGCTGCTGGACCTCCGTGATGCCTTGGTACAGGTCTGGCTGGCATCCCCATCATTCTGGGACGTCCCATTTCACCAGAACCATCCCTCCCACTCTCACAGGGAAACTGGGTAATCAGGTGCTTCTGTGTTTACATGGACGCTGATATTTTCATTCATTCACTCATTCTGCAGATACTTTTATCCAAAGAGGCATAAAGATTTCTCTTTCTACACTCTCAGTGTGTCCCTGGAGCAATTGGGGGCCAATTGCCTTAGTTAAGGGCCCAATGGTGACATCACTTTGCCGGACATGGGATTGATCACAGGTACAGCATCCTAACCCGAAGAACCACAGACTGTCATTGTGGCAGAGTGAGAACAAGTTATTTGAACCAAGTTATCCAAGATAACGTGAGGATAAGTCAACATGTTCTGTGTGAGACTGGCTGCAGCATCTCCATCTCCAAGCCATGATGCATCGCCTACATTTTGCAAACGCCTTGCAGAAGTATTGGAGGCTTTAATACATGATCTACACAGAACACCAGGGTGGATTCTAGCAGGCTGTCATCCAAATTATGCTAGCGATTATCCTGAGATACAGTGGCCTACCTTGTCTTAATCAGGAGACAGATACTCTAATCAGAACTCGAGCTAAACAGTAAGGAATAAATTCAGTGGAGTCTTTCAAGATAAACCATGAGATTTCTTGCACAGTTTTGAAATGTCCTCTACTGCAGTTTTGCAGTGCCGCCCATGTCTTCTGATATGGTGATTTTATCTGCAGCCTAACTGGCCTTGTTTTGCTCCGCTTCACCCCTAAATCACAATCCGATGCAACAGCTCAGCAGCAACTAGCCTAATCTATTAAAGGCCCGTCCAGAATTACCACTTCAAAGGTCCTCCACCGGAGCGCAATATGAAGAAAGAGACCGAGATCATAGGCCAGGTTTGTGCTTGCCACAGCATTTTATGTCCTACTTATTTTTCCTGGGTTTGCTCGCCTCGTAAAGGTTTAGAAGCACGTCCCCTTGAAACAGGCGAGACCTGGGCCCTGGTCTGGCACGGAGGCAGCCGTCGTTCATTTTCTGCTGCCCTGTCTCCTGGCTAGCAAACCTCGCAACGGTGCTTCAGCAGACGCTGGCAGCAGACTTGCAAAAGGAAAACGAAAAAAAATGAAAAAGGCTCACGGCCCGCGTTCCTCCCGGGGCAGGTGGTTTGCGAAGCCGTTAGCCTAACCAGACCAAACGAGGTTGTGAAAGTACACCGGTTCAGGCAGTTTCTGGCCGTTCCTCTTCGAGGTGACAAACAAGAAAACCTCACGGCGAAGGCAATGCCTCAGCTATCTCTCACCTTTCTTATCGCCCTCCGATCTCGACGAGAGACATACTTATGCCTGAGTTTGCGGTGCAGCGACAGGAAACGGAGGCTTATGCTTTCATAAACAGTTATTCTGATTATTATACAAACGTATACGTGCATGTCCCGCATTCGGATGGCTTATTGTTGGGAAAACGATGTCGCATGTTTAAGTTTGGTGACATACACAGTAATTTTTGGCCGGATAACAATTTACACTATAAAACTACACTAACACTTTCCCAGAGTGCTTGTTTCATACCGCTTTCCTGACACTAAATGTCTGGTACTAAACAATTTACCATGAGGTTCGCTTCTAGTGCTGCCCACACGCTTAATGCTTATATTCATCAAATCTCGGCTGCTTCTCTTATATAAACTGTCACTGAAGTCATTCAAGATTTCTGACAAATGTAATCATCTGTTATCCTAAGTGGAAGACCTGCATTATTTCATCATACTCTGTTTTAGGTTGATTTTGAGGCCGTTCCATCATGCAAAGGCATTGCAACGTAAACAATCTTATTAACTTTTCTCATTTATTACATAACTATTTCGTATATCATGGTAACACAATCGAGAAGTCCCAACATTATAATTAAATTATAGTTTCTTGTAAAAGGCCAAAGTGTGGTTCTGTGTGCTTGTTTGTTTTTTACTTTTTCCATCTTTACTGAGCACTGTGGGTTACGTAAATGCCTATTTTGTCTGATCTGATGCTAATACTCACTGTATACTCCATAGGTTGGTAAAACAAAAAAGGCAGACCAGCAGACAAGCCAGCAGAAAGTGAAAGGTACAATGAAATCTGAATCAAACGCAGTCATGACGCAAATGCAAAAACGGCAATCCCCCTCGTCTGCGCCGAATAACTTTGCGACTGAATTTTCAGATGATTAGTGACAGTCCTTAACGGAATGTTAGGGCACCAGGCTCTCGGCTGAGAAAGTCATCCCGCACACCCGTCGCCACCCTCTCCCCTTTCAACCTCTCCTATGACACTCAACACCCACCTTCCTGCCCCATCAGGAAACACTGAGGGTCTCAGCCCCTGTTTCTAGCTCTGAGACGTTCTTGGGTGCTACACTGAAAGCAAAAGGGTGCCAACTGAAACGAAACAGCCCAGGTCACAGAGTCTCTGTTATTCAGGAAGTTCTAATGTTATTGTCCTGCTATATAACACATAAACAAAAAAAATATTCTTCCCTTAAGGTATGTGGTCAAATCCCTACAAATATGGTGCATACACCTGAAAACACAATTTCCAGCTTAGAATCCTCAGAATAAGCTCAGACAAAGTAGTTTGTGAACACGTCTAACAGTGTTAGCATAGCTAACATAATAGTGCTAAACATTTTCATCCACCTCACTAATACCTTTTGAAAAGGTTCAAATGTGCTAAAATGTCTTCACGTTGCTGGGTAATGCAGAGCATAATAAGGCCTTCATGCAGAAACCAAGAAGGAAAATATGTAAAATCTCTTTGTCAAGCTGAAGAGCAAATGGTTGGGAGTTTTTAGATAGTAATCGAGTCCCTCTCTTTTTTGCTACAATCTACTATGCAGGTTGAAAGAGGTCCTCTGAGATAAATTTACCCTCGAGTGCAAAATGTACAGGCAGGTATCATTTAGGGCTGCTCCAGGGTTGCCAAGACAACTTGAAAAATAGGTCGAGATGTGGGGGAGATAAAACCAGCATTCGAAAACTCTTCAGGGTGAAGCAGAGCGAGGAAAAGACACGGCAAAGTTTTGTTTGTTTCCTGTAATGTACCTGGCTTTGACTTCATCAGATTAATCTAGCTTTTTTTTCTTATAATGAGATAATCTGATGCAGCAGATGTCTAAAGTAACAGCGTCATGTCTGTGTTATCAAATGCGACCGCTGGCTGGGGATGTGCTGCTTCTCCAGAGACCTGCATCTTTACACATTCCCTGCCATACCCATGCTGCACGATCGCAGCACAAGCGTGAATCCTGAATCCAGGCCCCGCATGTGTCCTTCTGGGAAGGTCAGTATCGCAATCTAGTCACAACTGGTCCATAGTGAACAAGAGGAGAACAGTCAATAAGGACCATTTCTGTCGTGTTGACCCTCTATAGTCCAAGAAATACATATTAGCACATTAACTGTATCATTTAATAATATGACTCTAAAGAAGGGACTTCCTTAGCAATCTGTAGAACTTAAACCACATGGCTATGCTGTCTGTGAAGTTTTTGGCCGGGAAGAAGAAAACTCATTAACAGGAAAAGTTATTTTTTAGGCAAGAGAAGATTTTGTAGTAAAGAAGCTTGAATGAAACATGAGTAAGGGACAGGACACACCTGTGTATCCTGCGAGGGCGGCTGCAGGGATAACAGGCTTGTCTTTGTTGAGGTCGGACCGCTCCCTCACGTAGTCCTTGAAGGTTCCCTTGGGCTTGTGTAGCGCCGCGGGGTAGTCCTCCACCACCTCGAAGCTGTCGTACGAGGGTACACGCTGCAGGCTGCCAAAAGACGACTGGCTACTCCAGGACTGTGTGAGCCGGTCACAACTCTCCAGGCTGTCCATGCTCTCGAAGGAGTCCTGGCCACCGAGTTTCCCTGTGGGGTGGGGGGGTCACAAAGCCATACATGAGAGGTATCCATCAACCCGAGCCCCCAACAACCTTTCCCCGAGAAAATGGTGGAGTTAAATATGGCATGACTCCACAAACAGCACTTACTCACCTCGCAGCCCCTACTGGTGCTTGCAATCAATATTTTAATACCATTATGCTTAATATTAAACAATGACGTCATTCTTGCAAAAAGTCATCAATGAAATTAATTTAAATCAAAATCCAGAAAAGAGCAAATGCATGCTATTCTTCATCCACAGCATGAATGTACTGTAATTTTTCCTGTATTTCATTTCATTTCTTGAACACACAAAGAAATCTTTTAACTCAAATGGTTGAGCTACTTTGTGTTTTTTTTTTCATCCTTTACAGTCGCAGTGGAACAAGGACCAAGCTGAAGGTAATTTTTCACAGAGAAGGAGTGAAGAAGCCACCCAGCACCATGTCCCAAACCAGCAATTGTCATGCAAAGACTTTGTTGGTTCTGATTGCAAAGACTACGGGACAAATCACTTCCATTGGGCCAATCAAAGATAAATAGCTGCATTTCTACCAAGTTCTATTTAAAGCATTAAAACAACGGCATGGCTAAAGTGAATAAACATGCTAGTCTGACGATGCCACAGTCATTTCCATCATTCATTACAAATAAGCACTGGGCGAGATTCGCAGTGAACAGTCCAGTTATCTTTATTCCTGTACTGCCTTTTTAAATTAGAGTAACTCAACGCTTATCCGTGGGATGGGATACTTAGAAAAGACAAGCCTTTTGGAATTATTATTTTTTTTGAGCTGTTATTTTTGTTTTGTTTTGCTATCTGTAGGAAGAAATTAATTGAGTGCAAGAAAAGAGCGCAGCAGAAAACTGGACCACGTTGGCCCAGCCGTCTTGCCGCCCTCCACGTTTCCTGAGAACTTGAAAGCTGCACATCAGGCAGACTTGGTGAAGGCGCTCTTAAAGGTTACAGCGTCTTTGCCACTTTACATAAAGGCTGGAGCCCTGAGCGTGGCTTAGTGAGCGTCTCACTTTGACACAAACAATTCAGTTTTCCCCGCGCAGTCAAACGGCCGAAGTGGTTTTACCCCAACCGCAACCAAACCAAAGAGCATCTTTCTCTCTTATGGCTTGCAGTGCTTCCTCGATGTGGCACGCCAAAGCAGCAGGTGTGGCCCCCGTCGAGCGGGACGGCCGTGATGTCACGGGGCCGCTGGCGAAAAGTCTGCAGGCGACGCAGTTTTTGCCTTGCAGCCGACTGTAGCAGCATCTGAGCCTAAATTCTTATAAAAGGCCTCACTTCTGTTTAGTTTATGGCAAAATGAAAGTACACGTAATCTTGTGGGCTAGGGGAAAGAGTCAGCTGTGGACTTGGCTGATGTATGGAAAACATCTTGTGGTCAACACTGTTCACCTCATTGTGCCCAAGTTCCCTCTCCTCATTGGTCGGTTGGATGTACTTTTTGTTTTTTTTAAACCCACGGAAACTCATAACACCAAGTAGAGATCAAGCCCTGCTGACACAAACTTCAGTTCTCTGTTAATTTTGCAGCCTCAGCATTCAGACTCACATCTATATGGAGCCTAGGGCACAGATAGTGATTGGGGGCCTGGTGGAAGTGGGCGGGACTTACCTCTACTGAGACGGCCCACGCACATGTTGTCTGGGGAGATGACTTCCTGCTTGATGGACACGTAATCCCCCGGCTGCTGGCTGAGCGGGGCGTCCCGCAGGATGACACTGGGATACTCGCTTTCATACTTGAGCGTCAGCAGGTCCTCGGAACTGATGGAGTGCAGCGTCTGGTACGACTCTGTGATGAATCCAGGCTCCGAGTATTCTGAGGGGGGAACGCACTGTGGGTGCTCACTGCCATAATCTTGAAGGAAAGAGTGGGGCGGGGGGGAGCGGGAAGGGTGCCACTGATCTTACTCACAGTAATTTTCATGGGAGACAATGAGTCAAATGAGCTCTTGAAGAACTAGGCAACTATAGCAAGACCTAACAGGGCCTCATTTATTAATACTGATCAATACTGGAGAATAGTGTCCCAGAAACACAGATACAATAGTGTATAGCTGAAATTCATACTTACTGACAAAGTAATCTGAGGTATAGCGAGATTCCTGGAAGGAGGTTAGACTGTTGATGGGAAAATGCTTCACATCTACATCAAGACAAAAATGTTCACTGTTAAACAACCAGTTGTTCTCTATGAATCTTTGATTACTGACAAAATGACTGCACTGAATCTGGCAATAACAAGTATGCAAAAACGGGACGATCTCACAAAAGCTGGCCTGCAAAAAAAGACCTTGGCCTCAAGCCAACGGCGGTAGGGATCATGCCGCGAGGACCACGGAGCGGCGATGGGCGCCGTACCTTTCTGAAGCATCTCTAAATGCTCCCAAAGGATGTCCCCGACGAAATCCGGAGCCAGGTCCAGGAAGCGCTCCTTCCCCAGGGCACAAAGACTGGCACCGCTCATGCAGAACTTGTGGAAGTCCACGTTCTTTAGGCTGAATTCATTCATGATCCACATTAGCCACTCGCGCACGTTGTTCTCCGTCCACTGCCAGGGGTCTGAGTGAGGCAGGAGATGGATGAACATGGGACCGGCAGAGGTGTGACATTCTGCATGCTAATGAAGCCATTTTGGAAAAGATTACAAGACTGCAGGGCACCAGACTATTGCTGTTAGTGTTGATGCACATCTGCATTCATGTATGTAGGGGAGCTGGAATGAGGAGTAACCATAAAACTGGAGCCTAAACAAGTATATGTATGATCTATGCAACTCCTGCTAGCTGCTAATATTTTTTCTATTTTATGCATATACAGTACTGTGCAAAAATCTTAAGAAGTCGACAAAAATTTTTAAATGATGTATATGTTGGTGTAAAATTCTGATGGTATGTCTTTTAGTGTGTCAGCTTAGCCATTTCAATTGGCTAATTAATACCTCATTGAGTTGTTTGACTAATTAAGGTAATTAATTAATTGAGCTGGTGGAGAATTTTAACAAATACAACGAATGACTTAAGGAGAGGTTTGGGAACCAAAGTGGTGTTTGTCCATCCTACCACATATCAGTAACTTTCAGAGAACAGAAGAAAATCTTGTTTTTTTTATTGTGTTAATCTTAATGTGCATATATTTCCCAGACAAATAGCCTTGAACATTTTCTTTTATCGCCTTTTTGTTAGTGAAACGTTAAATAAAAATTAGTTGGACAGCCTGATAATCCTAAATCATTTCCCACCTTAACACAACAATCCCCTTAAAAAATAAGGGCATTTTAAAGATTCCTTAAAAATCAACAAGCATCCAAATTCCAGGTCTTTAATTTACTTCATCGTCACTTTAATTAGCTTCACATTTAACAGCGGCACTGGGGATTGGCTCTCAGCTTCAGGCAAGCGCCTCAGACCGACTGAGACACCGACCAGGTTAGTTTACACGGGGAATTCTCAGCAAGCACAATGGCCACATGTCCTGCGTGTGACAGCACTGGAGGTCGCCCCGGCTTTCCGCACCTTTGGGGATTCCGAGACGCTGCTGCTCCTTGGTGAAGCCGCTGAAGGTGGCTTTCAAAGCCTGGGACATCATCTCCTTGCTCCCTGGGGTGAGCAGAGGAACGTCGCCGCACTCAAGATCTGTCCGACAAGGGAAAGAGTCTCCTGTCAAACAGCGTGCACTTCCATATTTGAAGAAATCACCATAACCTGGAAGCAGCTTCATGATTACAGTCTCGCGAGCAAATCGGAATATACAGTTGCAAACGCAAAAGAAAATCCCCCTTGGAGACGCCGATGTGTCCAGAGACGGGGTGGCCTTGCTTATTTGCTTTGGGTTTGACAGTACATGCTGTCAGGCCGCCATGAGCATACAGGGTAGTGTGACATCTGACCCGGTTAAAGCCTAACCCTCAAAGGCCAGTGCTGGCTGAAGACGCATCATGTGTGGGTCAGAACTGGAGGAGGGGAAGGGCAGATACTTATCAGTGAACTGCAGTGCCCCCCCCACAGACAGAAGGGACACTGTAGCCCAAGCACTACAAGGGTGAAACGGCTGGGGTCAGGGGTCTCGGAGGGGAGGGGGTGCATGGCAATGATGTCACCTCCAGTGATGCCAAGCTTCGGCCTTTGTGACACACAGTCCACTGTTCTCTCCCATTAAGACACTGGGCACCCAGTGGAAGACAGAGGCCCCTTTGATGGGTTAAACAGGGCCTGGTGGTTTCCGTAGATTCAATTAGCTTTGCTGGTCTACATGGAAACCGATGAGCATGTATGGGGTGCATGGTAAAGAAGCCCCCAGGGTGGGGAGGGGGGGGGCATTACAATGTATTGACCAAGAGCTGAAATACCCATTTCAGACCGCAAAAAAAGGCAGAGAGAGACAGAGACAGAGATCATCGGCTTCCTCGAGTGAATGAAGCGAAGTCTCCGAGCCTCATTGATGAACTCATGCTCCGTTCCTCCAGCTGGAAGCAGCGGTGGGGCCGTATCCACTTTCACTTCAGAGGGATGCTAATGCTACCATTAAGCAGGACAGGAGACGGCTATCATGGGAGGCTTTGAGTAACCGGAGCAAGTCCAGGAAGCAGGCGCGGAAGGAAAAAGCGCTTAGAGATCCGCCGTAAAAAGCCCAGGAACGCGGCAGGTGGGAAACTCCTCCCTCATTGGCGGAAAGAGGGGCACCTCGGAAAGGCCGTGGAGACTGCTAAGGATCTTATGGTTTGTATACATTTTAACCGTCACCCTGTCTTGAAACACCAACAGCTGTCTCACGTTTATCCTCCTGCTGTAACCCAACCCCAATGGCGGAGTTCATTGACTCGAGGCCTGGACATCGGCACGCCGCATTATGTGGGCGACGCAAATGGATGGGCCTGAAAATGCTCAGCAGCGTGATTTGATTATCCCGAGATGTTCCCCTCGTTCCATTTAGAAAGTCTTAATTGCGCATTAGGGCTCTCGTTTTATTGGTTTTGCGTCGAGCATCTCCGCGATACAAAAGGACCCATTTTCACATTAACATCTCAAGCATATCTTTTGTCCGACTCCTTATGCTGAATCTGGAGCCCCCTTCCACTCTCAAAAGCGAGGATGCTGGGAGTATACCGCGCTGTTTTTATTAAGCCAGAAATCTGTAAATGAAATTGCTTCCTAGCCAGAAATGAATAAATGAAATGTAACTGAACTTAACATAAGCTAAAAGATTGCACATATGTGCTTTTGAGATCAAACAAAACATATATATCTCATAAGGAACTAGAGAGTGGCCTGGGGTACGTCGACGGGTTCAGCTGGAGAGACAGAAACCCAGGTCCCCTCCCTCCGAATAAGACGGAACCAGCTGCGAAGAGTGAGGACATCTATTGCTCGGCTCATCTGTGAAATGGATCGAGTGTGTCTGTGCTTTCAAAACCCCCTCCCCAGCAGTGTGCTGCCCCCCCCCCCCAGCTGCAGCCTCCCGCTCTCCCACGCAAACCCGAGCTGACAGCGTGGGCTGGAGCTGATGCTATGTATTTTATTTCCAAGCCCCCCCCCCCCCCCCCCCCCCCCCCCCCCATCTGCTCTTTGGTTAGCCTATCATCAGCCAACTTGCAAAAATAAATATTAAAATTAACCAGCAAGAATAGCATTTCTAACATTATTGTGCTAATTACGTTGTCACCCCGGCAGATATTATGCAATGCAGTTTCTTCTTAAGCACTTCTATAGATTTGCCGTCCTTCATTAGACCTGATTCAAAAATCAGTAAAATAGTCTAACCTAGACGGTCTGGTGGTGGAAGGGAACTCAGATGTTCTTTGTTGAACGAGAACAAACAGACAGAAAGGCTAAGAGACCTTGAGGAGAAGTTTGGGAACCACTTGTCAAACGGGCATTGAATAAATGCGCGGTTTGTACAGCTTTATTTGCAACGTCCTGTATCTCGCGCAGCAATGGGCTTCTGTGAACCAGACTTCTAACCTGATTTTTGTTTTTTTTTTTCTCAGAATGAAAGTCCATTAGCAGGCGAATTTGCTGCTGTAAGACACAGTAAAGATGAGCTTTCAATGACTCACACCATCCCCGGGGCAAAGGGGGGTGGGGGGAGATCAGACAGAATATTTGGCCCTCTTGTCTTCATTCATGTCCCTCCTTTATTATAAGTCTTGTCCATTCTGGGGATCGGCATAGGGAGCGAGACAGAGAAGTAGACCAGACTAGATCAATTGCGTTGGCTCCTCTTTACCCCCCCTTGAGAGCCGAGGAGACAGAAACACACTTCTCACTCCCGCCGCTGGGTCTAGCCACTCACTCCTCTCTTGTATCCTTGCATCTCTTGCTTCTGGCAGCCTGCACACACAAGCAGGGCCTAACTGGGACGGCACCAGGCCAGACCAGGCAGTAAATACCAAACCCCTACTGCCTATTCTTCACAAGCAAAGGAGATACCACGCATCCCCCAGATGGCCCACCCTACGAGAGCCACCTATGCAACCTACGACTTGAAGCACCAGTAGAAGCTACCGCCGACTGTTTCTTTTAGGTCAAGTTTCACAAAAAACGCCCCCAGGTCGCAACCCTCCTGCCCCGCATCCGTTTACCGTGACAGCGGGAGATATTTACCACATTCTGCTGTCCTGTCTGCCATTCCTGGAGACTCCCACACAAACCCGGAACACGTCCCATTCTAGACCATCACCCCACAGAGCAGACTCCCTGGCGTGCCCGAGGAGTCTGCTTGCTTATGGGGGGGGGGGGGGATGGTGAACACATGAACCAAATTAGCGGCGACAAAGGCCGAGCGTCTCAGCCGGGGTGTGAAATCGTGATTCCGCAGTCTGGCTGTGTCTCCAGTGAGGGTTAGGGGCTGGCAGGGGGGCGGGTGACCTGGGTGACTCGCAGAGTGGTAATATGAACTGATCACAAGGCAGCAATGAATGGGAATTCTTCAGAAATCTCCTTCGCTGACATCAGAGCGGAAACATCTCATTTGACCATGCTCATTCTCAACCCGGCGACCAGATGATGCAATGGCAAGCAACTCAGAAACAAGATGCGGGGGAAAAAAAAAACACACACACACACCATACATAGTTACATGTCATACGCATGTGTGAAAGTCAGCAGCACAAGACGCTTTCTCTGGGACAGCGGCGCCCAGCCTTGCGTCAGGACGGCGTCTGTGGAGCCTTTGTTGTTTTTGCCTCCCAGCGTGTGACTCCTGTGGGCAGTGGGTGCCACTTCTGACACTTCTCGTAAAAGAAACGTGCAGGAGACACTCTGCTCCTCACCAGTTAACGCACGAGCAAGAGGTTAAATCGCTGGCCGTTTTCGTGTCCAAAGGGTCCCGACCCGGGTCAACCTTTCCACCAAATCTGTCTTGAATTATGTGGACTTTCCCTGCTGGGGTCTCAGAGCTCCCTGCTCAATCACTCCCCAACCCCACCCCCCATAAAACCTCCAGCTCCGCCACCACCCCCATCCGGACGTAACGTCGCTATCAGTGGGGCCCTTTGATAGCGATCCTTATCTTTACCAGTCTGGGAACGCGCCGCAATAAACCCCACCAACGTCAAGCGAGTCCATTCAGCCCCGGGTAGCGTGGGGGGGTGGGAGCCAGCTGTGAGAGGGGCGCTTGTTCTCGGGCTGTTTGGATTTCCATCTCAATATAGAGTTCTGGACAGGAATAGTAGAAGGCCTTGCTTCTTATGATCAACTGCCCCCCCGTCATAGTGCCAATGCCCAGAAAGGCCAGGCCATCTTCTGAGGTCACATACAGTTAAAGTCAGGGTTATCCCGCCCTGAAACACTGCCCTATTCTTAGACGTACCACGGTCTGCTGGATGGCTCCTCTCTATAAGGCTGCTGTTCAACGCCTGCAGCATTATGACTGGGCTGAGATGCTGGAACTGGAACAGGCACAAGCCAGAAGCACCTCTATCTGCCATATCCATGAAGCCTGGGCGACTCTAGGCAGTGTAGGCGCATCGGATCGTCTCTTCACACATTAACAGAGGGAAGATGAAGACATTAGCCATTAGACATTAACCGCAAGCTGTTGCTTACTCAGTCCCCTCAGGAGGTCCATGAAAATTCCCTTCCAAGGAGAAGGTTCGTCCCTTTTCCAGAAGATGAAGTCAGTTGATGCGTCAAGGCAGCTGCATTTTCCTGGAAAAGCAGCACAGGTTCTTTGCAGACCAGCACCTGCTTCTGCAGTGACGCTTGTGACCCACAAGCCATTGGCCACCAAAACATACCATCACCCTAACAAGGTCGATCCCCATGCTGACAAATGGGGAAAAATGCAAAGAACCAGGTTCATGCTCAAGACAAGACAAGGCAAGAGAGTTCCAGCAGTGTGTGGACTGTGCATCCTCCGTGGACCATGAATTACATTTAAGGAGAGCATTTCCAGAATGACGGCAAAAAGCTTTTAAAATCGGTGACGTGCCTCCAAGCCCACGGTGCCAGGATATAATTACTTCAGTTAGATCTGGATCCCACCCTGGGCCGGGAACAACTTCCCCAGTTGTCCCCCCAAGACGGCGGACTGTGTCACCTCATCAGACAAATAAAGAAATTGATCATGATGTAAGCAGACTATACCAAAAATCGCTTCAATAAGCAGTCGCTGTAACAATCCGTTAGGCCAGCCTACGCCAGGCAGGTAGGTCTACCAGTTCAGGCCAGTCTGTAATCGACAGTTAACCCGGTGTCCGTGCAGTCACCGTAAACAATCACCAAGATAAGCCTACTGGACAAAAAAAGAATCTTAGTTTAAGAAACTCATGGCAGTGTTTAGGTGTTGAGGTAAACACATGATGAATTGGACAAACTGTTTATGCTGTCCCCCAAAAGTCACCCCCCCCCCCCCCCCCCCCCCCCCCCTCGCGGCCGCGCCCGGCCCCCCCTCCCCTC
>JAODJU010000053.1:106425-119359 GCA_026776725.1 Gnathonemus echidnorhynchus | reverse complement strand
CCCCCCAAAAGCCCCCCCCCCCCCCCCCCCCCGCGCAACTGCTGCGCCAACCCTGAGCACCATTGCAACACACAGTTTCCTGACTGCAAGGCCAAATACAGTGGCGAGCACTGGGTATCCGGCCTTCCTGATCACGTAGACTAAAGACTCCGCCCATCCCACAGACAAAGGTCTTCCCTGACTGTGGGGAGGGGGGGGTACAGCCACAGCTAAGCGAGAGATGACCAATGAATACATCACCCCCCCCTTCCACCCCCCATAAAACACAGTTTTAGTCGCGTACCATGCATTCCTGTGAGGGGTGGGAGTTTTACATTTTTGAAGACACATCTACCCCCATTGTCCCCTGGGGGGTCCTGTTTGTGACACAGCAGAGCAAAGCATAATTCAGCCCATGAGACCATCTCGTACTTTCTGGACGACGCATAAAAATGTACCTCACCACTCTCACGCGGCTAAACACTGACGCCCAAGCGGCTGTGAGCAAGTTTTACGTGTCAGAGCTTTTATCCCTTTATTTTAGCATGTAAACATTTCCAGCCGGAGGTACTGGCAATGTCGTCGTTTACGAGAAAACTAAAAAAACGACTCTTCTTTCTGCTGGTCATCGTAAAATGATGTCACAGTCATGTGGCCAGCAGCGCATCTCCTTGGCCTCCTCCGGACGCCCCCTTCGTAGTCAGGGAGGAGAATCTCACCCGTGAGCTAGGAGTGGATCCTGTTAAAAATCTGCTGATGTGGAAAAGGAGCTGGGAGAGGGGTGACGACTGCAGCTGTATGCATTCCCCAACGCGACCCCCCCCTTTTGAGCAACATGTGCGTCCCATTTAAATGTGCGTCACCGGCGCCCAGCTTTCCGTCACGAGGGGCTACCGGGCGGGTGGGGGGACGCCATTGCCTCCTCCCTCATCCTGTACCCAAAATGCACTGGGGCAAAAGGGACCACCTGTGATCCGCGAATGAGAGAACTGGGCCCGAAGTGTTTACAATCATTCAGCGGGTAGGGTAGATGTGGAAGGCGTGGGGGGGTCCGGATTGTCAAGTCAGTGACTGCTGTTCTTGGGGCCGTGTCAAGATCGTCATCCTAATCGCAAAACCAGCACAGTCGCTGATTATGAAAACAGACGTTCCGGAGAATGGGAGGAGAGCGGGGTGGCACGGAGTCCGTACTGGGGTTTCCCGGAGGCCAACGAATCCCGAACGTTGACGAAGACCCGGAAAGAGACGCTCGACTGGCCCGTTAGGAGGAAGGAATCAACCCAGGCAGAGAGCTGCCATTTTCTGGAAAAAAAAATCAGACCCAGGTGGTGCAGAGGAGGCGAAGGTGGGGCGTGTTTGCAGAGGGTGAGGGGACAGCGGACGGGTGGTAGCGGGGGGCGGGGTGCGGCGGGGCGTGATGCCAGCTACAGGGCGTAACTCACCGGCGCATTGCATGCCATAGGAGTCGTGACTCAGTAATTAGCCACACCGGACGGCCCAGAGGAGACACGTCAGATGCCAGTTTAAGGGCTGAGGTGATGTGAGACAGGCTGATGTGGACCACAGGGTAGAGGGACGGGGCGGGGGCTGGGGAAGCAGTTAAATTTAAAACCTTCCCCGTCTGCTATTCTCCGGCGAGCGGCATGCTATTTCTGTTGTTGTTTCTGTGTTTTTTAAGAGGTTTCTGGGGGTCGTCTCTGCATCCAGGAAGGCGATTTTGGGAAACGCAGCCAGGCCCTCGAGACACGTACAAGCTTATCGCTTCCGGCGTGAGAGCTAGAAGGCCGCGCTGCGCTCGGGGCGCCCGAATCGTGCCCTCGCTCCCAGACGCAAGCGCACACGCCGCCTCCGTTTTCCCCACACACGGATATAGCTGAAGGTAACATTTCCTTTTATGACTAACCTTTAAAAGGCGCTATAAAACTGAACAGTCACCGAGCAGACACGCCAAATGGGAATACAGCCTTGCATGTTCACAGCTGGGTCACCAGGCAGCTACACACATACACAAGCCCCGCCCCCCGCCCCCCCTCAGGTATCCAGGGGGGCAAACTAGTCACCGTCCCCCAAACCTCTCCTGAGCAGTGTGTAATATTCAGCACTTTAAAGTGCCATGAGGGGGCACCCTGTGCTTACAATGAGGCCTCCTACAGGACAGTCAGGAGAAAGCAGTGTAGAAGGTGCTGATCTTAGGGGAAAAAAAATCAATAAAACTCACTGCATGGTTCAACTGCATTACCTCTGAAACTCTCGATACTAAAAACTACTCAGGCTACAACCTATTTTTTTCCTTCCCCTTGGGGGGGGCTGCAGGCCACATCTGAGAAACCAGAAAGGTCCAGTGTTGTTTACTCAGCTGCACGTATCCATGTGAAATCAAACGAAAATCAAACGAAAGCCGCACTTTTTTCTCCCTGGGAGTGACAGAGCAGCACACTCCGAACGGCACGCTCGACCCAAAACCCTACACCCGGCCCGACTGGGCTTCTACCAAACTGGGTCCACGTTTTGCCAGTTCTGTTCTGATGCTTTAGTCAGTTACCTTTGCCCCTCCCCCACGTACTCCCCCCCGCAAAAGATTCCTTATGGTCGCTCAACCCTGTCAGTCCCTGAAGAGTCCTCCACTAACCAAACACGGAGGTTCTCCACCACTGACGTGGGACCTGAGTGCATGACACACTGCCATATGTCATCGCTCTCAGCTTCTTATGTCCACAGCTATGTTGGACGCTGCTGGAAAGTGCTGGAAGGTCCGGCTCACTTGATTACTTTGCATGGTCGCCAATCCCATTTCTGCTATCTGTCCCAAAAAGCTGACATATATTTAAAAAGACAAATGTCATTCTACCGAGTTTTATATATGTTTTTAAACTCTGGTATCAGGTATTTCACACAAGTCTCTTATTTTCCCGGGCATATATCCGCCTTTACTTTTAGATTCACATCTGCACTGAACATGAACTGAGCACTGTAAGCAGTGCATCCAGCACTGTCACTGTCAGTTTGCAAGCGCTGCAGCTGTACGACCCAGCCTAGCTAAACTCGAAACAACTGGCCTTCAAAGACTAGAGACAAGGCAAAGGTTAGAAACGCCCTGTCTCACTGCACCTTCTGAAAACGGAGTATCTGCTGTGGTTTTAACGTACGCCGGTGCGCTAAGACGTTAACCTCTGAAATGCTTCTGTAATTTCAGACTGATCTATCGGACAGTTCTCAGTCCAGGTCACTTGACGTTAAACTATGAATCTGAAATTTAAATCTCCGTTTTTTTTTTTACTGCCGGGAAAATTCTGGAACATTCCAGTCTCCTGTGACACTACTGTGTTTTTTAAATTGTTTTTTTTCTGTCCATGCCTCAGTATGCCATGTGTAGAAACCTTACGTATTTATATTCCGTTCTGTTTAACAACACTCTCTGCACTATGACCGAGAACGAAATTGCATATCAGTGAATTATCCATGCACACTACAGCCGAAAATGACAATAAAGGTACTTTGTCTTTTGACTTGACACTACTACCATGCTTTTTTTAACACACTCTGGGAACTTTCCGGCTGACCCGCTCCCCCTGCCCCCGCCCCCGCCCCACCCTCTATCATCTACATCCCTTCTGGACCTCATGAAGAATACTATAAAACAGACCACTGGAACCCTGACGAGACATGAATTTGAGCTGCAGAAGTGGGTGGGCCTAGATGGCTCGAGAGAATGTCGGCATTATGTCACGCACGCATGCACCTGCGTTTCCATACTACTGCGTGTGAGTAAATGTGCATGCCTGCTCAGGGGCTGCATGCCAAGTACCAGAAATCAGCCCCTACCAGTCAGCCCTTGCACCAGTTCCCCTTCGTGTGCATGACACGGGTATTAAATGCTCTACTAATTTTGCATATGTACTGACACCTTGCAAAAATGAAAGGGACCTAGCAGAAGATGCTCAGGAACCTCTGACTGAAAGGCATTCTTCATTAGAGACATAATTATTTAAAGAAACGCAATGTGGCGTTCGTGCTTCCCTTTACATATACCATAAGTCTAAGCTTGACCATAACTGAAGAAACCACAGATGAGCCCATATTACACACTGGACCACGCAACAGAATCCTGCTGAAGCAGAGAGGGGGACCCCTTCCAGGGATGACTGTGCAAAGATGGGATTTTTAGCTAACGCCACCAGTATGGGCACCAGCACATTCGCGGGTGTGTGTGTGTTTGTGTGTGTGTGCTTGTGTGTGTGCTTGTGTGTGCGTGTGTGTGTGTGCTCACTCATCTTCAATCGCATGCTCCCCTACCTATCCTCTGCTTTAGCTGGAGCATACAGCCACACAAACTGGCCGCAAGCTGGACGCCAGCGCCCGTGATAGCCCCTGCGTGGTTTTACGATGTTAGCTACACGCTTTCCACCACGTCTTGCCCACTCCCCTTCCTGTCATTGTCACTGACCCCCCACCCAAGGCAAAATTGTCTAGAACTGAAAGAGTTACAATAAGTAAATAAGGATTTGACTGTGGGCAAACCCATCTTAGCCCACTGACCTGAGGCAGCATTGGTCACGCTTACGCTAGCCAAACAGGGCCAGTCGCTAACCGCTGCCCCCTCCTGCCCGCACTCGAGTGGGTGGGGACTTGGACCCAAAACTGCACACTCATCGCCCCTTTTGGACCCTGGTTACCCATAGAGACACCAGCCCAAACCTTATAAACGGCAGGACAGAGTACTGGTGAAACTGCCCCCCCAAACACACTTTGTTTTTACTCCTGTCTGTAGAAAGAGAGGGGCGGCCAGCCAAACCGCCAGGCAGAGAGTGTGAAATTAAGGATGCTCCGATTCCCCCACTCGTCTCATATTCAGAATCACACATTCCCTTCATAAAGGTATTGATCACATTTACACAGCAGCCCACCTGATCTGAAGTCGAAATGCTCCACATGTCAACACCTACCCACGGTTGGAAGACAGAGCCAATTACGCCCTAAGGGCCAACCTAGGGTTAAACGGCCACCAGCGGCAGCCTGCCTAGTGCAATCAGATGCACTCTTCCTCCCTGGCTGCCAAGTGCATGCACTAGAAGGCCACCATGGCGAGACAATCCACATTGTTTTCTTTCAGCACCGTTGAAAAGGAGAGCTTGTCTTACACATCTGTCCGATAAGCGGGGCTGAGACGCTCTTATAGCCACAGCTGCGCGGCCGAAGTTAACTGACTTCGGCAAACTCATGTCAAAGTCGGCATTTATGCTTGACGAGCAAATAAATACAGCGTTTTATACAGTTAATTCTGGAAACGAGTACAAATTGAAAGGGGAAAAAAAGAACACAAATATTTTCAAATTGCAATGGAAGCAATTAAATTATTTGAAATAAACCAATAAAGAGCACATAATGAAATCCGTGCAAGAGTACAATCCGGCATATTTGCAGGATTATAAATATGCTGACGTCTGTGCATTTTTTCACTTTGTTACAAATGTACACAGTAAAAACAGCAAACTGTCCACAGCGCCGCCCGGGCCACTTATTCCCCGTCGCTCCGGGGAAGTTTCAAGCCGGACGGGACGCGCCGCTCGGGACAGCAATGGATCGGTACCGGGTCCGAGCCAAACACAGTACAAATGCCGTGCAATTCCCACGAACAAACACTAAAAACGCCACGGCCGAAATAAAAACACTGCGATGTCTTTGCAAATCCGAAAAAGCCGTTTAGGATTCGCATGTAAGCGAAACGAGAGAAACGAGAAACGAGCGTCATGTTAACGCGTATTAACCTCTTTATTACTCATGCCATGTGTAGTACTTACCATCAACTTTTTCAGACTTTATAATAGTTAATGTCGGTTTCATATCGACAGCTGCCGTCATACTGTATGCTTAAAATGTCCTCTTTCCTTTACAGGAGTCCTGATATAATTTTTTTTTAAAAAAATAAAATATGTCGTCTTCTCTTGCGATCCAGAAATAATTTATTTTTTTTATGCTCTTGCTGTTGCACTCTTGTCCCGTTTCCTCCCCCCTCAGTGTCTTTTTTGCTCCCCTGGATAGCCGTAATTTCTTGCTGCAGCCCACTCTTTCGGTCTCCCTCTATCGCGCTCTCTCTCTTTCTCTTTCCCTCTCTCTTTTTCACTTACACACTCACTCATTCCCTTCCTTCCTCTGCTTCTGCCAGGGCGTTTCTGTCTGTCTCAGTAAAGAGGCTGGTCCCGTCTCTCTACATCTATGTCGTAAATGGGCGGCGTTAGACAGACTTCTACGTTCATTTGCCATGTTCCAGGTTCACTACGTCAAATAAAACGAGGAATGTGGTCATTGTTTCTGAGAACTTCTCGTACTATTTGTATTTGTTGTTAAAAGTTCAGCTGGTATTTTGAAACCGAAGCTGTGGGCAACGTATAATGATGAAATAAATGTCTTAATTTGACGTCATGTGCTTGCCAGAAACGTTTTACCTGAAGACCATACGAATTTATTTTGTTAGTTTATGTTACTGGTCTATCCCATATTATCCATTTTTCTCTGTCTGAGTAGAAGATAATACACATTGTCCAGGCTGGGGGAGTCACTTAGGAGGGAGGTCAGACAGAAATGAGACAGAAGATTCATTTGACCCCCTAGCAATCTACCCTAGGCGCCTGGTTCCTCATAACCTGTACCCCATTCTCATAAACACCTCTGTGCATTTCCTGTTCATGTTGTACTGAGGTGGGAAGGTGCTGGCTAGGGCTTGGGGTGGGGCTGGATTCTGAAGTTTACAGTGAGAGGGTTGAGAGAACCAGGCTGGAACAGGGTAATGCTACAACAAGGGCAGCTAGCAATCAGGCTGTTCATCTATCGTCGCCAGATTGAATCGATGAGCAGTCATCAGGCTGAGTAACAAAAATCAGTTTTTTAAAAAAAAATCTTGGTCTTGTTTTATTTATTTATTTATTCATGCATGCATTCATTTTTAGAAGGTGAATCGAACTGGGCATTGTAAATTGGCAAACATCACCAGAGCAGTGTGTGGGGGGGGGGTTGGATTGGAGTGGGGGAGACAGGCACTCTCACTGGCCACCTACAGACAATGCAGGCCCTAAGCAAATTAACTGTCATAGCAACAGATTGTTCTGATCACATGCCGGCTAGTTCGCCTGCCAGAAAGGCAGCCGCACACCTCGGGATCTTCACTACCGCTCAAAACAAAAACGCTTGTTTTGGGTTGACTGCGGCTATTCGACCGCTGTTTCCGAACTTACAGTAAATGGGCCTGCCAGCGGGTTCATCCCCGTGGGCAGGGCAGTCAATACAGCGCTGAATAATACAGCATCCCTCGCCGGCCACGCGGATCCAGTTGCATTGATCATTTATGGATTTTTCTTTTCCCACTGAAGCAGCCCTGAGACGTCCATTAGCTGACTCAGGTAGCGTTACACGAGATAGACGTCGCAGGCCGTGAGCATCCTCTGAGCTCTGGTGTAGCTAAGCGGCCGGGTCTTTGCATTGGGCCGTCAAGAGAAGGGGCGGGGAAGAGTGGGCATCTGTGGGGGGGCTCACACTTCACTCCCTCCCCCTGACTCTCTCTCACTGCTCCTCTTTGTTTTACTCTTAATGAGCTCCTTGTATCTACTCTTAAAAGGAGAGCTTGAGCCCTTCTGTGCCTGGGGGGCAGCCATTAGCACTAATAGCATTCCTGGCTGATACGGGGGCTCCCTAAGTGGTTGGCGCTGTCCAGGAGACGGCTGCTCGTAACGTCTGTGGTTTACAGCGCCCGGCACGACCGCAGCTCCTGTTAAGCGATTAAACTTCAGCCCGCCGCCACCGTCGCTCAGAGCGCGCTCAGTAAGGGGCTTCACAGGAAACGTTCCGTTGCCACAACACAGCCCGGTGCTGCCCCGCCCACAAAAGCCGCGCTGGCCAATGAACGAGCAGGGAGACCAGGGCGGCCGTTGGAATCTCGAAAGTCACATTTCGAAATGGTCCATGCTTATAACATCATTAAAAACTGGACATAAGATTACCAGACTGATCAGGCTAGGCATGTGACTACAAATGCCTGTGTTAAGTAAGCAATCCGGAATCATTTAAAGACCATAAATGCTAAATCTCTTAGTAGTCTGTGAAAGTACATGATTCATAATAGTAATATCCGTTTATGTGAATTTACTGTGGATGGTGTAAAGTCAAACGGTCTTCCAAATCCCATCTCCTAGCATCCAAATCCAGGAACGCTGGCTTATTTTAAAATTCATTCATAAATTTGGACTCGAGAGAGGCCTTAACTAAATTTCTTGGAACAAATTCTTTGCCCAGTTACAGATCATACATAACTCTGGCCTGTCATACTTCTCTGACAAAATATAAACTTCTCTTTTGGCAAAGATGATCAGGGCTTTTTTGTTAACCTCGGAGTGCTCCGTGAAAATGTTCCCCTATAGTGTGGGAATGGGATTGATGTAAAAAACATGTTGGTGAGCGAAGCAACGTTACCGCAGCTGACTCGACTCAGAATTATACCGGGATGAAGTACACAGCGCCAGCACAGATGCATGCTCCCCAGCCAGACCCCCCCCCCTTTATCACCTGCGGACCACCAGTCCCAGGACTGAGGCCTTCTAGCCCCCCACAAAGCAGAAGGTTCATTTAGCGACCTGACAAAGCGGCTTCCTGCTGAAGTCCTGAGTGTTGCCAGGTTATGCAAAACAAACATTAAAAACCAGATCAAACTGATCCTGCTGTCTGCTAAGCTAGCAAAGCTAGCTACCATTAGCATTGCTGTTAACATGTGGTACACAGCATTTGCTGTCCGTACCCTGATATTTTTAGAGCTGCTGTTGAAGTTCTGATGAGTTCTTTTGATAGCTGCTACTGGTTCAAATTTGACAAGTTGTCTTTTTAGAATTAATTTATATCCCGTTGACCCGGTTTAAGTTTAGCACAGTTGCTTGACTTTATTGATGTGGATAATGACCTCACCAAATAGGCCATGATGGTCACATAGTTTATTTAATTTCGCCTCAGCTTAATATTTTCCTTTTAGGATGTGAGAATATGTTTGCACTTTCTTCCCTGGCTTCCACACTCGAGTGTGATGGCCTGCAGTCGACCATGAAATAGCTGCCTGGGAAGGGTCATCCGCCAAGTAGATCGCATTAGTCACAGAAGGCATTTATTCTCCTGTTAGCGCCTGTACTTTGCATCAATAGCGTCGGGGTCTCATTCAGATCTCCTAAGACCTTAATTCCCGCAGTAACCCAAATAACTTCTCTGTCTGCCACATCTGGAATTAGCTGCCGTGGCAAAAAAAATCCAATCGCCGTGGGGTCAATCCCCAGACTTGCTTGTAGTTAAGGCCTCGGGGGCAGAGGGGGCATTCCTTGCCAGGCTCTGTGTTAGCACTGATGCTTCTTGGAGTTACTGATCGGTCGCCCCTCCTTCACCCCCCCCATCGGAACCCCTGCCCGAGTCTGACAATGTTCCTCTTGTGGACCCATGGCTAATCCTGCCGGCTGGGGGGGTGCCACCATGTCCCTGTGTCTGTGGAGGTCCCCCTCGCCCCCCCCCAACACCACCCCAAAGATCACAGGACACCAGTGGAGACCCTGGCGGACAAAGACGGAGAGGGCGGGCAGGCGGGTGGGGGGGGGACGAGGGTGTCAAACAAAGAGCTGGCTCTTTCCAATCAATTAGCCACGCTAAAAGGACATCACTCCACTCCATTAGCGCCACCACGCGCTGCCCGTCGCTCCTTTGTGTGGCTAATTCAATTAGCCCCCTGCCTCTTGGATCTGGCCCATGTCCCTGTCGCCCATTCCTACCCCCACGATCCCTCCCAGCCTGCGTTCGCATCCCAGGCCAGACAGAAGTTGCTCCTCAGGGGGTCGCCTTTCCCTTTCTCCGTAACGCCTCGGCCTATCCCCGACGCTCCTCCCAAAAGATCTCCGGACTGGGCTTTAAGGCTGCCCCGGTTATTCCCGCTGACTTCATGTAGATGTCGACAGGGGTGTCGCTAGAGGTTTTGGGCCCCACAAAAGCATATTATATTAGAAACAACCAGTAGTTTTTAAGTAAAGCATTTATTTTAAGTAGTAAGTAGAAACCCAAATTATTCAATATTCAATAAGTTGAAACATAAATTATAGTTCTAAAAGAGCTGTTCCGAGTTTAAAAGTTCATAGACAAGTGGTCATGGTAGCTGCTTTTTACTTAGTAACACCTTTGTAAAAACATAAAAAACCAAACATTTGTGTTTCATATCCCTTTGGGGGCCAGTGACTATGGTTGCTACTAAAAGCAAGATGGCAAGAACAGAACTGAATCAGTAGAGAGACCGTGTCTGTGCAGGAGACGTGCAGAATTTGCCTGTCATTGGAAATGCAAACTCTTCAGACTTGTCACTACATATGAGGTCACTGGGGTCACAAACTTGGTTAACCTATTAGAGCTATTTGTAATATTTTGTTACTAGTTGTCTAAGAAATAACCTAGTTACAGGCTTGTAACTAGAGGACAATCTTTTGCCCTATGAGCACAGGTCACATGACAAACTAGGTATGACTAACCAGTCCCAGAAGACATTGTGCACAATACAAAGGGGTAATCTTAGATGTCATGGGCGGGCAGAAAACATAGGAAGAAAATACAGAGTCATCAAAAAAGCAAGACGGGTAAATTTGGATGGTAATGTTTGGAGGAAGTTAACCAAGCTTGTGACCCCAGTGACCTCATATGTAGTGACAAGTCTGAAGAGTTTGCATTAAGTCCCAGCCTTGCATATTGACTGGCGTATAGAGCAGTGTGACCTGCATGCTACTTTCCCTAGCAGACAGCAAATGCCTGTCACGAGTGAACAAAGAACAACGATGAACGCTGTCGCCACTGCACCACCTTTATAAATCCTTTACGACATCTGGAGCATGTGACCTTGGGGAGCACTGCTGCTGTGTGGCAAACATGACATGGGGACGTGGCCGGGGAGGATGGGTTTATTGGTCTGGGTGGGGATAGGATTAACACGTACAAGAGAAAAGAAAAGAATCTTTTGGGAAGGAAGAAACAGAGTAGACACAAGTAACTTGGAAGTAATGCGGGGAACCAGTTACAGTAAGAACCAATCAGCATGTGGAACTCTGGTCACATGCCTGAGCCAGCCATAGGCCACGCCCCTTCCACAGTAACCTTGGCTAACTGAGCAGCAGAGAGTCTTTGATAGACAGAGGCTAACACACAGGCTGACATGTACGGGGGGGGGTGGGGGGGGGCGCGTGGACATACAGCTCCCTTCCCCTCACTGGCGCTCGCAGAGGGCAGTGAGGACCCCCCCCCCCATTTTTTTTTCCTCTCTCCTCCTGTTTTGTTTTAAGGGGGAAGTGTGCGACCGGCTGATTAGCATCGCCGCTTCCTCCTTTCCCATAACCTCCAGACCCCCACGGGCCGCCTGTTTACTTTCATAAATAAAAAATGGGACCACGTCCGTGAGGACGTGCCCCTTGTCAGTGGCGACCCCCCCCATCCACCCTCCCATGGCCCCTCTACTGCTTACCCCCCCCCTCGCCCGTTCTCTCCCACTCAATGTCCAGCTGTCAAATCACATCAGATAGGACATACGGCCCCTACATACGGTGGCCCTTGACCAAGTGCGTGTGGAACAGCACTCTGTGTGTGTGTGTGTGTGTGTGTGTGTGTGTGAGAGTTCGCATTAGTACATCGGGTTTGTGAAGCATCGACCCACCACAGACACAGTGACAGCTTTGGAGGGGGGGGTATTTACAGCTAGTCGGGGCAATGAGAAAGGGGTCAGGGAGCATGTGACCAGCGAGGAACGGGCCCCGTAAACCAAACCACACCTTCAGACAGGCCTCAAGTTCCCCCCCAACACGAGGCAGCTGGAGGCGAACCCAGAACCAGGCAGGTCATCCAAACAGTTACATAATAGAGGTTTAAGGACTTACAGGGCCGTATCTGCACTCGCTCAGTCAACTTGTCAGCCGCTAGCTCTCCAGAGCACGCACCTGTACCGACACGAAACCCGTAGGTCATGATTTTCAGCAAAATAGGACACATAGGTAGCTTCACACTCCGGGGCTCGGGCAGCGTGGCAAGGCGCTCTGCGTCGAGCGTGATAAACTGCCCGTCCCAGACAGGGCCCACGAGCCAAGAGCCACTTAGCAGTACCTGGTGGCGGCATTTAGGCGTCCAATTTAGTGCCTGACGGAAAATAAACTACCCAGTCTGGGGGCTACTGAGGAGAATGGAAGACGGACATGCGTAAAGCAGGACGTGACACCTGGGTGGGGGGCCTGGGTGGGAGGGGCGAAGCGGCAAATGTGGCCTTGAAGGAAAGTGCATAGTGCGCATTCTAGAGACAAGGTGTACTACTGAAACAGACCTTCAATTATTTGAATGCTTAATTGTTTTCATTCTTCTCATTGACGTGATTTCATAGCTTTCAACCTTTAACAATGGAGGTGACCTGGAAAGGAGGTCGCTCTTGACGCTTAACAGGCTAAATAAACGTCGTAAGAGATGTGTGGGGCGATGTGCAAGCGATCAACTTAAAAAGGCATCAGTCGTCTGACACGGGAGGTGGGACGGTTCGGTTTAACCTTTGGTAGATTTTTGCCGATTCAGTCAGACTGAAAGGGCGGGAAATTCCAGCGATGCCAATTTGCCCGGCGCTAATTGAAAACACCTCGTCCCGCGTGAGGGACGTCCACAGCCGAGGCCGTCTCTGCCAAATGCCCGAAGCGGCACCCGCCGGGGACTCGACGCGTGTCTGAGGCAGCAGGCATCGGCAGAAGCGGAGCGACGTGGTCCGGGCCGGGTCCCGGGGGTGCGGGAGGCTTGGGAACGGGAACGCGGGCCGAACGCCCTCGTGTCCACCCCAGGAGTTGAGGGAAGAAAGCTGGTGCTCCTGGGAGTGCCCCCCCCCCCCCCCCCCCCCCCCCCGCGCCCCCCCCCCCCCCCCCCCCCCCCCCCCCCCCCC
>JAODJU010000053.1:79058-93414 GCA_026776725.1 Gnathonemus echidnorhynchus | reverse complement strand
GGGGGGGGGGGGGGGGGGGGGGGGGGGGGGGGGGGGGGTTTCAGGGGTCATATGTGATACCTTACTGTGGTCATTTTCTTGGTCTCATGTCTGAAAGCAGGCCTTCTGGCCTACTCAGATGCAGAAGAGAGAAGCTTTAGGTTGAGGGCTGTCTCCACTAATGCCTGATCAAAATAAGGACCCCAGTCACACGGAGGCTCCTCGTAGGTTACTGAACCTTTCGCAAGGGAGAGTCCTGTTTCAGGGACTCCTACCTATATGCGCTGCCCCTCCCCACTCTGCTGCTGTGACATCACACCCGAAAAGAGCTCATTGGACAGGTTAGAGGATATCTTTTCCTAGGGTGGTGACACAACAGCTACAGCTTCATTATATACTTACTTTTGGGATTTAACAAGCAGGATACAATCAGCTCACCCACCTTGACAAGTTGCCTCTCAAACATCCAATTAGTTTTGCTGCAATCCTGTAAAACACAAATTCATTATTTCCAATTCGAAGAATGACCCTACTCAACCATCCAAGTTTTATACAAAGAGACGTTAACAAAATTTCCTTCTACGGACCACTCTACAATAAAATATGAATCGTAAGGTATTGTTAACTTCGTGCTTTCCATTCTAAATAAAATAAGTAAATAGAATCCGGTTTTGGTAGTCTAAACTACACATGTCTGTGAACACAACAGATTTCCTCCTCTGTCCTTCAGTGATGGCATTTTGGGATTGTTTGGGTTTATTGATAGGCTACCGTCGGCATGACAAAGGCTTTGACAAACAATGCTAATACAATCCATCCAGCACCTACATGGGGCGAGCGGACTCGCACGCGCGGCCTTCTCAGCGACCAGAAGCAGGTTAGGAAACATCTGGGTACCCGAGAACAACAGATGTTCCTGTCTGATAAACATTATGAAGATTAGCGGTGGCTGAAGCACGCTCCCACTCCCGGCCAGACGAGGCTTTCTGAATCCAGGTGGACCTTAACCTTGGCCTGAACTTTTAAAGGGCCAGGCAATCAAGCTGAGCACATTTTCTCACACGGTGACAAACACCTGGACGAGGCCCGGAATGTTGCCGGCGATTCGGGCCCATTGTTTGGGCCGCATTTTGATCTATTGTCAGAAGGTGTCTCTGGGGGATCCTTTTTAAAAATGTGTTTTCATGCCCTCGTCATTTCCTGTCATGTTTTCATAGTTGAAGGTTACAAAGAAGAATATATGAATAATAATTTGGAGGAAGCCTCTAGTACCTTGTATGATTCATGTTACATTGTCGAGACAGACAAAAATTTATTATTTTTTCGATCAAAATATTATTTCAATTCGGATAGGCATGAACCTCTTTATAATTTAGAAATCATGACAATGCATATAATTGTTAGCAACTTTGGTCACCATAATATCTGATTATCTGCGTTTATTTACATGTAGTAAAACATGTATTTTTGTAAAACATGAGAATATGCTTGATCACAGATATCCAGTACAGGTCTGTGTCTTTCATTAGCTGCTCTGCCACATGCCGCTCTGTGGATTTGTAAAGGGGTGGAAACAGTTGTGAACACTGTGCGATTGAAGATGGCAGCCGAAAGATGGCGTCTCCTGAATTTAAGATTCTTTAGATTCCAAATAAAAGTTTGGCAAAAAAAAAAACGCCATGCCGTTATGACACCTGTGTCACATTCCCCCTCCTGCCATTGTGCCGGGGAGAAGAATTAATTTGCTGGAGAAGATAAGCAGACATGATTTGCAGACTACCCCCCTCCCCCCACCCCTGAAACGACCTGGATAATTAGACGAGGAACTTACAAAGCCCCCCTGAGGGGCTGAGCCATAAACAGGACATGGAGGAAGAGACGACGAATGAAACAACAGCCTGACTGGGAGGAAGCGGGGCCCTGGAAGAGGGGGGGGCTCAGCAACAGTGGGGGGGGGGAGTGGAGGAAACAGATGATTATAAATAGGGACATCCCCCGCTAGGCAGCGGGTCACGGCCGCACGGCTGAGACAATGGAGGAACGTCACGGCGGGGCAGGGAGGGGTCGGAGCTGGCAGGCGGAGAGAGTGCGTGTGCAGCCCTGCTGCGGGGGTGGGGGTTCCCGGGGGCTTCTGCCCGCCCTCGTACCCCGAGGGGCCGTCGACTGCACAGTCTGGATGGTGGAACCTGGAATCATTCTTCCCGGTTACCTCAGAGAGGAAATCCTCATGCCTGTGCAAAATCCCCCCTCGTGATGCTGAGGTGCTGAAGGCTTTATTATTCCCGCCCCCCCCCCCCCCCCAAAAAAAAAAAACCTGCTAATGCCCCTTTGCTCCCGGAGCTGCTCACTGGCGTGAAACTCCTTGAATATTTTTAGCCCGGCGCTGACATTTTACGGATGTTGCTCTTACTTCGTGCTGCGATTTCTTGCGAGGAAACAGCCAGCCCCACTCTCTCCTCAGTCTCTCGTCATCTCTCCTTTCTCTGTTGCTGATTAAAAAAAGAAAGAAATATCTTTTCAGGGCCCTTATCGCCATTGTGTCAGCACGTTTTGTTCCCGACCCATGTTTAATCTTGATTCCCCATCAGTCCTCTGTGACACGGCCCAGCCCCGGCAGCCTGGAGCCACTAGGGCTGACCCCCACCCAACGGTGAACCCCCTCTGCAGCCCGTCTTACCACCTCCGTCATGCCTCTCCACCATAATTTGCCTCTTCCGGATTTGATCCTGCAGCTTTGGGCACAGGGCATTGGGATACACAGTGATCCCCCAGAGCAGTTCATGGTACAGGCCACAGTGAACCCCCATAACAGTTAATGGTTCATTCCATAGTGAACCCCCATAACAGTTAATGGATCATTCCATAGTGAACCCCCAGAACAGTTCATGGTACATCCACAGTGATCCCCCAGAAGAGTTCATAGTACATGCCACAGTGAAGCCCCAGAACAGTTCATGGTGCATTCCACAGTGAACCCCCAGAACAGTTAATGGTTCATTCCATAGTGACCCCCCCCCCCCCCAGAACACTTAATGGTTGGCATGGATCACGTGAAGGCATTGCTGATTTTTCATTGGCTGCAGCGAGGAGCTTTAGCTCTCAATTGGGTGAAGCTCTTTCCACAGCAATCCTATGAAACTGGGGCTGAAGAGGAACTCTCAATGAAGCACATTTCTGTTACAGGAGGATGCACAGCTGGAGCGGTAATGTACCCAGCTGTGTAAATGGGGGGGGGGGGAAAGAGTGACAAGGCAAGCTTCATAAAAGGAAATGAATACTGACATAACACTGCAATCTTACCAGCCGAAAAAAGTTAAGTCTGCAGAATACGATGGAAATGTGACCCACAAAGTATTTCCAGCAGAGAAGTATACAGTGTTCCTCAGAACATTCTCTGTGTTATCATCTATAAATAGTTCAGCTTTAGAAGTCAAACATTTTAAAGTTCATGACTTTCCGTGAAGATCTAGAGGGGACCAGCTAGATCTTGAAGCATTCTGCATCTTTTACTGGAGGGCTGCTAAAAATGTTTTGCTGATCTGATTAATATGAATTTTCCTCGGAACATTACCTTAAATGTCTGAAAAAAAAGCTGTCAGTTGTACATCTCACTTTTTAAAATATGCCAGCTGGCCTGACTGTCCATATTAAAACACAGCAAGTCTGTTTGCTGGTTTGCAGGTGGTTTCTCAGCTCAACTGCGCCCTCTATCAGTCAGTTGCTACAGAACACTTACCTCCTAAACCCTCCATAGCAATATCAGGTCTCAGCAACACAACACATTTATCAACACCCAATCACATTTGGGAAAATAACCAAGTGAAGTTTTTTATTTTTTTCCCCCAAGAGCTACTGGCTTAATTTCTTTTCTTTAGCATCCATTAGTCTGTCATTGCCCCTAGTATAATACTTCTGACTGAAAGGTCTGTTGAATAATGTATTGCCTGGCTTATGCCATAGGTGTTTGGGCCAAGTGTATGAGAAGATAAGTAGTGCAGAAGGATACTTTTTCCATTCTAAGTATAGACTTTGCCTACAGTTGAGTCCTAGTACCCAGGTTGTAACAGTAATGCATTCCGGCCTTGCTTTCCGTTTCACACAAATGAGCCAAAAAGATGAAAGTCTTCCGCGGGGGCTAACATAGCTAGCTGGCTAGCATTCTCCATATCGACATGGAGAAGTTGGCTTTTTAGGGAATGAAGGAATACACCAGATTTTCCTGGGTGTGCAGGGTAGGGTTCGTGGCGTGGTGAGCAAACAGGAGCCCCGGGTCTAACCCGTGTTGCACACTTTGAAGCCTGTGGGC
The DNA here is from genome assembly GCA_026776725.1 of Gnathonemus echidnorhynchus. Lineage (NCBI taxonomy): Eukaryota > Metazoa > Chordata > Actinopteri > Osteoglossiformes > Mormyridae > Gnathonemus > Gnathonemus echidnorhynchus. The sequence continues at coordinate 89,129 of JAODJU010000053.1, read as the reverse complement.
TTTGTCTGAGGAGGCCAGTGTCTCGTTGTGCCAGCCTATTTTTGTTCCCCTTTCCAGTGTTTCGAAAAACAGCATCCGGCCCTTGTGTCTGGCTGTGGAAGGCCAGGCCGTTTCCCGTGTCCCCAAATCGGTTTCACACGTTCGGCTTTGCCCAAAGAGACCCGGGGGAGGCCAACCGAACCCAGCGTGGATCTCGCTGCCCGTCGCATAAACATCACAAACTATATGCAGTGAATGTGGATTCACAGCTACATCAAATAGCTGCTGTTAAATACAATAGCGACCACTGCCTAATTCTCACATCTTTATGGGGTTTCGTGTTCAATCGACAAAGACTTTTTTTGAATGGTTTCATCTACACAACCATCAACATACTCTTTTTTACTCATTTCATAAAGTATTCTAAAAACATTCATGTTTCCAAAGTAATGGAATTCTTTATAGTTTTTTTTTTTTAAGCAGTCAGTTACTGAGGCCCACTGAGACACATAGTTTCAGGGGCTTTAAGAGGGCGCAGTCTGTCCATCACAGAAACCAGAAGGCAACTTCTCAAGCTGAAAGTTGCCTGTTTAACTTCCCAAGAAGCGCTTGACGCCCATGCTATCGTAAGAGCAGAGAGCCCTCTAGTGGGCAGACATTAAAAAGACACTTATTATCGCGCAGCGTCGATAGTGCATTTCTTTATTAAATCCAGATTTGGCTGTCTAAAAGCGCAGATAAATGAATTTGTAATCTAGTGAGTATCCCATACTGGGTTTAAGCTGTCAGACATATCTGGAGGACAGGGGCCTCGAGGTAAATGTATAAGCATGTGAGGCACAGCAAAACAGTGAATTCGCAACAGACATTAAACTCATGCTTTGACACTGCGAACAAAACCAGGGTAGAAATAAATACACTCACTCAATTTCATTAACTTCATTTTATACTTTTTCAGTGTTTCAATGAACTGTTGTCACTACTGTTCATTAGTTTTGTTGCTGTTGCGGCTGCTGCTCTCGCTACTGTTCCTGCCGGTGCTGATCGCGTCATGTTGCGTAATTTGTTTTTAAAATCATTGAGGTCACAAGTAGAAAATACTTTGCATTGATTTTTTTAATTGACATTCATTGTAATATATGGTGTTTTATTGGTCTCTGCTGCTAACGTAACTTAACACCTTAAACAGACTAAAGGACCAAGGACGTAGAAGCAAATCAGGGGGCGTGGTGGGGGGGGGGGGGTACCCGGCAATATTTGATTTGCCTTCATTCGTCCGACCCCAACAGAAAACTTTGCATTTAAAATATTACGCTGCATCCACCAATATCAAACTCTCTCCGACGTCCTTGTGAAGGACGAATGAAAAACGACACTGTAGGAGTGTAAATAAATGCATGTGACTTATTTTATAGAAAATCCAATTAAACTGAATCACAAAGAACATGTCAAATCCAAAGATGATCTCCTTCGTTAGAAATTTGCCAAAGCAAAACGCATCCGCCATTCTGGCGTTTACAAATACGGTCCCTGAAAGGGAAAACGTTTTGTATTTACTGTATTCTTTGCACCACTTGATGTCAATGGACACCAGATTCTCCTTTTTTTTCCTCATTTGTATAATTGTACACTGTTCTGTTTAAAATAGGCCTTCATATCATTAAAACCGGTTATATAATATTACGATTATTCGACTTTGACAAGCTGAGGCAAATAAAGTGGTCGTGATTAATCTCTTGTAATTTATTGACATGCTATAACCTTCCTAAAACAACTGTAGGCATTTACTTTATTTCCCTCAGGAAATTATTATCGCGCGTAAATTATGTTCTTTTGTGGGTCATATAATATCGAGGATTTCTACTGTCAGTGAATTTATCGCGCAAACCACGAATATGCAGACCTTTTATTCTACACAATATGTCTTGATGAACAAAATAAAGACGAGGGATTGGCGCTGTATTATACACTACCCTCTGGCTCCCTAAAAACTAGAACCGGCTTCAAAAGTTCACGGTTTTGGTTTTGATATTTAGCTTTGCACCGCTGTGCGCTCTGACTGCCACGGTGGCGTGAAAAGTCGCCGTTTTCCACCCTCGCGGCCCTGGTGCCGCCTGCCCATTTTCCAATCCCCAGGGCCACAGTTGGAAAATGAACTTTCCTCATCGCAAGATCATCTCTTTGTTAACTCTGTAAGCTAAACAAATAAAAAATTATACCTCACTTAGAGCCTCCATTACCTCATTTGGTGTGATCATAGCTGTCTGTATATTGCTATAAACTCCTAAATATACAAATATTTTACATTTTTGCGGCATTCCACAAAGGGTGTGAACCATACCTTTGTTTATGTGCAATATTATATATATGATGGCTTATATATTAAGCCTGGCCTGGTGATTTAAAAGAATTTGTTAAAGAATTTGCTTAAGCGTTTTATTCAAAGTAATTCTTCTTTTTTTCTTTTTCATTTTTTTGTGCCATACTTTTATCTTATTACATTTAAGTTTGTATGTTATAATATTGGCTGGTTTGCAGAACCACATACTACATGAAATAACAGAACAAATAACAGAAGTTGAATTTGGAATACGCTGCTTTTTGTATGTTTAACGTACAATTTTACATTACTGACCTTAATGGTTTTAATGACATTTCTTTTCGCTGATTCGGCGTATTTTTTAACTCGAAAAGTCACCAATAACACAGACGCAGAGATTCCTATCCATTTGAAGTTCCCAGTCATCAAACCGTATCTCCGACTATAGCTTTGTTTTCTTCTCCCGATTTCCCGCTAGGAGGCACTTTAATGCCCGCGCTCCATAAAGCATGGAATGTTTATCCCGGGCGATTCTCGTCCCCTTTTTAATCACTGTAAAATATAAAGCGTCCGTTCGGATGCTGACAATAAATCCGATTTAGCATTTAACAATTCTTATTTTATCTAACGTAACTATTCTTAGTTTATCTTCTGTTTCCTAATTTTACGTCTGTCATTCGTAGGAGTTTATGCGATTTCTCAAAATATTTGTGTTGCGAATAAAATATTAGCATTATTACCACATTCACAAAATGTGAATATCGAATCGATTAGTTGCTAGTTGTTTGTTTATTCATTTGTCCGCTTATGTGCTCACTTGTTTATTTATTATTTATTTGTTTTATATATATATATAGATAGATAGATAGATAGATAGATAGATAGATAGATAGATAGATAGATAGATAGATACAAATGTATAAGTCGTGGGATTTTCTAAGGATAATTCCTAATGTTGTTTCATAGGTTTTGGCGCATCTCAGCTGAATTTTTGCAAACAGTTATACTCAGGTAATGCTCTGCTTTTGGTGGATAGTATATTGAAGCTTATAACATTCTGATTCAGAAGCGGTAGTGTTTTAGGGCCGGGATGCTCGGTGATCTCACCTCTGGGTGACACGACTGACTTCCCTCAGAGACGCTTTCCATTTGTGATGAAGGCACCGCATAGGAAATGGAGTTAGTGAGCTGAGAGGGGTCAGCAGAACAGGAAAGACAAGCCCGCTGGAAACGCGTGTCTCTGTCACGAAGCCGGAGCCGCTCGGATCCCGCTGGTTTGTTTCCCCAGAGACCCATCAAGCAAACGGGTCACGCCGCTCCAGAGCCCCATACAGTCTCGTTTAAAAACAATAAATATCACTGCCTCGCCGTTTATTGCCGTTCGTTATTCTACTCTCACTTCAGCTGGTTCCTATAATCATTGCTGCTTTAAAACACGATACTTTAAAAAGAATGATTTTATTTGAAACCTGAAAACACCTGCATATTTAGCTACGTTGCATGTTTCTAAATGCTTGATATGAAACATTATTCTCGAACTGTGCATTTCGGGAAGAAATTCTGTTTTCATTAAGTATTTGTATATGTAATATTTGGTATTTTTCTTCAGTTCAATCCAGTGGTAATGGTAAAATTTGTAGAGATGTTATACACAACGTTTCGAATAGCCCTATTGTATTTAAGTGACGTTCTTTTTCCAGTGTTTGGAACGTTTTCCCCCCATTGTAGTTTGTAACTTTGCACTAAAATCAGGTGATTCAATTTTAAATTTGTTATGAGAGCAATTTCACAACAATCATTTGAACGCACTATTACGCGTTCCCAGACGCTAATGGGAAGGTGAAACCGGTTATAGGCCGGAGGTCGCTTGTTTTCATATATAAAAATGGACCACACGCTTTTTTTACGGTGCTGTTCCCATTTATGCTAAATTTCCCTTATTTCACGGTTCAGCGGTCTTGCAGTCCGGACTCCCTCCTACACGAGGATGCAACGGGAGATTCGTCACTCCTCCCTCATTGGCTGCCGCTTGCACCTTCTCGCATCGCGGTGGCATATCCCCCATTCCCATTCATACACCCCGCACTCCCCGTGCCTTTCAAAATAACGCACAGCCGTCCATGGTAACTATTTTTTCCCTAGAAGGATCTCATTATTTAAATTGGATAATAATTTCAGAGAAATATTTACCAGCTGTCAGCAAAATATCGAAAGGTGAGTGGAGGAAAAGTGCTATTCTGATTTTTTCCACCCCGTAACTTTACTAAATTGCAGCCGCAGCTGAGAAGGCAGTCCTATTCCGATGCTTCGGTTTCAGTATTTTCCAGTTTTCCTTGTCCGTCGACTGACACTCCTACGTTTTTGGTGCCCTGCGCGTAATGTCATCCATTCATTGCGTTATCCACAGGCAATGCGTGTATTGAAATTACATTCGTTTCGTTATAGTTAATTGCGAACGATACGTTAGTTCATGTTCTTATGTCGTGAATCTTGATTTCGATTGCATTATTTTTTTGCCGAGACACGTGTAAAACACGGATGTGGAATCGTTCGAAATAGGTTTGGTATGCACTTTATCGTGCGCAGCTAATAATTTCTAGCGCGAGGTTAAATGTAACATAATCGAGCCGCAGCCTACAGGCTACAGGAAAGCAGGGGCTGTTACCCAAGCGTCCTCCGGAGCCTCCAACCGGCTAATTGAGTGCAGATGCGGACATGTATGCCCCTTTACGTTTAGGAATTGGATGCATTTGGGAAACTTTATGAGGCGAACCCCATCAGCCGCCTGAAAGAGTTAAACTAAAGTTTATACTATGAAACATTTATCCGAAATTACAAATACTGTTCACGTTCATGTATAGTTTGTAGCACGACAAAATACATATACTTTTTATAATAATATTCAAAAGGAGTACCCTACAAAATTATTTATCGATCATGAGAGTTGCTTTTCTTTAAAAGCTGTCTTGTTCCCTTGGTCACCGTTTGTTTCGTTAACCTAAGTCCATTGGCCTATTGACTTATGAACAAACATTTCCTTGTGGTTGGTTAGGCCACAGAACCTAATTAAAGTAATAATTTGTGGCAGTTTCGGCACATTTGTCGGTGTTACTTTTTCACAAATCTGCACGACATTATTTTCGTGGTCTTTTGCAAAGACCAGGGATTTTAAGCAATGACTTTAACTGTTTACGTAATAATACACATTTCATGTCGATTAATGTAGACCAATATGTTTAAGGGATGACAGTGTGTTTAAACGAATTTGTCAGTCAAATGGAGGGATAAAGGCCTTGACGATCGGATAGACCAGTTTTTAATGTGCGGTTTTAATTTAATCACCGTTCGGTGACACATTTACGGCATGTTTAAACACGTATAAAATGAAATGAGTGAATAAACAAACACACTGGACAAGGTAAATAATATTCCTATTGCCAAAGGAAGAGTGTAAAAATAATTATTAATAAATAATAGCCGGGTGTCAAACAATGCAAAAATCAATGTGAAAGTTACGCTGAAATTTCTAAATAGCCCCATTTTGCGATTGGAATTGCTGAATGTCTTATGCCAGCCGGCTCAGTAGTTGCAGGCTGATCCAGAGGGTAAAGACGCAGTCCCCGGAGTGCCCTTTCACCCTAGACTTTGTAAGCCGCACTTATTAAACGGGAAAGTGCTTCAATATGCGGCAGGCTTTTGCAACAACCTGATGGTGGAAGCAGATGGCCTAATCTAATTCTATTTCGCAACCTACTGCTGTTGTATCACGACAAATACAAATACAACAACAAGAACAAGAACAACAACAACAACAATAATAATAATAATAATAATAATAATAATAATAATAAATGCTTAAAACTCGTTTAAATTTCTATACTGAACAAATAATACCGGGAAATAGTTGCAGTTTTGTCAGTATGGGCTAGAAAATCAGAATCCCGGCAAATCTGGCATTAAACACTGAGATGCCGTTAAAAGCACGGACGCGTCTGCTGTGGTGACGTTTGCTGTATTTTGTGTAGCAGACCGACAACCGATTTCCCTCGTTACGTGAAACATAACATAGCAAAGTAAATACAGAAAACCGTTCATTGAGTAAAATTAGTTATGGGAAATACGGCCGCATTTAAATCCGAGCCCGATAAAATAAATCGCTACAGATTTTTAAAACTAAGTCAATAGATTATGAAGACACGTGGAACAAAACGGATATTGGAATTAGATCGGTGCCAGAAATTAAATAACCCGAGGCATCAAATATAGTCGGGAAAGAGCAGTATTTGTTGGCAAAGGGTAAAAAATGTATGCAATTCTGGAATAATAAAACTAAACAAATAAAATAATAAATATCTGAGAAACTTCGGAGATGCCCCTGGGGCGTCACGGTTTCAGTACTGGACAGAGACCTATTCAATAGCTTATTAAATGGACACAAAAAGGTTCCGCAAAGCCATTGCGCATATTTTCCCGCTTTAATGTGGGCCCTGTGCTAACTCTCCTTCAGTACGGACAGTATAAGAGGGCAACCGGCTGGTCTTATTGTAATGATTGGGGGGGGGGGTTGATCTTTTGATGAGGAACCGCAACATTCCGCAAGCGATAGTATAATTCTGGGCTGTCATTGTTAATGCAATTGTTAAAATATCTTGTTTTGGGTTCGAAATTCTTGATGTTCTTGACTTGGTATCATCCTCATTTTGACACAATGTGATTTTTATTATTATTATTAGTAGTAGTAGTAGTAGTAGTAGTAGTAGTAGTAGTGGTGGTGGTGGTCATGTTATAGGCCTCGTAGTAGTAGTAGTAGTACTAGTGGTACGCCTAGTAGCAGTAGTACTAGTAGCAGTAGTTAGTAGTAGTGGTGGTAGTAGTTTTTCCTCACATAATTTATAATTCTGCCGCCTTTTCCAGGGTCTGTAAAGTGAAAATCCCACCATTTTCAGGCCCTTTTGACAATGTTCCAGACTGTCCCAGACACCGCGTCTTACGTCAAGGTAAGACAACATCGTCTCTTCCATCAGGTAATACTCGGGAAAGGGTTTGGGTTTCTCGTTAAATTTTACTTTAACCTTTGCTTTAGCATCATGATTGCGATTTGTGATTTGAATGTAACTATGATCAAACTCTAATTGTATTTTTAAAATTAATTGTTTTATTGGTATGCTGTGAAATACAAAAAAATCCTCACGTTATCTTTGACGTCAGGGTTTCGGGAGTTAGTTAGTGGACGTGGAGTTTGTCGTCCTTGTCACATCCACCAGTTTCTTTCATTTAAAGCAGAGCCTTGCTGTCAGTGTTCACGTTCAACAGTGCGATCTGATTTTTTTCGCGAATGTCAAAATAAATTTAAGGCTTTTGGCTTCTACAGTGTGGCGCCCTGATTACTTTTACATATTATCATATTTGACATCATACAGTTTTTCTCCCCCCCCCCCCCCCCACCCCATCCGCCAGTCTCTAAAGAATGTAAACAAACCAAATAGCCAACATCTGGGATACACGTTTTAAAACTCTTTACATCAAATCATTAGGAACAGTATGGACAAAAAGGCCTTGAAAGCTTTGATTTATGATTGTGAAATCTATTTTCTCTTTTATCTCCATTAGTATATGACAGAAGTCTTAAATACACTAATTTGAGAAACAAAGCTTGATATTGAGATAATAATGGTTTCAGCAATAATGAGGTCAGACCCTAACATTTAAGATGCTTTACAATATTTATCCTAATTAAACAATCCCTTTAACTTTAATGTATTTTCACAAATGCAAATGTAGTCCTTTTGCATTATATGTAACTCAAGAAATGGGTAACACTTTACATGAAGGGCCCAAATAACTTAGTAACTCAGTTACTACTCAAGTACAAACTGCAAAAAAATATAGTAACTGCATGAGATACATTAACCCTAATGACTGATTGATGATGGACATGGGACCAGTATGTAATTGACACTTAATTTCTGGTTTATTAATACAAAGTAAGAATGTACTGTTGTATTATTTGTACCCCCTCGATTAACGTGTTACCAACACTTGCATAAATATAGCTTATATTTTAAAGATTCCCAAATGGAAGCATTTAGAGAATACTTCGTGTTTAGCAAATCGCCCATACAGAACTGTGTGCCTGCATTGTAGGACATGTCGAAAAAGTCCTGAAGTCCTGACCAGGCAATTCATGATTTCTCCATATTAAACTCTTTTTTTCTCCAGTGGATGGTGCTCTGTTTTGAAGACCTATCACCCTTGACTTTTGAGATATACAGAGCAGTAATATCGTTTGTGTTGCTTCGCACAAAGAGCAATTTTCAGAGTGGTTCAGCCTTGGACACTATGAACAATTCTCTGTTTGTTCCCAGGGGTTCTTACCACTGTGGAATGTTTAAGGAGAAAATACACTTTGAAATAAAAAAAACCCTCTTTTGCAGCAAACCTGGAAGACAAGAACATTAGGAAAATGAAAGTTTAATATTACAGTTCCTTTTCCCTAATAAGAACATTTCATCTAAACTCAAAATTAAATATTTATTACCATAATACATTTATTATTACATTTTTTGAGTGTGTGTATATATACGTGTTACAGCATATACATATACAGAAATGTATGTACTTTAAAATGCGTCATAGTGATCTGTTCTATCTATTGGGGTCAATTTCCACAAAAAGTATTCTGTGTCATTTTCGAACATTCTTGCATTTGTGTAAACTATAGAATCTGGGAAAGGGGAAGTTATTACAAGGGGGCTATTTTCATATAACGTGGCATCTGTCATTCAGAATTTCGGTCATGTTACGAAAAATGTGCATTATTCTGCTCAGAATGCAAACCAGACACAGCCCAGGAGAAATTTTAAAGAAATATTCAGCTCCATTCAGGCGAGTCTGCAGTCTAGCTGTAGTTTTGTTTGGGTAAGGCCAGGCGAGACTGAAGCTCTCCAATAAAAATAAATCTCAAATTAATTATGGCTTCAAGCAAGAGGCCAGACAGTTAGAGTCTGTGTGCAGCAGTGCTGCAGCCTCCACTCTCTGCATTTACTATTTTCACATTGGCTTTGCCTTTACCCATGAGAAGGAAAGGGGCTAACCAGAGCTCTCCAGTCTAGCGTACAGCCCTGGGCCATAGTCCTCACCACGTTCAGGCTGAAATATGTAAAAAGTTCGTAACCAGAGCAAATTTGTAGATTCTTCCTGGTTAAACATTAGTTTACCACAGTTTCAGCAGTGACATTAGGAGGAAATATATGATCGTATTGAAGGTGTATTTATATAAATATGCACTATTCCTCCTGTTTCTGGATGCAGGTCTTGTAAATGACTTATATATTTGCAAATTATTTATATAAGGTATACAGCATCTTAAATACCAATAAAATAAATTACTTGTAAATTTTGCATGTTAATATTTTATGATACATGTATGGTAAATGTTTTGGTAAATTATGATAGGTGTACCTGTAAATGTAGGTGTATCTTATTCCAAAAAATACCGAAAGATATTTCTTAAACAAAACAAAAAATTGTGTGAACCCCCCCCCCCCCCCCCGTCTCCCATTGTTCCCTCCCACTTGCTGTTCATTCCCAATGGTGAGTAGTTCCTGGCCTCCTGTAGCTCGTGGTAGGAAGAAATGTCTGGCAGTGAAGTTCCAGTGTAGATCCAGATGTTCTGTGGTGCACTGTATAAACCAACTTTCATTTGTTTACTGGCCTTTCGAAAATGTTTGGTATTCATTAGGCCCTGGCAAGTCATGCCTGTGGAACGCCCC
>JAODJU010000053.1:61332-79048 GCA_026776725.1 Gnathonemus echidnorhynchus | reverse complement strand
AACAAAAAAAAAAAAAAAAACTATATATATGCAGTCATATATATATGAATCATGAATATATATATATCATGAAATAATTAAATGATTGTGGAACTTTTTCTTTCTTTAATGTCTTCGCGTTATAACATTATTAACGTGAAGCCCTGCATCAGTTGCAGTTAATTTTGCATTTAATGTCTTATTTCGTTTTTTAAGCTTCATCGGTGGGAGCATTATGTAACGCAGCAAAATTATCCTTCTGCTATAAGCTTTTTTTTCTTGCAAATACCATTATCGTTGGCAGATGCCGATATGATTATAAACCGTCTATGATTTTATAAACGCAATGAAGGTAAATTAACTTGCCATGACTAAACCGTGGTGCATTTGCAAGTCACATGTCTGTAGTACATAACTATTTTAGGACGGATATTCTTTGTTAATATCGGTAAGGGTCCAAAATAAATAAAGACTGCTAAACACAAGAGACTTATGATACGCATTGTCCAGAGCAGATGCTATTTCAAAACAATTTTCGAAAGCCAGCATTTCGACAAATTTTACTTTTGAGTTAAACCGTTTTTTAAAATCTAAATTTAATATGAGCAAAAGGAGACCGCCACCAAAAAGTTAAACAAGGTGTCTCCCTTAATTAGAATACACTGAATTGGCCTCAGGCAGGAGCAGCCTTGACCCCTAGCAGGATCCAGATGTGGAGGTCTCAAGGGGGGCCTCCCCCCGGGCAGACCCCCAAGTCGAGAGCAGACAGGCCGACCCCTGCTGTCGGTGACGGCGGCCCGGGCTCCGCTTCGCTCAGTTGCAGCCGCTCCCCGAGGCGGAGCCCTGTTGGTCTGGTCACGTTCACTGCTGGCTCCATGTCACTGGAATTGCGGCTGAATTGATGAGGGTAATTTGAACAAGAAAAATGGTTGTAGGAGGGGAACTCCGGCCGCTAGAAACGCTAAGTCGGGTAAAACTTAGCAAGCGGTCACTTTGTAACTGCTTCACCGCCAACGCAAAGTAACATTCTACATTATTTTAACAAGAGAATGAAGAATATGTAATAATATCAATGATAGCAGCAGTATCAACATCTGGATGACTGAAAATCGGAAGATCGCTTGGATTCCATTTTCATTTAAGCATAATTTTTGTTTTGGCACAAAGACTGGTTGACATCTCAAGCTGTGCGTGGTGGGAGCTGCTCATAACTAGGGCTCCGGTTTTGGGTCCAGCAGATATTGTTTCAATTTGGGGGGGCAGATCTGAGCGGCTACTGTGAACTTGGACAAACGGCGCACACGTGCAGTGCAGCCCGTGCAGACACTGCGGCGGGGGCTCACCCCGGTCCCATTTTATTAATGGTTGTTTTAGAGGAACTGCCGAGGCCTGGACAAGCGGCGTAAACGCTAGGTTGTTGAATTCCCCGTAACAGGTATAATCCCACTATTGGATTTTCTCCTGTTTGATTTACAGTCAGGATATTGGTATTTTAATGAAGCGCAGCTGTTTGCTATGGAAGTTTCAACTTTATTTATTTCGTACTGTGTCAGACTTACACGTTTTTATCGGACCCACGAGAAAAGGATCAAAGAAAACAGACAATTTAAACTCTGAGATAGATAAAAATCAGCGTAATGAAGGCGTTTTAATGTCTGATGTATAGATTTGGATGCAAGAGAAAAAAAACGCCGTAGGTGCTTTTAAAGTTATTACAACATAGCCGTTGTTATTCCTTAAAATCAAGTCTCCTAATTTGTTAGTAATCATACAAACCTACCCGGCAGCCGACGCTGCATTCCGATGTAAAAGCAAACGACTTAATCGCACTTAAACAGATTAGAACAATGCCGTGGACATTTCGAAGCAAAAACATTTTAAGAAGAAAAAAAATTCCATTGTTTTCTCTGCTTATCTCCTCGGGACAAGTATCCTGCTTTTGGTGTTGTAACGAAAGGGGGGGCTTGATGTGACACACAACGCTTCCTTCTCAAAAGCAGTGACTTCACTTCCCAAAATTAGAAAAAAGAAACCATCCGGCTAACTGTCTCTCGCTCTCCGCCACATAACCGGGGCTGGAATTAATTCAGGAGCGTGTCATGTTTGGGATATTGTTCGGGTCCGGTGAAAATTGCCCAAAATGGACGGAACTATTAAGGTAAGGGTGGGGAGCAGTGAGTGCGGGTCTCCTTGCTGTTTATCAGTCGCGCCTCCCTTCAGCGTGAGTCTTTCTGCGCACCGACCATGCGATGCTCCCGGGCTGCCTTTCTCCTTCGCTCCCAAAGCGGTAACCAGATTTCCTTCTTTTTTCCTCTTTTCTTTTGAGGTTTCCTTTTTCCTTTGCGACCGAAACCCTGCTAAAAGGGCAGAACCCTTCGTCCGCCTACCGAACATTTGAACTTGAGAAAGGTTTCGATTTTGGAAATAGACGCGAGGCAAGGAGTTGAGGGATTTGGTTATTTTTGGTTTCAGACACACTTACGGCTTATTATGCGGTGGTGATTGTTAAACTTGGATATGCGTTGTGACTGTGTTGATTAAAAAACAAGAGTGTTATTTTTTTTGTACGAGGTAGAGATGGTCAGTACTTTGTTACTTATTTGTAAGTGTCAAACTGTGGCTGCGTAATAGTGATGGCACTGCGCCCGATTTACTCAAAAAGTGTCATCGCAATACATACTTAAGTTTTCAAATAGCCCGGGAAAAAGGTTGGTTTCCTGAATCGTGGTATTTAGCGTACGTTGCGTGTTGTATGTTTTATTTATTCACGAATTTGCACGCAGATCAGCATCCGTTTATGTGCATGTGATGCTTCTTACCCGACTTGATGCATCTGCGAAAAACCCGCAGCTGCCAGTAACGCGGCGAACCGAAGCAGATCTAGTCTAAAAAAAAACACAAAACTCTTTGCAATTATTAATTATTCAAAAGATTGAGACAAAGCGACGGCTTTTGTACAATAGAAGCAATGCCAATTTAGGTACAAAAAAAACATTTATTACTGCTAGAGACCTGTAGTAGTGCGTACTTTTCTAAATATGTACATATATGCTATATACACCGATTGCGTATATTGCACAGGCCTAATACATTGTATTAGTTAAAACATCACAATTATTAAATAATTTAGGCTACATAATGAACACCAGGTAGTAGTGTATTATCGATTAGGCTGGACGATGTGTTTTTCATATGCTGCAGTTACACAGGCTACAAGTCTCATAACAGCAAATCTTGCTCTTTCCCTGACGGGTTTCTTGCGGTTGAAATAGTGTCATTGCAGCGCTGGGTGTGTTGCGATTATGAAGTCCACAAGATCCACAAGATCATGTAATGCCGCTTAATTGCTTACTGAGGGTTAAATCATTTTCGACCGAGAGCGCAGCAAGTGCATCTGATGGAAGTGGACCGTAAGAGGGTGGAAACGAATGAAATTGTCTTTTATAGATTTTGCATGTTAGGTGCAGTTTAATATGTGCGCCTCCTGATCTGTTAGAGTATTTTTAACTGGCGGAGAAACTCACACTTAATTGCGCATCGTTAACAAGCGACCGCGCCTTTGATGAAATTGTCCGATAAAGTGACGTACTGGCAAACACTTTGGGAACAAAAAAACAAAACTGCTAAAATGCAATAAGCATTGCTTGGAGAAAAAAAACGCACAGCCGTTAACAGTAATAATTTTTATTTATTTTGAAAATAATTCTAATCCTGTTTAACTCGCCTAAATCGATTACGTTCACATTGTATTTGTCATAGTACTATTAATCAAACAGGTTTTCTTTTTTCATTCATAAAAAACGTAAATGATTATTTAATATTATGCTACATTCAGCATAGAACAGATTATAAAATGAATGCAGGATGCCGAGGAGCTCAGTTTTTGATTGAGCTGTAACCGTATCCTGACCAGCTCATCAAAAGTTCGGGGTTATCGAGTCATCCTAGCCTTCCTGTTCTACACAATCTGGTTCCCCCACAGGCTTCCCTTTCCTCTTTAAAAAAATTTTTAAAAATAATAAAATTAAAAAAGGCAGAAATACCCACTAACACTGCAGCGACTAGGGCGTGTGAACGCTGTTTGCGTCTTAGCAGATGTGAGCGCTGCTGTCTGGGATTTCGGCGCTATGAACGCGGTCCAAGTTTTAAACTCTGACGCACACCCTGTCCGTCTGGCTGTGGTACTCCCTCCGACACATTGTAACAAGCTATCATGACCTTGGCATTTATATTTATGTTTATGTCATTAGTTTACCAGTAATACAAGTAATTTGATTGTTACAATCTATGAGAAACATTAAACTCATTACTAAGTTACCTATCCTTGGATATACTGATAGCGATCATGTATGCTTGTAGGCTGAATTACAGTAATTTTATTAAAAGCCTTTATCATTTTTTGTTTTTAATAATTGCTTTTCTGGCCATTTTGTGAATGGTTAAGAGGGATTTCACCTCGTTCCAATTGTACCCTTAGAAAATGAAAAACAGGCTTTTAAAGACTTTACAATCACAGGGCAGGCCTATATATTATCATCCATTTACCATTGACATATTATTGGTTTGTATGACAAAAATTAGCTACCAGTATCTCAGAACCTAGCTGTGCATTTGTGGTGACTTGTTTTAAAAATAATAATAATTTTGAACGACCTCAGTGGTCTTCACAGAATCTTCAGCCTGACAGTCAGAAATTACGCGAGGGGCCGATATGTCACCGTGAGTGTCACACGTAACTGCCACAATGCTGCAGATGCCCTTTTCTGGCAGTGTGGTGACAGTCCTTTACTGCTGAGCCCTTATCAGTGACCAGTGAGACCGTGTGGGCTTTAGAGATAGGGCCAATGAGCGGCGGTGCCCTGACAAAGCCACTCTTACAAATCTGATAAATGCAATTTATGTCCTTCGATGTTCAACATAACGGTGCCCACGAAGGTTCGAGGATCGGTCTTGCCCCAAATATACCCTGTTTTGTGCTCTCGATGCAGAATACCATTCTTCCTGACTGAACTCCCGCTCATTTTTTGTAAAACAGCTACTAGTTTTGGCTTGTTGTTGGTGTTGATACTGAAATCAGAATGGCCTGATAAGATTTATTAAGACTAGACTGGGGTCACTTTCCCAGAAGCCCAGAACTTCTTGGAATTAATAACTGCACCATCGGTAAAATGCTTTTGGGAAATTTGCGCCCAATCTGTTTTTCTTGCAGGGAATTCTTCAGTATTTTTTCTAGTTATGAATATGAAGAAAACATTTGTAAAGTCATCTTAAAATGTGCTACTTATTTGTATGGAGTTTGGGCGATTTATGACATCTGTCTAGAAAATTTTGGCAACCGGGAGTTTGTGACTTCGGAGTTGAAGTATTTGTTTTACGGCTGACGGCTAAACCCACAGACAATATTCACCATACCGTGAACAAAGCTGAAGTCTTAAAGAGCAGATCTTTTTCCCTTTTTTTTCAACACAGCTCATCATAACTCAAAAGTTGTAATGTCCATAATCTGGCCGTGTAGTTCCTTCGGGGCCACACTGAACCAGTTAACTCCGTCAGGGATGTGGACAGTCCTACTCTCCTTAAGCCCAGCCAAAGTGTCATAACCGCTATTAGCACCCCATAAGCCTAACTGACAAGTCTTGGGAACTTCTGCAACTGATTTGCCGAGAAGGGTGCGAATTCGCCTCTGGAAACCGGGGGGGGTTTCGGATTGGAAAGCCACTCGGCACTTGACGCAGGGGTCGGCAATCCTTGCCTAGCTTTGTCAGCAAAGTCTGAGATGGGAGAGTGATGTCAGAGAGGGTAGAGGGGCTGTTTTCATTTTAGAAGGCTGGTGGAAGAAAGGCAGAGCCGATAGGGATGGACACGCAGTAATATCCTGTCTTATTTTTGAGGAACAATCCCGGGGTTCTTATCTCGCACAGGCATCTGCCGCAGGATCAGAGGCATCGCATGCTAGCACAACAAAGCGGAGGGGGGACAAGGAGCCGCCAGCCAGGTCTTCCTGCGCCTCTCCGTTTGTTTGCTTTAATAACCCTAACACTGCCCCAGCTAAACTTCACGGCAGGAATCCGCGCAGAAATAAGCCTCATCTCCCACCGGCATTCGGCCAGGCTGTCTGTTGAAAGGGAGGATTGTGGAATCACACGTTCGGTGGGGGATTCAGACCCGTTTGCTTTTTCAGCAGGGATCTTGAACTCTACTGACATCCAAGTGTATACAAGGTTTCGCTCTAGCTGATGTTCTGAATTACATAGCTAGCACAACAAGCGTGACTCTTTAATCCTTCAAATAATAAAGGTCATTTTATGATCACATGACTTTCGTTCCCTTACCTAATACATTATATGTCTGTAATAAAGTACTGTACAGTATGTGAAAGGTATAGATATCAATAATAGGGCTATTGACATACCATTAGGCTGGGGGAAGAGGATCTTAAACAAGACCACTGGTACTATACGCAACAAGACTGTGTTTGATGTTTTGCTGAGTGTATTTCCTGAAGCCTTCGGAGCAAAATAAGTTGGTTTTCTGTCTTCGTAGCAGTTTCCAGAGAGTGTCACACTCTATTGTTATGTGGCTAGCACGTACTTCCCAAGCAGGGGAAAAGACAGTCCAATACAATATGTGCAGTCATATGTGCGCACGCATACACCGCCGTGAAAAAACGAATAAATGCTTGACGAATCCACTGTAGTGGATAGCAAAATGATTCTTCACTATTTCTTTCCATGTCAAATTTTGATTCAATATAATAATAAGCAAAATTTATTATTTCATTCAGCATGAGTTTTACATACATATTTTAATTAAAAAATGAAAGATTCAGTTTGCATAAGTATTTAAACCCATGATCTAAGTATTAGATGCAGGCAAACGGTGCCACTTTTTGGGTTAGTGATGACCTGTTTTTTACACTGGTGTTACGTACCGTAAGGGAGATACGTGCCGTAAGGGAGATACGTGCCGTAAGTGTTACGTGCTGTAGGTGCAATCTTCACCTATTCTGGTTGGTAAATATGTCCAAGCTCTCTCGTTTCTTGGAGATTGAGGACAACAGTCTCTCCACAGACTCTGAACTGGATATAGATCCAGACTTTGACTGGGTCACAGTGACAGATTTTATTCTTCTGAAGTTGCTCCAGGAGAGATTTGTCCTTGCATTTGAGATCACCGTCCTGCTGAAATATGAATTTTTACCCCTGTTTTAAGTCTTTAGCAGACTGAAGTCGGTTTTGCTTTTGTATTTGTCTGCATTTTGCACTGTCTATTCTTCCCTCAGTCTTCACATGCTTTCCAGTCCCTGTGGATGAAAAATCCCTGTGACATCAAACTGCCACTACCATGCTTTACTACCATGTGGTGGTCCGTAGGTGATGCACTATATTGGGTCTGCACCAAACATAAACTATTCAAATGAAATCCACGGTACCTTTTATATAGTGTTCTGGAAATGACTCATGCACATTCTGTTCCATTGCAGTCAATGAACTCTACACTACAAAGGTATAAACAGCATTCATGTACCATCAATGGTACAGAGTACATTTCTATACCTTAAAAGGTACAATTACTCACAGATAAGGGTACTACTGGGAGACAGTATCATTCTCTAACCCGTATCATTCTCGCCTGAGGTGCTCAGTTTGGAGGGATGGCTTGATCTAGCCAGTGTCTGTTGTATGATTTATGATATCGCTTTTATCCAAAGCGACATACAAGTTAAGAAAACTTGTGTTGGCTTGCTGCTTCTTCCCTTGATTCCTCTGAGGGAAGCGCGGAGACTTTGATTGTTTTGTACCCTTAAATTCATCACGGACTTACTCTGAATGCTCCTTAGACTTCAGTATGTTCTGCTTTCAGATGGACCTTTTATATACAGGTGTTTTTCTAATTATTTTCAAGTCTGTAATCATTTATCAAGCCACTATTATTGTACATCGGCATAAACCACTTAATTAATTAGTTGGCTTGTTAAGGGAACAGTGTGCGCTTAACTTGCCACAACGAAGAGCTCTAAATACTAAATGGAAACTTTTGTTTTTCTTGTGATGTAAAACTACTATTATTTCGTATTAAAATACCCCATGGAAAGAAATATTAAATCTTCATTTTGTTATCCAGTAAAATGTGTGATTTTGTCAAGGGTCCAAATAGCATTGCAAGGCTGTGTATTTTCACAGCTTTTTAATTGGAACGAAGCCTATGTTTTCTGGTGGAGCAGTGGTATTCATACTGGGTATTCATAACATGGGTTAGCGCAGTGTTGCAATCTGGTTCTTGGGGACCCGCAGACAGTCCACATTTAGCTGGGAGGGAGCAAAAATGTGGTACTTCTGCGGGTCCCCGAAGACCGGCATGGGAAACTCTGGGTTAGTAGGATGCTTATAAAAACCTTTAATAGTGTGAATACATGTATTTTAGAGATAATGATGATCAAGAAGTGAAATAAGAACACAATAACCATTGGGGTTATAAAATGTAGCACACAGTGAGGTCCTGCTTAACAACCTGTGGAGAATTGTGGACGACATATTGCACTTATCGGTGGTTAGATCGTTTATTGCCTTCATTCTTGGCTGCACTCTTCTGTCTGTGATTGTTTCCCTCCTCAGTATAACAGAAGACACTCTGCACAGTTCGGTCCTGTTATAACGACACAGTTTTATAGACGTCCCCGTGGCATAAGACCCAGACACTCCAGGAATGTCAAATGGATATCGCAGAAAACTCAACTGTTAGCCAGATGCTAATACAGATATTATCCATGTTCAACACATAATAAAATGCTGGAAAATATTTTTTATATTAGCTATTGTAGCATTTGGTTATTTCATTGTGTGTGACTAAGCACCTGTAAGGTGAATTGTACTTCCCTATTCCATCAAAGCTAACTTTTGACAAAATAATAGTGGTAGAGTGAGAAGGAGTCGGGTTGCAGTGGTTTTTACAAATGGTTCCCCAAGAAAATAATATTAAAATAGTAAACAGTGAAATACAAGACAGCCTCAGTTATGTTGGAGTCTAAATTGTCAAACTGTTTCAGTCCTTAATGCTAAACTTCTAAATTTTATGTAGATATCACAGGAAGTGTTCTGATCGCAGCCTTTATGAAGTGTCTGTTATAAGCTGAATGTTTGCTGGAACCTGCCAGAAAGATTTCTCTCAGTCCTGATGTAGTCCCACCTCTTGTCCCCTAGGAGGCGCTGTCAGTGGTGAGCGAAGACCAGTCCTTGTTTGAGCCACCATACACTGCTGCTGCGCCTTTACCTAAGCCGGACATGACTGCATCCAGCACACAGGACTATGTTCAGCCCCACAAAATCAACCCTTTACCCCCCCAGCAAGAGTGGATCAACCAGCCTGTGCGAGTGAATGTTAAGCGGGAATACGACCACATAAATGGATCTAGGTACAAGAATGGGTGCTCACATCACCTTTACTTTTGCATCTCTTACATTCCCTCTGAATCTCCTGCTCTTGCCCGGGCACCAATCACGTCCCACTTTCTATCTACTAATAGCCATGACCCATCAGTCGCATCCCTACTCACTATATTGTTGCTTATTCTGTGCTGCTTGTGCGTCACAGGGAGTCCCCGGTGGACTGCAGTGTGGGGAAGTGTGGTAAGATGGTCAGTGGGACAGACCCTTCCCAAATGGCATACGGGAGCTACATGGATGAGAAGAATGGGCCGCCCCCAAACATGACCACCAATGAGAGGAGGGTCATTGTACCTGCAGGTAAGATCACCGAGTAGAGATTATTCCCTTGTTAGTCCTCATTAAAATGCCCAGTTGTGGTAATAAAATGCTATACAGCCTTTCCCCAGGTTACGATGGAGTTACTGTGAGAAACCTATCGTAAGGCGAAAATATCTTAACGCAAAAATGCATTTTAACATACATTTACACCTAACCTAACAAACATCAGTGCCTGGCCTAGCCTACCTGAAAAACATGCGCAGAACACTTAGCCTACAACTGGCAAAATCATTAACACAAGGCCTATTTCATAATTAAATGTTGAATATCACATGTAATATATTATATTATGTACTGAAAGTGAAAAACACTTACCCATCGTAAAGTCGAAATATTGTAACACGGACCATCGTAACCCAGGGAGCGTGTCGGTTAGCCGGTTAGCCAGAAGGTTATGGTATTGCTAAAACCAAAATGCTCTGCTATTCATATGGATGAATAAATAAGATAATGGACATTGAGAAGTCTGTGCAGCTACCACATTTAGAAGGATAGATGCTGGCCAGGTGTTCTGGGTCTGCTGCCTCTTGCGTGACCATCCGCTTTGTGTACCTCCCACAGATCCCTTGCTCTGGTCACAAGACCACGTGCGGCAGTGGTTGGAGTGGGCGATCAAAGAGTACGGACTGATGGAGGTTGACACGTCCATGTTCCAGAACACAGACGGCAAGGAGCTGTGCAAGATGACCAAGGAGGACTTTCTGAGGCTCACCGGCATATACAACGTTGAGGTCCTGCTCTCACATCTCAATTACCTCAGGGAAAGTAAGTAATCTCTCCCCCCGAGCTCATACAACAGCGACCTCTCATTCGTGATCGATGGGGCTTTAGCTGGGATTTGAAAAGCAAAAATTTGACCCATTCATCCTTTTATGTTTGTACCCGGGGAAAAAATGCATGTAAAGGTCGTAATATAACATGAGAAGCCACGGCCTATACATTTTTTTTCCCTACAGTGGCCTAGCTTGTGGCTATAGTTAAGCCAGTGTGACCACAAAGAATCGTTATAACGACGGTAACCCCTAAACGCGCCGGCTCAGTGCATTTTCTGTCATAGAACAAAGCCAATGTTGTACGTCTGAGAAGCTACGCACAGGAAATGTATCCTTAACTTACACTGAAGGGCATGATTTACAGCAAAGGGCTCTCAGACATGTGGTTTAGTGTGTTTTTGGCATTAAGACGCAGCTAGAGGAGCTGCTTGCCCGTAACACTGGCTATCAATGACTGGAAGGCGAAGCAGAGCATCTGCAAGTACAGCTTTCAAAGGTTCATGGATTGTCAGCAAAGGACTGTCAGTTAGCATTAATACTGTCATTAGCGTTTGGGCAGTTAGCTAGTGGGTGGATGGTCAGCTAGTACTTGAACTATTGGCTAGCACTTTCAGGTAGTGCTTGGATTTTCAGCTGCATGGATAGCAATTAGATTAGAGGCTAATGCTAACCTTATAGATTAGCATTTAGGTGGTCATCCAGTACTTGGATTGCTGGCTAGAGCTTGGATTCGCAGCTAACGTTTTCATTGATGACTAGCATTTCGGTTGCTAGCTAATGCTTGGAATTTTAGTTCCTTTATTGTGAACTGGCTGGTGGATTGGAGGCTAGTTCCAAAACCAGACTCTGTTTCATGGACCCAGACTTTCCATGACCAGTTTTTTTGCAGCGCAGAATGATCAAGCAAACTCCCTGTTACGCAGGGGAGGATCTGTGAGGCATCAACGCAAATGAGCTACAGCTGTGACTCCCAGATATTATGTCACAGACCGTAACAGGGTGGGGTACCAACCGAGCCTGTTCATTTGGTGGTGTTCCCTGAAAACCATGACAGGTCCTGCTGTGATGCAATGGTAGCTTTGTTTGCGGGGGGGAGGTGTAGAAATCCCCCTTCCAGCCTGGGTTTGGGTCAGAGCACTACTGCACCAAGAACAACAGGCTCCTTTGTGCATTGAACGCTAAGGTCAGCATCCAGGACAGCCGCAAAGAGTCTCCTGGAGTCGAACGTTCACTGGGAACACTTGCAAAAGGACTTACTGGATTACGGGACGATGAGGCAGGGAGCTGTTCATTCGCAATGCTTGCGATTTAGCTGTATGTTTTGGAAGAAGAAGAGTTGTTTCAGATTCCTCAGCTCTGCGCTCTAAATTGCTCTGGACCCTGTCCAGTGCCTCAGAAAAAAGAGTCCTTTGCCTCACAGGCCAAGTGCGATGAGGTTGATGTTCAAGGCGTGTAGATTAGCGTCGGCTTCTGCCCCGAATGAGTCCTGCATCAGCAAGACCGGGGGATAGACGGCGGCCGGAGAATCCTCGACTTCTGGAAGTCGCTAAAGGAGGGACTTGACCCGTCTCTCCACCAACCCCCATCAACAAAAACAAACACGATCTCAGACAGTGAGTTAGGCGAACTAGGACTGAATCCTTCAGGGTGAAAATATGTGGGGTCTGGGTGAGACAAGCTCCTGCGCTGCACCAGTTACAGGGCAGCAGGAGCTGGAAGTGTTTAGCGATTAGCGGTCGCTGGGTGTCCATCACTGGCTTCCCCACTCGGGCTGCCGTACGTGCCCCGCAATAAGATCCCCCACATCTGCATGCATCATGAGCAAACGCAGGGTTTTTTTGTTTATTTGAGCTCTGATTAGCGAAGCCTGCTGCTCTTAAGCTAGCACTGACCATGAAGAATTCCTGGCCCAAAGGCTAATGGCGTGCCGGATGTGAAGTTCTGAGCGCGCCGTGAGGGCCATCGAACGGGCACACACGACGTATTTGCGGGATTTTCTTTTTTTTCTCCAGCTGGCAGGAGCAATAAGTCGATTGTCCATGCGCTATTTTTCTCTTCAACATTGGTGACTTATCCAGATTTTTGTAAGCGACCACCTCTTTTCCAATGTGCTTTCAATTTGGGTGCAATTTGAGAATTTGTTCAAATTAGTCTGTCAGGGAGAGCCTGTGGACTGTTTGTTTTATCGCACCCATGCATGCTGGTTCTCGTACCACATATGCGCCGGAGTGCCACATGGGGAAACTCAAGCCATGAGCGAACGTATCTTGTAACAAAGCGCTTGTGAAAAGAGGATTTTTTTTTTCCAGACCTCAAAAAATGGGCTGAAACGGCAGTGATTGAGGGCCACTGGGACGGATTTCAGTTTTCATTCCAGATGTCCCCGGTCGAATGCGACGGGTGGATTTACAAGGTGAATTGTGAGGGGGAGGACTTTTTGCCCTGGCTTCGCTCACCTGGAATGGGAGGGGGGTACTTTCTACCCCCTGGTGGCTTGGTGAGGTGACCGTAAAAATCTGCTCAGTGAGGTGAAAGTTGTCTGGAGCAGTTCTATGCTTTTGCCATTCCTATTAGCAGATTACCGCTGGAGAGGAAGACCTCCACCACTGGTGGGGGTGGGGGGGTATTCCTGATCTGGGATCAGTTTTTGGGGCAGTGTGGTAGAGACGATGTGTCAGAAAATAAGGCCCAGAATTAGGAGAGGCAGTCAGGAAGTCTAGGCCCAGGAATGACTTTGCTGATTCAGTCTTTGTCTCCAGTTCTTGGTCTTCCTGCGAAAACTGTGATAGAATGAAGAACAATCAGTACAGTCACCCGAGAAATGCTGCAGTTAAGATTTTTATTTTCTTAGAAAGCAAAGTGCTCCATCTGTCATTTAACGAAACCATTGTGTGAAGAAATAACAAGGAGCTGGGCCGCAGTCTGCGTGTTTTATTTGTTCAGACCCAGAACATGGATTGCGTGGAGACACTCAGTCTTTCTAGCGAGGAGATCGTCAGTCTGGCGCCCCCTCACTCACAGTAGCCAGGCACTTGGGGACAATGAATAGCAGCCAGAAAGGGTTAACAGCACTAACGCAGCCTCCCGCGCAACAGTGAGGCTGCCGGGCCGCCCGCTCTTTAGGTGTGGAATTATTTTTTTACGCGAGGACCTGCATTTCATTGCTGCGTCGGGACTTCACCGCTCGCACAATGGAAGTCCTGTTCAGCCGCCACCACAGGTCCAGCAGAGCTTTGGCAGGGGGGTGGGTGGGGGGGTAAGGCCTTTTAAAATATTGACCACAGCAAAACACTCCCCGGCCTTCAAATGTGGGGACAAAGCACTGATGCGGGATCTCAAAGTGAGCGGAACATGTCCTACATTCCTGAAATAAAAACAGCGCGTGATTTTTCTCATTGCAGATTCTAGGGAGAAAAAAGAATTTTCTCAAGTCTCTTTTGGCGCATCGTTCGTTCTCTTGGAAGTTCTACCTACTACCTATACTGTTTCCTTAGCACACTTCAGCTGATTTGTGGTTTTTGTGATTGCTGAATTTAACAGGCATTTTCGACACCCTGGCTGAAAAAATCAGAACGGCATCTCAGAAGTTTTTTCTTGTGTGTGAGGGTGGCTTCGTCTTAGGGTTCACTTCACATAAAAATTGTGGTTTATGGAATAAGACCAAACTTATCCTAAAGTAATCATAGTTCTCAAATGGAATGAGCATAATTGTGGAACCACAGTAACAAAGAATGACCTGAGCAGTTTAATTAGTAAGCCATTCAGCTGGACCACAAACAAGGAAAAGTATGTGGAACCCAGTTTGTTCTCCATACGGAGCCACGTACTGGATGAAGACTGCAAATGACTGAAAGTGGGACATGCAGGCGAGGAACCAAACTAATGTTTCTGCTGAAGGAGGCAGTTTTTAAAATTAAGCTACATGAACGTTAGAATGTGTGGTGTTTGTCAGCTTCAGAAATTGTTTACATTTATGTATTACTATTTTTGTGTACTATGCAGCCTTGAGTAAAGGTTCACTGACATTGTATCCCATTCATTCATGCAATATATCTATATAAAAATATCTATTCTACTGAAGAATGTGCATTAAATAAAGCCAAAAATGAATAGGTTTGTGATGATGGCCACACTCTGTTGTGTCCTACAGGTAGCTCGTCATCGTCATACAATACCCCCTCCCACGCAGAGCAGTCGCCCCGCCTGGCCACCAAAGAAGGTATGATGTCTGCTCATTTTCAGAACCTTGGTCTAGTGGGCCTCACTGTGGTCACACCTACAGCTCTATCGTGTGAAGCATCAGGCAGTAATTCTGATCCTACTCTCGATTTTTTTTTTCTTTTTCGGTATTTTCTGTGGTTTTTTTTTTTTTTTTTTTGTATTCCATCTGGAAAAATCCTGTAAAGTACTTTGTGGGGGGAAAATACCAAATACCACGATGTGTGGGTGTAAAAACATTCATCCATCTTCTGTATCACTTTTCCAGTACAGTCAAAACATGTGATATTACATAAAATTTCACAAATTATATCCTCCGACCCTATACTGGAAAAGTGAATGGATGGATGGATGGATGGATCATTTATTATATAGTCAAGAAATAAGTGTTACGGTAGCCATATTTGAAAGGATATTAATATATTGGCTTGGCTAGGATGTTTAAAGGACCTTTGGCCACTATATGAGTAGGAGGGACTATATGAATACCAGCTTTTTTGGAATGGAAGGTCCCACAGCAGAGAAGCTACTGTATAAACTTGCGGCTAAATAGGAATGCGGCCGGCGCAGGTCGCATTCAGACTCGCGGTCCGATCGTGAGCACTGCACCACAGCGCCGGCGAGGCAGCCAGTGCTTTTTCTATCCCGGCGAGCGAGTGCCACGGCGATGGCGAGTGCGGCGGCGATGGCGGTTGCCACGGCGATGGCGAGTGCGGCGGCGATGGCGGTTGCCACGGCGATGGCGAACGCACTAAATGACAGGTGTGTCTTTGTGAGGCTGATAGGAACTAGCCCACTTCAGACGCCCCATTGAGGGTCTACCTGCTCCTTTGGTGGGGGCTTGGCAGGGGAGGCTGGGGGGGACTGGAGACTGGGTGCTCGGAGAGACAAAAAAGCAGGTGGGCTATGAGAGGGGCTGGGGGAGGGTATGAAGAGGGGGGGGTCTGGAAGACAGGTGGCATGCCAGACAAAGGCCAGTGGGTGGAGGGGAGTTGGCTTTTGTTTATCTTGTTTTTTTTTTTCACAAATGACATTCTGGGGGGGTATGGCAAGGAGAGGGCAGCAGTGACCCCTCCACCATGTATCACATTTTGCAGGGGCTGCCATCTATTTCAATTCATTTTCTTTGGCCATGAAACCTACCGAACGTTTCATGGCCTGTTGAGCATAGGCGTACAAACCCCACTGCCCCCTCACCCAGACCCCAGACCCCAGACCCCGCCCTCACTGCTCCGGGTTGCAGTCCCATTAAATACTCAGAATGCATATCTAAAGCTAGGAATCCAGGAGCAGAGATAAGGACCCAGATTCTGAAAAAATTGAGGGTCTACATTCACCAATGGTCTTTGCTCTTGGACCTGGGGGTGCTCCAGCTCACAATTAATATTAACGGTGTTAATTTAGCATGCAGAGTGGAGCGATTGTGCATCATAGTGGAGTATCCCACTGTAAAATGAAAAATCCACACCAACATAGGACGTGTTGCGCTGCGCGTTACGCAGTCCACCTGCGATGAAGTATGAGATACATTCAAATACTCAGAACGGCCGCAATACATGCGTATGACTGCACAGGCTTAGTGAATTAGGTGTCACCCTGAGGGATGCATTTCTGCGTCCTTAAACTCAGACAGAGTGCACCACCCCACCCCCACCCCCCCCCCCGTCCACCACACGGCCATCCGGCCGTCTCCCAGTGGAGGAGGCTGGAAACTTCGCCATTCCCCTCCGCATGGCGCAGCCCAAACTGCGGCCCAATGCGTCCTGAGGCTCCGGGAGGCCGACTGAGGGCCACAAGTGGGAGGGGCCGTGAAGATAGGCCCAGGCCCTGGGAACAGCACTATCGGGACTGGCTCACAGGGCTGCCCCCCACCACCCCATGATAAGGCCCCCTATCGCCCCACCACAAAATCTCGTTCACAAGCCCCGCCCTCTGCTTTTTGCATTCTCATCAGTTTAATTAGCCTAATGGGCAGTTGGATAAGATTGTGGAGGAGCCAGTTTGCCGTCTAACTGGAGTTCGACACCAGGCATTTGATCTTGTAGATTGTTGGGGGGGGTTTGTCTCCACCCAGAGGACAAATCCAACAGCACAGGGTGACCCGGCACCCTCCCAGCAGCCAGGAATCGCAACCGGACAGTCCTTTTCTTTTTTACCTCAGTCCGGCTGGGTTATGTCACTCCCTCGTTGACGCACGGGGCGTGAGGCCTGCAGAGCTGGCACCAAAAACCGCCATTCATGTGTGTCTTTTGCAGACGCCGCTGGCGAGACACGCCGTGGCTGATTACCGATGCGAGGCTCACCAGGCTGCCCTCATAGTTGGCCCAAAGACGCAAATATCCAGCTGGATAAATAGAAGAAAAATAAAGGCTTTCCGCATTTTCACTTAAAGGAACCTATGGAGAAGTAGGACTTTAAATAGATACTGAAATAGCTGAAGATGAAATTTGGGTGTATTAATTTGAACGCAGCGTTACTCAGCTTGATAAAATGACATGTTTGAGTCTCTAGAAGTCACTGGAATGGAATGGCAGGAAATTAAGGAGCCGTGGCAGCTCCACCAAACCCACGCTGGGCCTCAGCTCCTTGCATAGCTGATTATCGGGGTGAGATTTACGCTGGGTTTGCACTTTGTCATTATCTCAGGCAGTAGTGACAGAACTGCCACGTGTGGCCTCACCTATCAGAGACCTCACTTTCGCAAGAGAAGCCACAGACCGCTAGCCCATGCGGAGCTTGGCCAGACGGGGAACGGCCCAATCCGTCTATCTATGCTGTGTGAAGCCTTTCGGAGAAACCACACGTCCCCTCGGACAGTAGTGAGGGTTCGAGGGAGAGGAAGCCCCGTCCAGCCCCCAGAGAAATGCCCCCCCCACCCCCCCCGACAGTAGCTGGATCCGTCGCGATTGTTTTCCTTTCAAATTCCGAAGTTGTGTTTCGCCTGCCCGGGTCTCCCTCTTCAAACCCCCCGCCCCCTGCTCG
>JAODJU010000053.1:37999-61296 GCA_026776725.1 Gnathonemus echidnorhynchus | reverse complement strand
ATTGGTGACTTGAAATCCCAGTTTCTTTGGGAGGGCATTGTACTCTGGGATGTCAGAGTAAATTAAATTTCCCTTTGGAGTTAGACAAAGAGGGGTTGTCTGCAGGCAAGGCGGGCAGGAAACGCAAGTCTCTGAGGACCACACCCGGCCCATGTGCCACAGCCTCCGCCCGGCCCGGCCCGTATTGGAGCTGACAGGCTCTGCTGCGTCCCGGCTGCCTGCTTGTTATTCCTCGGCTGCCCCCCCCCCCGACTGGGACGGGGACTGACTTCTGGTTTTGTCCCCCCCCCCCCCCCATCTGAACCCGGCAGTTCAGGAATGAGGGATACATTAAAACGGAGTAAAATAATAAAAGGGGTCCTTTTTACCGGGGACTAAGTGAACATTTAGTGAATGGAAAAATATTCAGAAACATTCCTGCTTTCATTGAGCGAAGTTGAATGTGAGTTGTTTCGGTACAGCTGGTAACGGTGCTATCGAATCGGACCTCACAACAGCAGAGCCCCTCACTGCAATAATACAGTGTACTTCTTTCACAAGTTAAATGAAGTGAGTTTGTTTAAAATGGCATGAAGCCAGTGCTTTCTTTGTTAGGTAATAAGCATAATTCTGTTTTTGGGGTTTTTTTCCCTTGAACTTAACAATTCATTGCTCGCCCGCCCTTAGCCAGATGGCAAAGGTCATTACGTCAGTGTGAGATTCAGCAGTCCGTAACATTCCTGATATGATGCTCATGATTTGACCACCAGTCTTTCTAATTTATAACCAAAAAAAGAATAATTCCACAATTGTACATTATGCTTATGTATAATACCTAATTTGTATCTATTTTATCTTTTATCTTAGTTTTTTGTTGTTATGCTTATTAGGATCAAATTTGAAAGTCTTTTATATGCTTGCTTGCTTGGTTAATAAAATTGAGGATCCATCGATGCATTAAATTTAGGATGCATCGTTCCTGTTGTTTTTTTTTCCTCCACAAGGGGGCACTGTCAGTCCACAGGTCATTGGAGGATCGACACAGTTCCGACAAATATTAAGGATGCACACTTGAGCTTCTGATCTGGGTTCAGTTTAAGATGGACCTTGTTTTCGTTACAGCTGGTTACCATGACACTGGCATTGTGTCACTGCCTTCGAAGGACCTTTAAATAGTTGATTCTGAAGCGAGTTACATCCTCTTCACATTTAATCCAGTGTAACACAATTTGCAGGGACTCTCTTTTTTTCTATGATCTCGCAAGTTGGCAGTGAGCAGGTGCAAATTGGTCACATTTCTGAGTTGGAAGAAAATCCTCGACAGGGCAAAAAAAGCCTTGCTACCTGATAACCACTATGTGGCGCCCATGTGCCTTTTTCTGGGCCTGATTTTTCCATGCCGGCACACAGCATATCCCAACGCGGGATTCTTGGACTGAGTCCAAACCAGGGGGAGCTTTTTATAGCTGTCTACTGGCATGGCGCGTGTCTCCTCCCTGTCTCCACAACATTCCGGTTACTTCTAAAGGATGGGAATGACAGCATCGGCTCCCTGTCCGCATCTGCTATAAAAGAGAGGTGTCCGTCTTACTTTTGGCTGATAGGAAGCAAAACTGCGGGCGATGGTGCCTCATTTAGCCGTGAATTTTTCCCATTCTCGGGGAAAACCACATTGCTCCCGGTGCTGATTTATGACACGCAGGGGGACGTTCAGGGGAACGCTATCGATATAATTATTTTGTTCTGGAGTGTGTGGAAAGATCACCTTATATTTAGTTTCGTTTTTGTTTTTGTTTTTTTGGCCGCCCATCAAAACGTCTCCTATTCTGTCTCGCAGACCCCTCATATGATGCAGTGAGACGCAGTGGGTGGTCAAACAACATGCACAGTGGAAAAGGTGAGTGAAAAGCACTCACGCACTTCCCGGAATAGAACAGCAGAGTGCTGCACTCATCTGGACTTATTTGATTTGATTTACACCAAGCACCTGGATAGACAGACCCCCTAATGCTATTGAGTAATGGTTTACCTTTATATTACAGTATAATGACATAGAGTGGGACACCTGGTTTAGCACGATTCTAAATGGCCACCCAGCGCTCCTTGGCAGTGAGCAGAGCCTGCTGTTGTGTGCTGATGGTCCGGTTTTAAGGGCGGGTTCAGTGCCAGTTCTTAGCCGAGGGAGACAGGGCAGCACTCCAGAGATTAAGAACTCTGCAGCCAGCCCCTGGAAACCAGATGCTTAAAACTCCATTAAGCACTTAGAAGCAGGACCTGCTCCTGCCCTATTTTCCTTGGAATTGTCAGATGCTGTTGTAAAGCGCTCTGTCCTGGTGGTCCAGCCCCCGCCTGGCTTTCCGTCCCTCCAACCCGCCTCTCCTGCTTCACGCACACAGGTTCACCAGTCGTCTCGCAGACCGTGTCCAAGACCCCTGAGCAACAGAGACCCCAGCCAGGTAAACATGAACAGGGAACGTCCTCCCATCTCCGCAATGAAAGAGAACAGAATTAGCCCACACAGTCTCACACGCTGACTCTCTCTTTCTCTCTCTCTCTCTCTCTCTCTCTCTCTCTCTCTCTCTCTCTCCCCTCAGATCCCTACCAGATACTAGGACCTACCAGCAGTAGGCTGGCCAATCCAGGTAAGCATGCATCCCGTCCAAAATTATATCTATATGTGTAAGTCAGTCTAGCATTCTTTACACATTGGTTTCCATTTCTCAGCCATACCGGCATTAAAATCCAAAAAGAATGTTTAAAATCCCCTGAAAATTATGTCTCGACCCATTTTAAACCTGAAATAACTGAAATGATTTTAGCACACAAAAATACTTTGCAGTGTCCTCACAAAGACAGTTGAAACAGTTCGAATGGGATTATAATACATACTAGGTACTTCTAGGATGAACTTTCTGAATCGACAGCAGGAAGATGCATCCCTACCCTCTGACCTGCTGGGTTCGCTTGGTCCACACTGGATGTACAGGCAGTTCCTGGGTTAAAAATGCCTGACATGCACAATTCATACTTACCAACAGACAGCCATGAAACCTATTATAGTAAAAGTTTGAGTTGAATACAATGGTTCATAATAACTAGTGCACAGACACTCAAGACGTTGCACAGCTTCTGAGAGTCGCTGGCTCGAAGTACAGTGCAGTACTAATGTAGTTACCTTAGTTATTACCGTATTATTATATACTGCATTACTATTGTTCCGACTTACCGACAAATTTGACTTAAAGACAGACTTAGGGAATGGATCTTGTTTGTAGTGTATGTATTTAGTGGGAATTCTATGAATATGAGAAGAATGTAGATCTCATTTTAGCCCTACATAATTCTGCCCCGTGACTCTGGGTCTGACGTGCGTGTTCTGTTACCGCCCGGTGTTCTGCAGGCTCCGGCCAAATTCAGCTTTGGCAGTTCCTCCTGGAGCTGCTGTCGGACAGCGCCAACGCCGGCTGCATCACCTGGGAGGGCACCAACGGCGAGTTCAAGATGACGGACCCGGATGAGGTGGCGCGGCGCTGGGGCGAGCGGAAGAGCAAGCCCAACATGAACTACGACAAGCTGAGCCGCGCACTGCGCTACTATTACGACAAGAACATCATGACCAAGGTGCACGGCAAGCGCTACGCCTACAAGTTCGACTTCCACGGCATCGCCCAGGCCCTGCAGCCCCATCCCACTGAGTCCTCCATGTACAAGTACCCCTCGGACTTAGCCTACGTACCTCCATACCATGCCCACCAGCAGAAGGTCAACTTCGTCTCTCCACACCCGCCCTCCATGCCAGTTACCTCCTCCAACTTCTTTGGACCAGCTACCCCCTACTGGAGTTCGCCAACCGGTGGTATCTATCCCAGCTCCAGCGTGCCACGACACCCCAACTCCCACGTGCCATCTCACCTGGGCAGCTATTACTAAACCTGCTCCAGTGCTCTCCCAGCCTGGCCTGCACTCTTAGAAGAGGACATGGACTCCTCACTCCTGAAACCCATTTTGGATTTGAAACTCTTGGATTTATTTCTCAGTTGCTAAATTAAGGAAAAGAACTGGATATTGCTATCCACTTATAATGGAGTACTACTTACATGCCTGATGGCTGGTTTGTATATGTTTGTGTGTCATTTTTGTTGTATTTTTCCGCCTTAATACCCTGAAAGCTGCATCTGTGGGTATATTAAAAGGACCCACAACCCTCCCCAGAGCTGGACACCAGTATCTAAGCAGACAAGGGCATTGTGGGGAAACCGAGGCTGTCACGCTGTCTTTCTCAAGACATGGACTCAGCTTTCTTGGGTCCCAAATTCTAGCTCCAGTTTTTGGACTCCAGAAGATGTTTGTTTTGTGTTGTATGATCAGTCTTTCTGTGTGTGTGTGTGTGTGTGTGTGTGTGTGTGTGTGTGTGTTTGTGTTTTTCTTTTTGCATCTGAAGCATCTTCTGGAACTCTGGGAGAGTTCAAAAGCAAAGGACATCTCAGCCCCCAGGAGGGAATCTAGTGACTGGGAGTTGCCAGTCACACAAAACTTTTATCCTCCAAACTGGAAGTTGGAGAAGCCGGAGGAGTCGTGGTGCCTTCAAGAGGCCTCGCATGAAGCCAGTTGGGGCAGACACCGTGATGGAACCAGACCAGTATTAATGTGAATGCACTGCTCTCTGTGGGTCTCCCGGCCCACATACAGCTGTTGTTCTGAGACCCTTTCGTCGAGCTCAATTCCACAGGCATCTTTCGCTTTTCCTACCCTGGATGTCCGACTCTCTTTTCCATTCTGGTTTTAGCAGCCTTAGCCCGGTTCAGTCCGGTTCGTCCTCGTTCGTCTCAGTACAATGGACATCCAGGTTGAGGAGAGCGGTTACATCTATTGTTTGGCTCAGGGGACGACTTCTCACAGCTGTTTCTTATGTTAACACATTACTCACCATTCCCTCGCTTGATACATTTATCCCACACTCTAACATTATCGTACATCCAGTAAATTTTTCAAGGCATTTTGAAGCAGCTCTCTATAGCTCCAACAAGAGGCTTGGAGCCAGTAACTCTCAGAAGTAAACCTGTAACTAAAACGGAAAGCGGAGACGAAGATTAACGATTCCAAAGCAGAGCATTCCTCGGATTCACGAACGCTGTGCGTTTGTCAGATCTATTTTCTAGTTTTGTTTTTAACATTGGTCAACCATGCGGTAAAGCATCTTACTGTATAAATTATGCAGAGTTATTTTCATATGTGAAGCAGTATTGAAAGTCAAGAGAATTAACACGAGTTGACCTCGGTCCAAAAAAGCAAATTGTTTGGAAAAAAGAAATAACAGTTACTGATGTGTAGTATGTGCATTTTGATGAAGTGTTTTTATATCTGTACATTTGGGCAGTAGCTTGTATGGAGTTTTATATTGAAGAAAGTTTCTGCTACTGTCACTACCTTTCAGTGACAAATCAATAGACAATCCTGCCTGATATTTTATTTTCCCAAACAAATTATGTATGTTTGAACTGTTTTCCTGTGCCTTAAGAATCGAGACAATCACACTTTTTTTAATGCCTCCATTTTGGATTCTATCTGAATGTAGCAGGATGAACAGAATCCCAAAGACTACTCAGCCTAACAGACTATTTAGCTGCTTTTGTTCCTGTGACCAAACGGACTGAACATCTCATGCATCTGAACAGCATCACAGCAACACAGTAAATACAGATCATCAAACCCGATCTGCATTTAATAGCGCTTTTACCGCTGAGGTTTAAATCACCACGAAATATTTAAGGAGCAAGAGAGCAATAATTTTTGACATTTACTGAACTTCCGCTTTCTGCATCCTTCCCAGCCAGAGAGGAGCGTCACTCCTCCATATTATGCAATTTACTTAGGATATTAAATATATATAAATATATATGTAAAATTTTGCAAGTATTCTTTTTGTATTTTTAACGATCCTGCAGTGTATACTATTACCTATTGTAAAAGGGCTGTCGTATAAGGAAAATGTGAAAAAAATAAATGTTTTTTTTCTTCAAAACAACTTATATTTTTATTCTTTAGCTTTTACATTTACTTTTAGAAAGAAAATATTTTGGTGAGTACTGTGCATGTGTGTGTCTGTGTGTGCGTGTGTGTGTGTGTGTGTGTGTATCCTGCCGCTCGACTGGTTGGTAGCCATTGCTCTAGGTCAGGCTCTGCAGTTATAATTACTGTTACAAACACTTCTTGATTTCTGAATTATAGTGAACAAGCGTTTTCCACACAGGATTTCTGGTTTCTCCACAAAACAGCAACAGCCCAAAGTTATTCAGAATTCTCCCGAATGTATGATGGACTGTTGTCCTGTCCAGCATGTGTTCCACGCACCTCAGGCTTCCGGAATGTGAACCAAACTCACTGCAACCCCAGAGGAACAAAAGAACCTTGTTGAAAACAAACTTTATCAAAATGTTCTGTCAGGTTCCATGTGAAAACATTCACACAATGTCGGCTGAACAGTGTTTACCTCCAGGCCTGGATTGGCCATCTTGTATACCAGGCATTTTCCTGGTGGGCCTGTAGGTTTGTGGGCCGGCAGAATTTATCCTGGGGTACTTTGAGGTCTATATCCAACATCCAACCAAAAACAAAAATGCCACCCAAAAAATAACAAGCATTAAAAACTATTTGCAGGAGCATCATCTCATGGGTCCACAAGAGAGGAACGTGGAACTTCAGCTTCCTTAATGCAGGCCCTGGAACAAGATGATCCATCTCTCACAACGTGGATGGAAGCACTGAGGTTGTTTCATTCTCGCCAGTTATAGGCTTGGTAAACGATCTTCCCCGAAAAGGCATATTTCATACCCACCTCTTCACCCCTGACTTTCTGCGGGCAGCTTCTCTGGCAGCACCAACGCATCCAGGGTCCGCTTTATAACAGGCCTCACAGCCCCAGAAAGGCAGTATTGTATTCACCACCAGACACGCCTGGGGGGTTGGGGGCTTGATGCCTGAATGGAAACACATTTCCAGCTGGACGCCTCTGGGCTGGTTTTTTTTCACACGGGGAGCATGTGGTGTAAGCGAATCCGCAGTTTTGCCAGTGAGACGGGCCTGATGAAAACCCCACCTGATTGGACTGGATGAGGTTTTTCATAATGACGGCCAAAACGCATTCGACATCGGCCGCGATGGCCGTTAGATAAGCCTCGCTCTGACCGGAGACAGACAGGATGCATTAACTTTGATATTTCTTTTTTAATATGACTGGGCCCAAAGAAAAGTCATTTATCATGAATAGGAGGCAAGTTAAAAATGATTTTTCTGGCTCAGCCTCATTTTCAACAGCTCCCGCTGTGTGACGTCTCCAGGGTCATGCCTGACTTATAAAGGGAAATATTCTAATTTCATATGGGCTCCATATAGACTCTGTATAGACCTCCCAAGAATATGTGCTTTCTTTAAGTATATAAATGTAAAAAACGCATGCATCATTAAAAAGAAAAAAATATATATAAAAACTATTTTAGTCATGTGACATAAACTACATTACTGAAGTAAAAATACAAGAAATTTAAATCCATCCATCAAGCCGCTTGTCCTACTGGGTGACGGGGGGTCCAGAGCCTATCCCGGAAGCAATGGGCACGAGGTAGGGAACAACCCAGGATGGGGGGGCCAGCCCATCGCAGGGCACACTCACACGCACACCTACGGGCAATTTAGTAACGCCAATCAGCCTCAGCATGTCTTTAGACTGCAGGGGAAACCAGAGTACCTGGAAAAAACCCCACGACATCATGGGGAGAACATGCAAACTCCACACACATGTAACCCAGGCGGAGCCTCGAACCCGGGTCCCAGAGGTGTGAGGCAACAGTGCTAACCACTGCACCACCATGCCACCCCAAAAAATGTAAATAATGAAAATAATACTAGAAATTAAGGATTATAGCGTGTGTGCATAAGAAATATGCCATGAATTATTCTTCTGCTGAAGCATCTTATCACCAGATTCCCTCCATTTTCACAAAAAGCTTGAAGACCCACTGTTCCAGAAATATCTCTACCCGTCTGCTTCCGCCCTCGGTCCTGCTATCTCCTGTACCTGGGCCTTCAGTGGAAGCACAGCCTAGCTGCTCTTAGGGCTGCAGCCGGGGGCTTTGCGACATGTATACCCTGCAGATTCAGGGGGGCCAGCACTATATGGGGGCCTTGAATATGCAACTGGAGAGACATGGGGACATTTTGTCAGGGGGGGCCCAGAATTTCTAGCTACATCGTAGCTTCTGCTCGATAGCACATCTGCTTATAATGTGCTAGTTGCGTCATTTGTACGTGACTGAAAGTGTCCACTGAATAAAGTTAATGTCAATGTATTTCAATGCTGTTAAGGTGATTCCTCAACACACATGCCTAGGGAACAGACAGTGGTCCTGGTTCCACGTGAAGGTCTCCACACTTACGGTTCTCTCTGGCCTTCGAAGCCGGAGACTGTGTCACATAGTGGCAGGATGGGGGTGAAACAATGGGGAACCCTGACACCGGACGCTGTCCCCCCCCCCTTCCTGCCAGCTGTGTTTCCATTGTTCCTTTGATGGCTCATGTCTAGAAGCTAAATTAAAATAAACATCATGCACATTCCCGCATATCTGAGATTGTTCACGGGTGTTAGGGAGTATGTCGCCATCGGTGACAATAGAGGACAATAAAAAGAAAACATAGACGCACAGTTAAAATATCATTTTTAAAACAACTGATTAGGTAGTTCCGCCTCACGTCCAGAAAATTCCATTCGAAGACGAATGGACAATTGATTTAGTAGGGCAAGGTGTGCATTACAATGGCTGAAATTTCATTGAAGAGGCGTGCTGAGTATGTTGCATAAGATTGCTGTATTTATTTACTTATTATTTTGTAATAATCACAAAAACTGCATTATTTTCACCTGAAATACTCTACAAACTATTATAGTTCAACGTTCAATTTAACCCGTATCATATAAGGCATCAGCAATAAAAAAGAACAGCAGCAGAACTCTCATATTTCTCATTACAGACGCATGCATTTCTTGGGACAAATCACAAGGGGTCAGTTTTCACAGTCTTTGGTAACTGACCTTAATTCTATTTAACTATGGATTTAAACTCATTTTCCATAGAGGGCATTGTTGGCAGGTGAGTGAGTCCACTGCCAGCCTTGAGGGACTTTGTGTGTGCATGTATGTCTGTGTGCGTGTGGTCCAGGTATACCTTACCTCGTGCGGACCAAATGTCCCCACAACGTGATGAATACCCGTTTTTTACCTGGTCCCCATATGGGAAAACTCTATTTTATAAACATCCGTGACTGCAATGAAAAAACTAAAAACGCTAAAACTATTTTGTTTGGTTACTTATGGTTATGGTTAGGGCTGGGTAGGGGTTAAAGTTGTCATAGTTAGCATTAGCATTTTTCCCATTGAAATGAATGAGCGGTCCCCATAAGGATATGTTTACCCTACATGAGTGTGCGTGCGTCTGTGTGTGTCTGTGTTTGTGTGTGTGTGTGTGTGTGTGTGTGTGTGTGTGCACTCTGGTAAATGGACTTGCTTGCTAAACTGCCGGACACGACAGGGGTAAAAAAAAAAAAATGGACTGAAGTGTAGCTGGTGAGTGTTTTGTCTCATATAAGCATAAGCAGAATGTAAATCAATTAGAACATCAGAAAAAAAAAAAAAAAAAAAACATCAGTCATTTATAAACAATTGATAATAATCACCTTTTTGGCTGCTATAGGAAATTCATTGAACCACAGCCCGGCCATGTTCGTATCTCATGTCTTTCACAGAAAAAGCCTCATTCTTCATTCTGCTTAAAATCATTTTACATCAGTTTTTTGCGTAATGAGATAAGAAGCTGCATTTCTCTACTATATATATATATATATATATATATATATATATATAATAAATATTCCAGCTTTCATCATATGACCTTTACCATAGGTGGAAAATTCAGGTCCAGAAAATACAAATCCAGAACAAGGTTTTGTTTCAACGAGCCACTTGAGTACTCCGTGACTGTGAATCTTTATACTCAACTGGTTGGTTGAAACATAACCTTGGTCTGGATTTGTACTTTCTGGACCTGAACTTTCCACCTCTGACCTTTACAGGGAACACTCCTCTGTCTGTGAACTCTCAATGAAGAAATCAAATTGAAGATCAGGACCCCCTACCCTCCTGCTTCTGATATCTCATTACCTTCATGGGCAGAAACTGAGATCAAAACCGTCTTACAGTTTATACGCAGTGCAGGAAATATGAAAGCTTCTCTAATATGATAGAGACTTTACTCCACAGACATGGAGCCATTTCCATAATAAAATATTTGGGCCTTGTTTTGTTAAAAGCCCACATGGGCTCACATTTTGGTGATATAGGCGATCTCCGAAGGCATTTCAAGAATTTCAAAGCCTTGGTTGTCAATGCCTCTCCTGTCATGGTGGTTGTGCACCTTCTCATTGTGACAGCATTCGGCGCAGTGTGGAGTTGGCACTGGCAACGTTTTGGAGAAGTTACAGAAGTCTACACAGTACTTGCCCTCCTTGGTTCGAGAGACGATAGGCAGGAAGGCACGACCCCACTGAATCTCCCGGGGGATGAAGGAGGTCCGTACTTGGAAAGAAGTGCTGGTGGACTCGGCCGTTCCTTCGAGGAAGACCACCAATTCGAAATCCTGCTGATGTAGAGTATCTGCAGCCATCTCGAAGAACGGGCTGGTCCTGTTGATGACGTGATAAAGTGTCATAGGACAGATGAAGAAGAGGTTATCCTTGCCAGCATCCACTAGGAAGTCAATGTTAACTTGATCCATGATAATGGTCTCCCCTTCGGGTGTGACCGTTGTCCTCAGCAACTTGCCGTAAATTTGGGTTCCGATCAGCAGAGTCCTGCGCAGATTCGCCACCTGAATCGCCAGGCAGAGGCTGCCGTTTTTCATGCAGATGACAGCTGTCCTGCTGAAGGTGATAGTTTTAGACCTCTTCTTGGGTAAGGACATTTTTGCCAGGATGATACCGCACAAAACGCTGTTGATGATGGTGCCTATTATAATCTGGACAATGAGGAGCACGATAGCTCCAGCACAGTGAGGCGTGATGAGTCGGACCCCGTATCCAATGGTCGTCTGGGTCTCAAGTGAGTAAAGGAAAGCCGTGATGAGTCCATCCACATTGTTCACGCACGGCATATGATCAGGGGGTGGGAACTGCCACCATAGGTCCATGTTGCTTTGGGCGATCCAGTACCATAGCAGCCCAAAGATGAACCAGCTGCCTATGAAGAAGATGGTTGAAAAGAGCAGCAGATAGCGCCACTGGATCTCCACAAAAGTGGTCCAGAAGTCAAACAGGAAGGCAAAGCATTTTCGGTAACTTACGTGGCCAAACTCAATGTTGCAGTGGCCATCCTTAGTTACCAGACGGTTCCGGTGAATCTGGTACTCGTGAAGGTATTTCTGCAGGAACTGCATCATTTTCTAACCCCACAAATCTGACTGACACAAAAACAGAAGATGGTTTTGAGTTACTTTAATGTTTTGAAAAATCTTTGCGACTCAGACGCCTCACCAGTTAATGACTGCACTTAAATTCTTTTAAGATTCCAGCTGAGATCAAGTTAATGTTTTGCTTGTTAGCAATATTCAGTTTAGGTTTTAATTAGTATAATTTTTGTTATGCGTTAAAGTATTTCCCTCATGACCTAGTCTCTAATTATGGTGATTTATTAAAGTGGATGGTATCCTAGCAACTTATTGCCAGTATTTTTCAGGAGAACCGCTGCAAACCTGCATAAAACCTGGAACTAATAAATATATTATGCTGTCCTGTTGCATGTAAACAAATGTATAAGATCAAATACCTAGAAGAATGAAGATCCATGTTTTCCTAGAACCCTTTTCTTAAGTGGCAGTTCATTGAACTTTTAGCTGGCCATAACAGACAATATGTATAATCCACTTACCTGCTACCCAAGACTTTTGGTCAGAAAATTTGTTTAGATGTTACAGTTCCTCTTCACTAAACTGCATTTTTCTGCATGTATTCCAAGTTTTAATACCTTGCTGTTTTTTGCCCTCCCACAAAAAAACATTCTGCTTCTCATACAAAGAATTTCTCTAATCCCATTTAATGTTTTGTCAGCTTTTCAGTCTATTTACACCGTTTCTCCGCCCTCCAAACCCTGCAACAAAAACAGTCCATGTTTTTCACCATTCTGAGAAAATTCTCACATTCGGAGAAGGAAGAAACGCACCTGACCGAGAAAATTCGTTCGTTTGCTAGAACTGGGAAACGCTGACGATTTTTTTCATTGGGCTTTTGCTCAATGGCCTTCAAAACTTTAATTCCTGCGGTTTTAGAGATCATAACCCTCCTCATTGTATCTTTTGAAGGGAGAGAGATTTAGAGCTGATGAGGAACTACAGCATCATAAAATTCAGTCCAGCTTTCTCAAGAAATGTCGATGATGTTGGAAATGCTGATTGAACTGTAGAAGATGAAATAACAGAATCCACCAAGTAACTGTGACCTTCTTGGTATTTTGCCAGGGCTTCCTCTATACCAGTGTTTCCCAACTCAGTCCTCAGGGACCCCCAGCCAGTCCATGTTTTTGTTCTCTCCCAGCTCCAAATGCACCCATACCAGGCATTCGATGTTCTTGATTGGCTAAGAGATGGGAGAGAGCAAAAATGTGGACTGGCTGGGGTTTCCTGAGGACTGGGCTGGGGGGGAACACTGCTCTATTCCCACAGCAAATTTGCAGCAGTGCTCTTTAAAAAAGTATAAATTCCACACATTGAGGTACCGTTACACAAATGCGAAGTAGACACTCTGCAAAGGAACTGAATTATGTTTATGTCACGCAGACTTATCTTCTGATTGTATGAGATTTAAACATGGTCGACTCCTGGACCTTTTCCAGTCCGGATCTGGGTTCAAACCACCAGGATCTGTTTCCATTTAACACCAGCTGGGTCCCATTTTTATTGGAAGAAAAATATAGAAAAAAGTAAAATAAAAAAAAACTTTATTCAATTTGCGCCCCCACTTATCACTGAAGGGCAGCGTTTTACATTAGTCACTGCTAGTGTAAGTACAGTTTTTTTACTTTCTGAAATATGTGGCATATTTGAACAATATATTTGTATTGTTATATAAAGCAGTATGAAATTTGATTTAAAATATGTTCTGGTAATATTTCATGGTCTAGGAAACAATACATGTGAAGAGTAATTTCTCATGTGTTTGGATCTTGCCATGTTTGTGACTTGTAATAAAACACAGACCACACTTTCTGTGTGTTTTGCACATATGTTATTAAACACGCATGACCGCTAAACGGATGTTTGATACTCATTGGGTATGACTGCGAAAAAAAAAGAACAAATTCCCATGCAATTAAAAAATGGGCTTTACTGAGACACGTTGTTACGGGTGACGATTGACTGCTAGCCTAGTTCTACCCTTTGTCCTTTTCTGACTGTAAGGGAGCATTCAGACATTTCTTTATTTCCAACAGGACGCTTGGTGACTGTTGGAATCTCCTGATTGGAGGGAAGATGTTACAGTTTTGTGTGAAGAAGCTCTTTAATAAAGGAGAAATGTGGTAAGTGCTAGAGACAGAGTATCCAAGGGAGAGGAACCAACAGCTTACCTTACAGGAGGGTCTCCAGGAGAAGTCCTCAGTCTTCAGGTGAATGTAGGGTGTCTGATGTCTCCCTCAGGAGCGTCACCTACTGCAGGTATGCTCTGGAACTGTCACAAGTGTTCTGTCCCCTTTTAAATGCTTTTGCTGTTTTTATGACAAACTTTCCAGGTTGCGGTAACTTATCTCGAGACCCCGCCCCACCCCCACACGCCCCAGCTTTGGACAGCTGTGTTTACCCTACAAACCCTTCAACCCAAGCAGCAGCACCACCACACTGACCACACCCCACCACCCCCACCTGGGATGCCTTGCGGAGAACAGAATCAAATGGCCTTGTTTGGAATCGATACACCCACTGGTGTGTTCTGTTGAAAGATTAAATAATGAAGACCTCTGTTTGATGCATGTTGCAGGAGTGTGTGTGTGTGTGTGGGGGGGGGGGGTGTATGTGCTGTTTGGAGGGGGTGTCCTGGAGAGGGAGATCCTGAGCGATGAGCAAACTAAATGCCATGACGAACCTGTAAATTTCACTTCTAGACAAAGACAATATGAATATCTGAATTTAAAGACTACTGATGTGATTAAAATATAATAAAATGTGATTAAAAAAAAATAAATAAATAATAAAATAAATTAATTAATTAAAAAAAAAAAAATATATATATATATATATATATAATCCTGGACGAGATCTTAGGTTCCCACTCATTTTTTTCCAAACCTGTGCTCAAAAACAATGAATAAGGAACCTTAACGTAGGTGAATTAAATATAGAATTAACCATAGAAATTAATCTCCTCATCCCCTTTGCACTTTGTCACCTAAATACAAAAGTGCCTTTTCTCATTACATTGGTGTTTTGTTGTGGCTACATGTTTGTGATCAAGCAGAGACATTTTAAAGACTGCAGGCACGGCCACGGGGAAAAACAGCGCGACAGGTGAAGGGATCGATGGAGGTGCGTTTTGCAAGGCGGGCAGATCGATGTCCTCGCTTACAGGTGAAATGTTCACTTCATCATTTGGAAGACACTATCTGACATTCTTGTTGCCCTAAAACCAGTAAAGGAGACGTTACACCTTGCTGATCATGAGGACCATGCGTAACTCTGGCGGAAAGCGTCCAACAAATGTGTAAAGGCACATTTATGTTTTATTTAATTAGCAAACACTTTTCTCCAAAGCAACATGGAACCACTGGGGGCGAAGGGACTTGCACATAAGCCCAGTGGTGACATCACTCTGCCAACCACGGGATTTGAACTAGCAACCTTCTTATCACAGACTCTTAAACCACTCAGCCATTCACTGCCCCCCCCCCCCTATAAAAACAGCAAAATGGGTTTCGCATTTATGCTATTTTGTGAGACTAAGTTTGCATTTTCCATGTTGTGAAATTGCTTTACATTTTTCTTCTTTTATATGATACGTTTAGGGGATCTTATCAGCAAAAAGCATGGAAACATGGTGTACAGACCTTTTTGTCTAATTATATTGTGTGTAACTCATTGTTTTGTTATTATAGATTATTCCAGCATTCCAGCAATACCGCGATGCACTTCCTGCGATGAATAATGCGTGACAGTGCTCACACCAGACAGGGAAGCCTTCTTATGAAACCCATCGCAGTGTCTGATACCAGGAACCCAGATCAAGAGAACAAGGTCTGTTGTCATAAATAGACTTGAAGTCCCTTGTCAGTGGAGGACTGGAATGTTTACATCCGTCTGGCTGTAGGCTTCAACCGGCACACAGCCATTGATGGCACCGGCAACTGTGATGTAATCGCTCACTAGCAAGATTTGTCGTGTGTGATCCTCCATCCATCTTCCAATTACTTATCCAGTACAGGGTGACGGTGCCAAGCACACACCAAAGAACCTTGAGGAACCCCCCCCACAACACAGGGAGAACATGTCAACTCCACACACATAACTG
Source organism: Gnathonemus echidnorhynchus (assembly GCA_026776725.1). Lineage (NCBI taxonomy): Eukaryota > Metazoa > Chordata > Actinopteri > Osteoglossiformes > Mormyridae > Gnathonemus > Gnathonemus echidnorhynchus. The sequence continues at coordinate 45,723 of JAODJU010000053.1, read as the reverse complement.
GGACTCGAACCCCTGACCCTAAACTCATAAAGCAACAGTAGTACACTAAGTGCCTCCTCTTCATACGTAAAAGAAAAACAGTAAAAAAAAAATCATTCTCATAGTAAAATATGAAGACTGCTGTCAACATTACCTGACCAGGACTATATCCTCCAACATAAAATTACTTGCCTTATAAAGATATAAAAATCATTATTTAAGTTACAACGCTTTACATTGAATTTAGAGTGACATTTTTCACCAAGAAGAAGCTGTTTTAATGAAATAAAACAATAATAATCAATCTAAATAATAAATCCATAAATTAAACAAATGTATAAGCTAGTCTAACTTATTACCATGTCATGAATCAGTAATGAAATGGCTGTATTATATCTATATTTTATAAGTCTATAAAATACTCTGTGAGTTATGGCCATGTCCAGGAGGGTGTGGGTTCAAATTCCAATGGCTGGTAGAGTAGTCATATAACCACTGGGCCCTTGAGCAAGGCCCTTGACCCCAAATGCTCCAGGAATGCTGGTAGACTCTGCAATATGATTCTCATGTCACTTTGGACAAAAGTATCTGCTAAGTATGCAAAAGTGTCAGTGTTAGGCAACCAGCTACTTCAATCTTTTGGTTCATCAAGGGTTTTCCTCGAAAGTTTTGAGGAGGTTTTAGTCTCAAGGAGCTAATTCGTCACGACAAGATGTTCCAGAAAAGACCCAAACAAGGACCTGTTTGAAACCTCTGATCTCGACAGAGCCGAGTTGTCTGTCAGATACAATAAATTAACCATCACAGGCTTGTCACCTCTTGTTTTTCCCCCTATTTCATTTCTGTCTGATGGCTTCCACAACAGCTGCTTAGCTATGCTTTGCTTCACAGGGATAAGCTTATCAGATCCTTTGTTCCTCAAATTGCTTTGACCATTATTCTGAGTCTCCGTTTCTTTTACAAAATACCCAGCTTCCTCATATTTGATGTCCTGCACGACTGGGGTAAATAATGTATTATTCAGTGTTTGGTGTAAAATAAATATTGAACACTTTTCACAGTCCGGAATTAAGATTCAAGAATCTCTACAATGTAAATATCTGCGCTTGAAAGTCTCAAGCCCCCTTCTTAAATGTGAATCCTCTGGATTTCAGCATTTTGATAAGTTTCCAATTGCATGTCCTGCCCTGACCCACCGAAGGCATTGATGTGTGAAGAGACCTGTGTGCCTTAAAGCTGGGAAGGAGTTTCAAACCTGACAGAAGGTCTTGTGACAATACAGTTAATCCTGGAGTACAGAAGCTAGGCTGTAGACACCTTCTTCTGCGACGTTGGTGTGGCTTGTGTGCAGCTCAGTGCGATCGGATGCTATGCCTGTGATTGGAAAGTCAAAAGCTTGAATCCAAAGCTTGGCAAAGTAATTTCAGTGTTGGGCCCTTGAGCAGCGTTCTCCCTCCCCAGTCACTGAAAATTCATTAACTAATGAGAAGTTTCTCTCTGTATCTCCTCTATGAATTTTGGCCTGCCCCTCACCTTAAAAAGAAGACATAGAACAGGGACAGTCTTCCCTGCTTTCTCAAAAAGGCGAAAGAAAAAGGATTGTTGTTTTTGATAAAGGTATCTGCTAAATAAATAAAATGTGAATTGTGGGGACAAAAGCTGTTTTGAAAACCGCATACTGCATACTGAAAACACCGCATACTGCATACTGAAAACACCGCATACTGCATACTGAAAACACCGTATACTGCATACTGAAAACACCGTATACTGCATACTGAAAACACCACATACTGCATACTGAAAACACCGTATACTGCATACTGAAAACACTGTATACTGCATACTGCAAACACTTCATACTGCAAACACTGGGTGCTGTTAGTCAGTGTAGTATCCAGCATGCCATCTTTTTTGTAAGAGTTTTGTAACATGGCACAACCTCCCTGTCAGCCTTTTTAAATCCGGACTGACCATTTCCCACAGACAAGTCTTCGTTTCAGGCAGTATTTTTCAGCCGATGCAGCAAATAACTCCACGGAGAGTGTGCCATGGAAACGATCAAATGCTTATTAAAAAAAAAAGAAGCTTATTACAAATAAAAACCATTAGCTTACCCCCCGTGTACCTTAGTGTCACATCCATTAATCCCCGCGTGTATTGAAAGGACAGGTACATTGAAATGTGTAGATATGATTGAATAGAATTACAAAGGCAATCAGGGCAAACAACTATATATACACAAATTGAAAAAGAATGTAACATTTTAATAAATAAATTACGAATTACAAATAAATTAGATTGTAGAGGAGGTGGGCCCAAAAAACTAGAGGACATCTGATTGGATGATCCTGTCTCTTCTAGTTGCTTGGACCCACATTCCTCTACAGTCTGATTGGTAATCTCTCTGAACCAATCATTTTTTTCATCATGCCCTCAGAACATTTTTTATGTAAGTAAAACTCCCATGAGCAAAATGTTAGCAGCTAACATTAGCTAGCTTGCTGATCTATGTAGAGCTGTTAACTTGTTTGGTCCAATTACTCTGTTGTGGGTTTGTTGTACTTTACCCTCCTTTTTAAAAACTGAATTAAAGTTTCAACAGTAATTTTTATTCTAAAGCTGAGGTCTCTCTGGTGGCCATCAGTCCGCCATTTTCTTTCCACGTTAAACTCAACACAAGGCCGTGGCATGCTTCCGTGTTGCATTATGGGATGCAGTAGTTGAGGTAGACTGGTCTTGTGCATACTGGTGATATTTTCCAAATCAATACATGATCTGGGTATCTTTGGCGTACTGCAAATTTCTTATTTTTCGTAACTAATTTTTGGTATAAATCAGTATATACTAGTAGTATAGTATGCAGTATTAAAAACTGCCAAAGATTAGATCAGTCTGTATACACTTATCAGTATACACTTTATTCATGATAGGTGGCGCAGTGGGGCCGGGGGATGCAATCATACGCCGATTCCCTGCGGGTTTCTCGTGGATGTTCCCAGTGAGGTAAATTGGTACCTCTATATTAGACCTTATTTGTGCCCTGCAGTGGACTGGCATCCCATCCAGGATGCACCCTATGCCACAAAGGATAGGCTCTCAGTGTCCCTATACTAAAGAAGCAGGAGATGGATGGATGGATGGATGGATGGATTTATTATCCTGTTGAGATGCTTGTCAAAGCTGAGATCTGTTTTGCTGGTAGATCTATTTTGGGTCAAGCGCCTTGCTTAAGTTAAGGTGCCTTTAACCATCTGGTCATGACTCCTGACTGGGGTGAGCTGAATCAAGCTCGCTACCTATATGCTTTTATTACCTGAAACACAGCTGTGGTTGCACAGATACAGCACTCTTTGGGTGATTTCCACGTCTCCAACTGACCAGAACGCCAATCAGTGAGACCCAGATGGCCCTGGTTGGAATACTTTCTAGATCCGTTGTCATAGGGTCAACTGGATGAATGTGAGGAGGGAGCGGAATCGGATACCTGGGCTTTTCCCTAGCTGTTTTTGCAGCCTAAGTGTTTATGAATAATTACAGATGATGCTGTAACTGTACACGTAATCCTACAGTGTACAATGCAGCACAAGGCAAACCTGCATGTGAATCAATACCCTGACGTGCCTTAGTATCACAGGGAAGAGACTCATTTTGTTTATAAAATGTTAGATTTTATACTCGAAAACCAACAGTGAATTTAGTAGAGAAGGTAGAGGAGATGATGAAATGGCTCCCACCTCCATGGTTGTGGGTTGGAATCCTGCCTCATTCCTCTGCGTGTTGATTTCTTCGAGTGGGATATCCAAACTGTCCAGAGTGGACATGTGTCCTGTCTAGGATGCATCCCAGCCTTGTGCCTGTTGCTGCCTGAGATAGGCTCTCTGTGACCTCTGCCTGGTATGTGACTGGGAGATGCGTCGCTAATTCTCTATCCACCCATTGTCAGGCTCCTTCCCCAGATGAGGATTGCAGTGCAATCTGAATATCCTCACAATACCATTCAGCTATTCGAGTGTATAAAATTGACAGGGGCGATAATCAATCTGAGGAAGCCACAGACATTTTTTTGATTATTTACAGACCAGACATATTAATATTGTAACTGGAAAGCTGAGAAAAATGTGCTTCAGATTGCCAGATATTGTATTTTTTAGATTTATGATTCAGTGAAAATGAAAATGCACAAATTCTGCTTCTGCTACTGATAGAATAAAATTACAAGCCTTGATCTATGCGGGTCTCATCAGTGATGTTGCGCGTCATTATCTTGGGACCCCAAAAAGAGGCACGAAAGGGGTAAACCCAGGGTCATATACGGGGGTGGGGCCACAGGGGCACTGGCCCAGGCTGAAAGCTGATTGGCCATTGGAATTCCACCTCCCCTGTCAATCACGGATTCAAAACCTATCAATACAAGCTAATGATAAGGTTAACCCCTTTGTATGAATTATAATCTATCTTATACAGCACAAATTAAAAATCCTGAGTGCCATCAAGGCCTTACATGACTCTTGGAATGCTATTCAAAGCACCTTTGTATTCAAGTCCCCACCTCCTAGCGTGATGCTGCATCGTTTGATGCTTAAACAAGAAGGTCTCATATCTCGTATTGAAAAGTTCACGGTGATTATCCCTGATCTGCTCTGACGCGATTAGACAGCCTTGGATTTAGCAGATGTCTGGTCAAATATCCTCTCTGAAAGTTGGATACCAATAACTTTTTTGGCACCCAGTAATGATCCGTGTGTCTTAATTCTTTTTGTGAGGGTTTAATTGTGTGTTAGGCGATAAGAAGGTGAATTGCAATCTAAGTTTTAGGTAGTAATATGAAACTCTGAGAAGGGAGTGAGGTTTTGAGTCTGTGACGCAGGACCTTAAGCTTCTCCTTTGGTGCTGCATTGTATTTACCGCAGTTCAATTACTCAGAATGAACTACTGAAGGGTAAAAGGTTCATGATCGCATCACGGATCTCACAGAATTACACCGGCTGCCGTTAGGAGCTTCTGGAGATGTTGGTGAGGCCAGGCAGGGAGAACAGTGGACAGAACCTGGACGGGCCGTGTACTGCTGGTGTCCTCGAAGAATATGCTTTAATATAGGGGAGTTTCCACATACAGCCCCCTCATCTGAGAGCTATTTGACAATATATGAACAGGCCCATGGAAGGAAGCAGCAACAGAACTGCTCAAAAACATTAAAGATGGCTGTGGAGGAATTAGCTTGGCCTCATTAGCGGCGATCACACCCTGCTAGCATAGCTGAGGATGTGGGCAACCTAGTGAATGCCTGCAAAGAAACATAATTAATGGTGTACTGACCACAGATAGTGTCTAAACTCAAAGGTAGGGAAAGACTGTACATTTATCTGCTGTTATACCCAATTCCACCACACAGTGTCACTATCTGTAATTGCCTTTTAAGTGAATCTTACATCCCCTTAAAAGTAAATAGAAAACTATAATTGTTCTTGTTGTTGTTGCTATTATTACATTATTACATTATTGTTTTTTTCATTATTATTGCTGTTGTTTTTGCTGTTATTATGACTATTATTATTGCTGTTATTGCTGTTATTATGACTATTATTGCTGTTGTTATTGCTATTATTATGACTATTATTATTGCTGTTATTATTATTATTGCTGTTGTTATTGCTGTTATTATGATTATTATTATTGCTGTTGTAGTACTTATCTTGTTATCTAGTAGTTTCCCCCACAGTCTACAGAAACTCGGTTAAATGGGATGGTGTCCATAGTGTGTGAGGGTGTATGTGCCCTGTGATGGACTGGCATCCCGTCCAGGGTGGACCCCCGCCCCCCCTCATCTTGTATAGGATACCGGGTTAGAAGGTGGATGAATGGAATAAATATACATATATCTGTAGGGTTAGGTCATTTATCTCTGTGTCATTCTGCCGCTCTCTTCTCCCTCTGGGAGGGGGGCTGGGGGGTGCTCTATATAAATAAGTGATAACACTGGGATGCATGAGAGTAGGGGTCAGTCAGTAGATATGGGTGGACAGTGGGCGATTAATGCGTAGGTTATATCCTGGGGGCCCGGCACACGTCAGTGCCCACAAAGCCAACAGCCCACTGGGAAAATGCCCAGCGTGCCAGATGGCCAGCCCGGACCTGGCATAGGGCTCCTATATAGGTAAATCTGCCCCTGCATATGGGGGGGTTGGGCTGGAGGGGGGAGCGGGAAGAGAGCAAGGTGGTCACTCATCCAGTTTCTTGAGCCGGTTTTCCATGATGTTTCAGGGATTGCTGGTTGCAAATTAGAGTCTCTCATGAGATACATATATGCTCTTCATATGGGGGGGTCCTATGGCACCATCGCCGTTACTTTAGCTATTATTGCATGTCATCTGATAAATTATTCAGATCAGATGCACTTCAGATTTGCCTTCCAAATGGATTCTCTCTTGCCATAATTTCTTGATTCTGGCTTCTGGAAAACCCAGAGAGGAGCTTCATCATCATTCAAATTTTCTGTTTTCCTTCTACCATCTGTCTTCCAAAACTGCTCATCCAGGCCAGGGTTGTAGACCTTATCACCGAATTCCTTCAATGCTGTAGATATTTATTATCAATTAAGATCAAAGGCTAAAATATTAAGATTTCGTCCCTGGGAGTCCATGAGCTCAAGGAACATTGTCCCTTACCACTGTTTATCTTGGCAGGAAGAACACGCACAAAATGTCAGAGCAATCAAGTGAATGGATGCATAGTGACGATGTCCTGCAATACCAATTGCGGAGCTATCCTAAATTTTTCAAGAACTGATTTGAATAGTATGATATATTGGTGTTTAGAAAGCTTACATTTAACATCTCTGTTGACATTTTGGACCAGAATGTTCCATTAAGGTATAAGTCCTAAAGAGCAAAAATGTCTTTTATCACTTGCTAAATGCGAGTCCCTTGAGAAGCATTAGTTTGGCTTTAGTCAAAACTCCCTGCATCCTCCCTGCATGTGTTTCATGGATGCACCCTATGCCACAAAGGATAGGCCACCCCCCACCCCCACCCCCCATGTGTGTCTATGATTACACCTGGTCAGTTAGGGAGTCATTCACCAGAGTTCTGATTGAATGCAGATCTGGCCCCTGATGAATGACGTGGGCTCACTGATGCCAACCTTTTGCCTGGTGACCCGGCACAGAAGAGAAAGCAGAGCTGAGTCATAAATGGCACACGCAAGGCCTGCAGGCGCCTGGCCTGTGTACGGGCCTCCTCCATCACAGAACCTCCATCACAGAACCTCCATCACAGAACCTCACATCTACTTCTGCATGAAGCTGGCAGGAACCTCACAATTCCAGCCCCCTTCTTTTTGCTTCGTCTTGCACTCCACCTCCTCTCCTTCTACTCTGACCGCCATCTTCCTAACCTTGGGGCTTCGTGCTCAGCTATGGTGCTACAGTGATTTATTGCAAAGTAATAAACTAATTTCTCTCTCACTCTCGCTCTCTCTCTCTCTCTCTATGTCTTCCTTGCTATTTCTCTCTGTCCTTTCCCTCCCTTTTTGAAACCCCCCCTATATTCCATGTGTACACGGTGTACACACACACACACACACACACACACACACACACGTACACACATACAGAAATATACAGGGATGCCCACACATACACACACGCACAGGGCACATAGACACACACACACACACACACACACTCAGCCACAAAGGACAAATCCTGGGAGATGAGAGCTCTTGTGTGGAAGTGTGGAGAGAAT
>JAODJU010000053.1:0-25320 GCA_026776725.1 Gnathonemus echidnorhynchus | reverse complement strand
TTCCCTGTTCCACCATAAATGATTCAGCTCAAGAGCTGTGTGGTAATTAGCACAAGGAGTTGAATCAGGTGTGTTAATTGAGGGGAAACTCAAAAATGTGCATGGCTCCGGCCCCCCAGGACTGGAGTTGGGTGCCCCTGCTTTAAACAAAAAGCAATGCAGGGAGAAATGGAGACAAGACAAAAGATGCCATTTCAATGTCATTTCAGCAGGACAAAAACACACAAAACAAATTCAAGACGAGACAGGGCCAGGCATACAGTGCCCATCTTCCCTGGGCAGAAGAGACAAATAAATAATACCTCTTGTGTAAGGATTTCTCATAAGTAACAGGTAAACTGAATGACTCATCATGTGACAGAAAGTCCCCACACTCAGGGTTGCATGGGGGTCTGAAGCCTATGGGCACAAAGCAGGGAACAACCCAGGATGGGGAACCAACGCATCACAGGGCACAAAGCAGGGAACAACCCAGGATGGGGAACCAACGCATCACAGGGCACAGGGCAGACTCACACACCATTCACCCTCACATACACACCTATGGGCAATTTGGTAACTACGATTAACCTCAGCATGTTGTTAGACCGTGGGGGGGGGGGGCACCCAAAGCACCCGGAGGAAACCCCATGACAACACAAGGAGAACCTACAGTTCACACACGTGGAACCATGGTGGAGACTCAAACTCTGGTCCCGGTGGTGGTGTGTCATTTATTTCAATAACTCTATTTAAAAAAACTATTAAAAAAAAAACAGCAGATTACAGCCAAAGGCATCAATTTTGCAATAGCATGTGAACTGGCCTTTACCAGTTTGCTCACAGCTGAAATAACAGGTCACCACAGTACTCGAGAGCACAGCGCTTCAGCAACTGATGAATTGGACTCAAGGTTCCCATTATGTTATTATTCCACAATAACCACTTCCTTTCTAAATGTGATTAAGACTTAACACTATCATATGAGGTCATGTGACATATGAGGTCACAGCTGGGTTCCTTTTGCAGGACAATGTTAGACTCTAAGCTCTCATTTGTCTTCTGGAACAAACAAGCTTGTTTATGTAGTCTGTTATCTCAATGTTATTTACGGCGAGGACGGCGCTGAATGTGCCATTTCAGTTGCTCTGGTGCCAAACAGCGTATAGCTAATTTCCTTCTGAGAGCCACACAAGTGACTGATGGTGTTGGGTTTTACTGCTTACTGCCTCTGGAACTGATCGCTTGCAGTGAAAAGCACATTCAAAACCAGGTACTCTCTCAGGTCCAAGAAAATATCCCGGCTTAATAACTAGCTTGGAAATTGTAAATAAATAAACAAATAATTAGGATTATTATATGAGCATTTATGTCCCCTTTGGAATATTCATCACTCCTTTATTGCGATTAAAATGTATGAGACGCATTTTGCATTTATAATTAAATGAATCTTCACCTCAAGACCTCAGCTGCTGAAAGTAAGAAACAAAGAAAACAGATGCGAGGAAAAAAAAAAAACTCAAATTAAATGAGAAAAATGAAATTTACTTCGCAGTTTGGATTTAAGTGTGCAATTTAAGTCATTAAAGCATTTGCATTTCCTTGTCCATGAAATGATTCCCCGTGGTTTACATCGTAAAACTTCCTGCTCTGACTTTTCATTAATTGTCTTGTATGTTTTCTTCTGGAAAATTCTCAGGAGGGATGAATGTAGACTGCCAACAGCCTCAATGCACTGTATCAGTAGACACTAGGACTGTATTTAGCTGCTTACAGGAGACACCTATAGAGACTTCGACAGCTTCACAGTGCACCCTACAGTCATACAGATAGATTGATGGATTATTTGCTGCAGCAATTAACTTGAATTAGCAAATTCTCATTAACTTGTTCAATCCCGTAACTATTGCTGCACCACAAGTCAACTTCTCATTTGCTTTCTGGCAGCAGATAATCCCCACATCATGTTAGTTGAGTCGTTTATTATGATGCTACTTGTTAGGAACCTGTTTGAGTATATATATAAGTATATATAAGCATATATAAGTTTTAGTGGCAACACTTCAGTTCTAAAAACCAAATGACACATTATGACAACAGTCATAAACATCAATAATGTGTCATTAATGTGCATGACATGTGTCATGTCATTCTTATGACGGTTACATGTCACCCTTATGTAGACTGCTTCAAGAAAAGTGTTGCCGTTTTAGCTTTTAGCCTAACACAGATTCATCTACAAAAATATCAACATTACTAAATTTTCACAACTGTTTTATTGTGCATTTTTTGACACAAATAGCACCAAGAGATGGTGATAAATGTTTTCGTTATCATCAAAGGCCAACAGAAGGAGGTACAACAAATTTTAAACGACATTCCTCTATAAGGAGGTGTGTGATTTTGTGTTCCAGAACATTCTATGTTGTGCTAGGTCTTTGTTTCATAGAAGGGCGTCTGTTAATTTTCTGCCCTTTGAGGCATCGTCTTTCTTGGAGACATGCCGTTTTATAGCCATGAATCATTGCGTATGTTCACATTTCCCCATGGTGGCCACGTTTGTTGTCACAACACATTCCTCACAGCACGCAGCCACATGGCGCGAGTCGTCACCCGTCAGCGTTTTGTCGGAAGAGGCAGTATCCTGTTAGCGCCGCTCCGTGACGACGCACATCCGAGCGACCCTTCAGGCCCACGTGGACCCAAACACATTAAGCCTGGACACGTGCAGCATCCCCAAAGTGTGACTATCAGCATGAAATCGATGGGTCTTCCGAGACGCTCCAGCATGTTCAAACATCTGTCATCCGCCAGCTTTGTGCTCCGCAATGTGCAAAAGTCTGCGGCGAGCGACAGCGTGAAATCGCCGCCGATTCGGAATATAATAATATCACCGCTTTCTGGAATTCTGCCGTATCGATGTCACTTTCACTTTCTTCAAGCATGAAACAACCTTATGGAAAGAGTCATTTAATTAATGCATCATCCACCCACCCATTTATAGCACTTCCATAAATTAATATTAATTTATAAAACATGCATGTTTTTAAATGCATATTTGCTTTACTGCAAATTAGCTACATGTTTTATGATGTTACATCTTTAGTTGTTCCCTTAGTAGAGACTGAAACAGACTGGCTTGAATCAACAGAGGGTAATGAGCCTTCCTGTGTCTCCTTCTCCATGCCCCACCCTGACACTGCCTTTCCGCTTTCCCTCGAAGGGATGACCTGCCAGGCCAGGAGCTCCTACTTGGACACGGAGGTCCTGTGGGGGTATCGTTTCACGCCTGTGCTTTCCCTGGAGAACGGCTTCTACGAGGTGGACTACAACAACTTCCACGAAATCTACGAGACCAACACCCCGTCCTGCAGTGCCAAAGAGCTGGCCACGGCCCTCCGTGAAGGACAGCTACTCCCGCAGCTCTCTCTACTCCCCCCGGAGCCCAAAAATTTCACCCTGAGTCCACTATCCACCGCGGACCCCACTTTTCAGGAAGAGGACAAGGTAGAGGAGGACAGAGGAGAGACCAACGGCTCTGCAGCAGCACTAGAAGAACAGGCCTGAACCTTCTTGGACAGATGTACTGTAGGACAATGCTAATCCCATAGCAAGCTTCTTTCATCACATTTCTTGCAGAAAAAGCAGACACCTCACCTTGGACCAGCTGTCCACCTATGTAGGTTGTGATTCTGAGAGGGTGGGTTTGATAGAAAAACCTGCTCATAAAAACATTTTGTATTTTCATTAATATATCCTGGATTTTCAAGTCAACTTGCAGCTAGGAAAGACTGCATTACGAAACAGAGGCGTGGCAGCATGATGAGAAAGTGAGTGTGACAGAGCTTCTTCCATGAAGTGAAACAGACGAAAGTGGCCAGTTGAAAAATTTGTTCTGTTGTATATATTGACCCCTTTGAGTTTGAAGTCTACTTTAGTTTGTTTTGTAGTACACCAAGGACCTTAACCCAATCAAGCAATAGTCATACAAATCTTAAACCCTCCCCTCAAACACTCCCCAGAAGAATACAAAAGATAACTTCAATTAAAAATAAAAATGAACGACAATTAGCCTTTTATCAACACAAATAGTTCTAGAATCTGGAATATGGGATTGAATCTCGTACATTTCTATAAGGTGGAATGATGGCTAAGGAGTCAGGAGTCATCAAATTGAGAGAAATATCGAGTAAGTTAGGTGTGTCCTGCCCCCAGCCCAATTCCAGTAGGTTTTTCCATTTTCATGGTATATGAGCACAAGTAGCCCGCGGGCCAAACGATTCTGGTGGAAGTTTGACTTTGGCGAGGTGACAGGCAGGGGAAGGCTGTTTGTACACCGAGCGCTCAGGCTTCTGCCGATGACGCCTGTTTCTGTGATTGCATCACCTCCCTCTACAGTGCGACGTACCTCACGGGTTCCGTATCTCCATGCGGTTCAGCAGTCTCTCTGGGTCCTTGCAGCAGCTGCAGTTCCTTAATCCCTCATGTCCTGCACGGCCATTTCCAAACCCCCAAGCAGATTTCATGCACTAGTAATACAGGGTATTTTTTAAAGCATGCAGATGCAGTGAAAGCGTTCTACCACTATTCTTAAAGGACATCTGGAATGGGAAACCTCATGTCAGTGAGTGTTCAGTACAGACTTCTGGTACTTTAAGAGTTCTGCAGGCCCTAAAATTTTTATTAATGTTTATGTAGACAACTTATCTGCCATTGTACCCAATTACACTGTCGTCACAAAATTATGTCTACTGCAAGGTCTTCCTTCATTTGAAACATATAGTTAATGTGGCAGTAAGGTCAGCTGTGTGCTACAATGGAAATTAAATCTAAAACAGGGCATTGGCTTATTATGTAACTGAGCGTTTAAGTGTCTGCCATATGAGTATATTTCTGTGCTGACTTAAACACATATACCTGACAGATGTAACATTCAGAAATCTAATTTCAGGTTTTAAAAAAAAATCTGATAGCACATCACAGAATTCAATTTTATTTAGTCACTGAAGCAGTTTTTTTCCACCCTTGGCAGAAAAATTGAGGTGTAGCTACATTCAAAGGTGAAAACTCAGGTATCATAATGCAAGAAACCACCACGACTGTGTATCTCAGAGCCAGTCACACCAGCCTGCTGCTCTTGCTGTGCTCTTTAAAATAGATTTTTCCTTCTTGTGACACCGTAATTAATCTCTAAGCAAATTTCCAAACGGCGAAGATGAATAATTAATGAATGGAGTACTGAATAGATGCATGCGGAATAGAGGTACTCGAGTCTTTACTTTTATGAACCAAAAGAGTCACGGCACCACAACTTAAACATCAGCAGAATAGCAACTAACATGCAATCACTGTATGGAGTGCAGCCCAGTGGGGGTGCAAACGTTCTTTCAAAATCACTCAAACTCACAATAGGAAGCAGAATGGAAAATGTACTACATTTGAATAACTGTACAATTTGTTTGGAGTTTGGTATTACTTTGTTAGTTATACAGTGTTTAGCCCTGGAGACCACTGTGGGAGAATGAACCGATTGATCTGTGTAATTATAAACACAATTCATGTTACCAATAAATGGAGCCAATTCAGACCATCTTCTTTGACTTTGGATTTAATAACTAAAAGTTAGCATGCTCTTATCTGGAGCTAAATGAACTGAAAGAGTATATCGCATTTTCTGAAAGCTTATTGCAAAGCCCCCCCCACCCCTCATATTGTCCTTAATGTAAGGAAATATTTTCTTTGGTATCATCTCAACTGTTCCCTGTAGAATTTTCTTTGAGGGTGTGTAGTCTTGAATTATTACGAAAATTAAGGCAGCCTTTAGAGCTGGGAAGCCATGACGATAAGACCAATATTTCTGTGCTTCTTAGCAATATGGGAGCTGGGATTGGGAAGGGAGTTAAAAGTGAGCTTTAGAATGATTGGGATGAGTAATCTGCTAGACTAAGAATGGTTAAACAGACGTGAACAGAATGTGCTTGGAATCAGAACATTTAGGACGCCTGACTCCTTAAAGAACTGATTGAATATGGCTGAAGGTTTTTATACGTTTTGCTAAATACTTTGCAAACTTTAGCGACGTATGATCACCTGCACTGCACTCGTACGTAAAATCAAGGCTACAAGAAACAAAAATGCCACAAAAAGTGTGCTTGTCACATTGCCATCCAAACTATTTATTATTCAAGTGTCTTAAATTTCCAAACAATTAGTTTTTGCAGAAACATGATTTCAACATATTAAATCACGTTTGTAAAACACAGGCCTACAATCGTATTTAAAAACAAAATAGATTCCTTGCTCAATTGAATGCACTTTTGCAACACGGACAACTAAACTCGACAGCATTTGGACATTTTCAACATATTGATCTACTGAAAAAGAATACCACAGTGATGTATATCGAAATAGTTATCCAAATTTCTTAGTGACATTGATGATTTTAGTGTTTTCCATAATTTTTCGTCAGTTGAAATATGCTTCGATTTTGTCGATACTGCCAATCCTATCTAATCCCTAAAGCGGACAGGCGGCAGTTTGCGGCCATTAGCACTTTGTAAATCGTACAGATCTTGAAAACCAGGCAGGGAATTAATGGGTGCTGGTGGCGCTGGTGAAAGGGGGGCACGAAAAATACTGGTCAAATAAAATCTAACATAACATCTCTCATAACACGATGCGTAAGAGAAATGCAGAATTATGTTGTCCACGAGCATGCATGAAAACTGCAGAAATCATATGTCTGCGGGGACGCTGATGGAAATTAATGTGATAATTCTTCCATCCCGAAAAGAAAATAGAGTTGTAAAACCTGCAAGGTACTGATCCATAATTTATGGGCACATCAGTGCAATGAATGTAGATACCTAAAATGTTTCATGTATTTATTTGTAGGAATGAATAAATTATGATGTCATATTTGCCCATATTATATGTGTGCAAATTTACTTGAGAGGACATATTAATTATAATACATGTATAAAATATAAATGGATTTTGCATGGTTTACACGACGAATCCTATCCATCTTTCAAATGTTATTAGATTTTCAAGAAACTTTCAGAAATGATGAATAGACTGAGAGTGGATGAACACTTTCTTCCACTATCTGTTAAGGCAATCATGCCTGTAACTGTGCTGTATCAGAATTCATTTGGTGTTAAAAAGACAAGTGGGGCTGTTTAAATTTCTAGGAAAATGGGTAGTGAACGCAGTGGCTATAAAAAGCGGTTAAACATAGTGATGGTAGTTCATTTTCATCTTTGTCGCAGGAAAGCAGAGGCTGACATTTCTGCCATCTACCCCCGCCAGGGTCCCCCCCTCTTGTTGAATCAACACAGTCACCCCAAGGCTTCTAATTATCGGTGTAAGAGGGTCACAGCAGCCCACAGCATGTAAACAAAGCAATTAGCTCAGCAGCGAGCTGACGGGGAACCAGCATGGAAATGAAGGGCTTTGTGACAAGCAGGAGGATCCTGCAGAGAGGGAAGCCTGATACAGAAAAGTCGCTCTCAAGATTAGCCAAATGAAAACATTTATAGTTAAGAGACGACTGCCAAGCTGCCAGTTTTGTTAATCTTGTCCCGTCTCGAGGTACCTAAAGGGAAATACGAAATGTCTCTGAGGTTGGAAAAAGTGGCCTATACTTATGATTGTTTAACAAAGAACTTTGTTATTCTGTACTTGTTGGCTATGGTGTTTTGGCGGTATCTTGAAAAAATAAGTAACTAGAATGATATTGTCATTCACCCCATCCAGGGTGTTCCCCTGCCTTGTGCCCATCGCGATTTGGGATCAGCTGCAGTCCTGCCCACCCCCATTACTAAGTAAGCGGCTGTACGATGGATGGCTGTTTCTATTAAGATATAATGTCGTTATTGTGCCATGACTATAGGTTCAAATAAGGCGCAGAGGCTACTGCAGTTTTGTTGTATACCTGTCACCCCAGTACTGACCATGTGTGCAGGATACTGACAATGACAAAAAAACAACCCCACTCCCCCCCTGGGTAATATTGTAAATGGTAGTTCCCTGTTACCCGCTTCTACAAAATGGTTGGTCCCACTTAAGTCTACGGCTTATCAACCTGGGGCCCCTAACAGTGAGCATTTTTGTTCTGAAGTACCATCCATAAATGCAAATGAAAACACATATATACATTTACATTTTTCACACATTTATTAGACGCTTTTGTCCAAAGCAATATACAACTGAGGCAAACAGCACATTACAAATGTACATTCTGCTAAGGAGTTAACTAGGCTGAGTTTCCAATGAATGCACAGGAATGAGGGTGAGCAGTATAGGAGCAGGAGCTACAGAGGACCATCCCACAAAGAAAAGCCTAATAAGACTATTCAAGGACCAGAAGTGCAACATAACAACATTCAGGGAACAAAAAGAGTCATCATATTCATAAATAGAATTTCTAGCTTTCTTGCAGGAGCGCCATTGGTAGGGATCAAGTAGTAAACAAAGAACAGTCACGTTATAAAATCACTAACCGGATGCAGTTACTCACACAGGTACCCTTTTGTGGATTTTGCCAACAGCAGATGGAGCAGTCTGTGTCTGATTCCCATAGCATGAATGGGACGACATTCCCGGAAACCCAGAGCTGTATTTATTAAGCTGTTTTTATAAACAGGGATTTAAAATGCATTTAACTGCAGTTATGCATTTCATTTAATTATGAGCATAATGCAAATAGCCGATTTAGGGATTTACAGTGCAGGAAGGCCTCCGTTAGGGATTTACAGTGCAGGAAGGCCTACATTGCCTGCAGGTGCCTTGGATGCTGTGGTCACTGGAGATGGTGCGGGCGTCATTATCTGCGACTGGCAGGCGCTAATGAATGGAGCATCTGGGAACAGTAAGGGGGGTAAAACAAGGAAAACAGGGTGAAAAAGGCAATGCTACAAGAAACCCGGGGACCCCAAAACCAGGTAATTAAGGGGGTGTCTGCTATCCTAAGGAAAGGGACCCTCTCTGTCTCTCTGTCCGCAATCATAAAAGCATGTAAACAGGGGCGGGAGGCCAGGGCAAGTGAGATGGAGGAAATCTGCCATCAGCGGACATCATATGAGAAGCAAAGATTAATAAATTAAAAGTTGGTGCGAGAATTAATTCAGCATCTGTTACCTGCACAGTCTGTCCTCCTCTGTGTCAGCTGTCGATGCTGGACTGGGCTCTCCTGTTTACTCACTACAGACTCACGTGTGGTTTACACATCAAATAGACACACATACATTTTTAAATTCCACCTTCTCTGCATGCTTCATGTTCAGTAAGCCATGAAATAGTAATGGGTGCCTTTTTTATGCCATTTAGAAATGGAATGAAATGCGATTTTATAAAGCGTTTTATCACCTCCTGATTTGTAATGAAAATCGCATTTGCTTTTGAGGGGAATTGTGTTTCTCCACATACAGTATAAGAGCACTACAGGCATGCAATGTGACACGTTAGCACACACGCATTGGGCAAAGAGCATGCTATCAGCTAAATGCTAACAGGCTTTAGCGGCGACGAAAGGCCCCATTACTTGCATGCCTTTAATAGCCCTTTGCTAACAGCAGGATAGCAGTCATGGTGCTGGACATTAGCACAGCCTTTGAGGTTGTTGTGAAGGGATTTTGTGGGAATTACACCACTCATGTAGGCGATCGTATGCTGTGATATTTTCAGGATCCACGTTGGATGCCCAACAATTGTGTGATGCCATACACTAGTTTAAAATGCAGCAAAAACATTATTCTGCTCAGAATTGTAACACTTAGAATCAGCATGACCGCGGTAGAAAAAACGAGGTTGCCCCCACTTCAAACCTGAACCTTGCTTGCCCTTTCGTGAAGGGCTGATGGACACCCGACATTTCAGGCCGGCAACTGACAGCGTCCAAGAGACTCTACCAGTGTAAAGGAAAGCATGATGCAGTTATCTCAAGGAGCTTGAGAAGAAGCATGGAGGTGGGTCAGGGGGGCTTCCGAAAAGACCTCAGACACCATACAGCAGGGTCTAGTCTAACCAAGGGATGACATAAATAAACTCTTGAGATTGGGGCTAGTACCCTGAAATCGTGCAAAAGACAAGCAAAGAAAAGAAATGACGAGATATACACTGATCTGTCATAACATAAAAACCAGCGACAGGTGCAATAAATAACATTGATTATCTGGTTTCAGTAGCACCTGTCAAGGGTGCCATTATATATGAGCCAAGTGAAGTCATTTCTTGAAGTTGATGCTGGGCAAGCGTAAGGATCTGAGTGACTCCGACAAGGACCAAATTGTGATGGTCAGATGACTGGGTCAGAGCATCTCTATAACGACAGGTCTTGAGGGGTGTTCCCAGTGGTCAGTATTTACCATAAGTGGTCCAAGGAAGACCAACCGATAAATTGGCGACAGGGTTATGGGCACCCAGGGTTCATTGGTATATGTGGGGAGCGGTGAGACCATCTAGCGCAATCCCACAGACAAGCTACTGTAGCCACAGATCAGTCAGAATGCTCATGGTGACCCTTGTCTACCACCGAAATCACCTAGAAGGGGTACAACAGCATTCGAACTGGACCAGAACAATAGAAGAAGTTGGCCTGGTTTGAAGAGTCACATTTTCCGTTATGTCATGTGAATGGCCAGGTGCACGTGCATAATTAACCTAACTAAGAGATGGCCCCAGGAAGGCAAGCTGCCAGAAGAAGTGTGATGCTTTGGGCAAAGCTTGGGTCCTGGCATTCATGTGAATGTTAGTTTGATATGTGCCACCTACCTAAACATTGTTGCAGAACAAGTACACCCCTTCGTGGCAATGGTAATCCACAATGGCAGTTAAGATAATGCACCCTGCCACACTGCAATAACTGTTCAGGAACGGTTTGAGGAACATGAAAGAGATCAAGGTGTTGACTTGGCTTCAAAATTCCCCAGATCTCAGTCTGATCAAGTGTGCAATGTGCTGGACAAACAAGCCCAATCCATGGAAGCTCCATGTCATAACTTAAAGGACTTAAAGGATCTGCTGCTAATGTTTTGGAGCCAGATACCACAGGACACCTTCAGAGGTCTTGTGGAGTCCACGCCTCGATGACTTAGAGCTATTTTGGCAGCACAAGGGCAACCTACACAATATTAGGCTGTCAGTTTTAATGTTATGGCTGATCAGTGTAATATCCTCTTAAGACCCAAGGGAAAAAATGTCTTTCAATTTTAGGTTTTTTGTCTTTGGAGGAAATAAGACATCTTACAATTTAGATTTTTTCAAATGTATTTTTATTTTTAATTTCACACATGTCCTCTTTAGTGCACAACAGGAATAAATACGTTTCCTAACATCAGTGAAACGATAGATGCAAAAATAAAATGTCCACTACAATGGACATAAATGAATGGGTGGGGTCTCAGGAGGTTACTGCAAAATAAAAACCAAACAAAACAAAAGTCACCAGTAAGCATGCACATAACCCAGCAAGCATGCCTCTTGCCAAGCAGTCTCTCAAACGTACCCTAGCTGACCCTATTTATCCTTAAGTGAGTTAACACATCTAATCAGGGCCAGCTGGGTTTCACCACCGCTTGCCGGCCGGGATTGGTGATCTGTCGCCACGGCAGACAAAACCCGGCGCCACGGCAGCGTCGTGCCTCCAGCCAGCTGACAGTGGGGGAGGACAGCGATTCTGCGGTGCGTGATGTGTCATGCCGCAGTCAGGAGTGTCTTTGGAGTGACTTCCTCCTCAGCAGGGCGCGGAGTCTCTGAGGGTGCATAGTTTTAATCAGGTGATTTAACGTGGGCCGAGCTAAAGAGCATCAGCCCTCCGGGGGAAAGTGGCAGTGCCTTTGTTTACCGACGTCCCGGGCTCACTCGAAATCCTGCAGGTCTCCTGCGACGCGGCCCCCATCTGACGTGGGCATGCTGACAGACGCGGAGACTCAGGTTTTTTTCTAGAAAGTGCTGCAGTGTGCTGTTTCGCTAACATATGCATGATATGGATTCTGGCCCAGATCAGACCACCTCCTAATATTTAATGCCTCAGATTTCCCTTGGGGTACATCTTGCATAAGATGTGCTTATGAAATTATAAATTCAGGACAGGACTTCCAAGGACTAATTTCATGAAAATATATTAAACATATTCTATATATACA
Organism: Gnathonemus echidnorhynchus; assembly: GCA_026776725.1. Lineage (NCBI taxonomy): Eukaryota > Metazoa > Chordata > Actinopteri > Osteoglossiformes > Mormyridae > Gnathonemus > Gnathonemus echidnorhynchus. The sequence continues at coordinate 13,195 of JAODJU010000053.1, read as the reverse complement.
GTAATGACATTCAGTAAAACCTCCCACCTTACAAATATTACGTACTGGGTATCTACTTTTGGTCACTGTCTGTACCCTTGACATCTGAAATATTTATTTGTATGTTGAAAATTCAGTATAAGCTCCAGTTGTCTACTTCTGGGAATGGGATCAGGGGTCATTTGCTACTTGTGCTGTCTAAGGTCCACAGCTTTTCATCCAAGAAAGTGCTTCAACTTTTTGGTGTGTAGACTGTATCTCAAGTAAGCGAATGTGTTTTCTGAAAACAGAGAGCTGAAGCGATTTAAATGCTCTGCTGAGGTGAATATTCAGAACCTTTAGCTTTTCTGTCCCCACTGTATAAAAATAAAAAAGTCACAGCTACCAAACTTTGCCTCCAGTTTTTTTTTTTTTTTTTTTTGCAGATTTCCATGCACCAAAATAACAATCTCTATCAAACAGCTGGCTTTAAAATTGTAAGCCTTATTTTTCAGTTAAACGCAAAGCGACAATGCAAATTGTGGATTCTACTAAGAGCGGGTTATGTCTTCCTGTGAATATTCAAAACATGCTACCAGGATCAGATGGACACACTGTAGTTTATGTGTTGTGACAGAGACATACAAGCTCTGAATGCTGAAAATGTGCAAATGTGCATCTCTGAAATATAAAAGGAAGGATTCTTTCTGCGGCTGTTGTGCTAATGGGTATGTTTGACTTGTCATCTCACCTACAATGACAAATGATTTCCTAGCAAGATGCTTTGTAAATGGTTGAAGTAGAACTCTGTATCCTGTAGAATCAATCACATCCGGGAGTCCACAGGAATTAAAACGATCTCCTATAAACGTGGATAAGTGATGATAGATGCATAAGCATAGATGTTGATGGATAGCTTTGGCTATGCCAAAGCACAGGCTGATTTTTCTTTGAAATCTTCTTCCTGATTCGAAGCTTCGGAATTTCAAAGATTTATGAAAAAGGAAAACCAATTCCCTACTACGGCCATTTGTTTTTACTAAAATATTAAAAGTATGAATATGAAAATTTTGGAAATTAATGCAGTGAGAGAGGGGGAGTGACCAGAACAATTACGTGACATGGGGATCGGCTGGGGAATGAGCAATTATCCTCATATAATGAGGTCGATCAAGGCACTGGGAGTTCAGTCCAGGTTATTGGGGGCCAAAAAAAGCAGAGAACAAGTTATAAGTATGTCAGGAACAAGGGCGAATGAATTACCAACAATAATCATGGTGACATAACTGTCCCTTCAAGATGGACGGTGATTCCTCTCCTGATAAACACTTTGGAAACAGGCGCAAAGCAGTTCGTTGATAGACCATATTGCCGTAGTGTTAATTTCACTGACATTCAATGTTCTTTCAGCCTTTCATCCAATATAGATCTCCTAGAAAGTAACATGAGAGGACCAAAATAATAATTAATCTTACTAAAATGGAATTATTAAGTAGTTTGTTCAAATATATACGCAGTGTAATAGTATATGACATTCTTTCTTCAATGGGTATCAGATATGGGGACAGGTGACATCATAATTCCAAGCGAAATGATTTATCTAAAGACTTTCATCTGGGGTTCTGAAAACAAACCATAAAAGCCTTTCCAACATTTCGGGAAGTGTTCTCTAGCTTCAAGAACAGCGACGAAGCCAAAATCAAAGGTACGAGTTCTGAGCGAGACGGGGGGGGGGAGCTTGGGAACCTGGTCGCGTGACTCTGTAGCAATGGAAATGAAATTCATTCATTTTCAAGCAACCAGTACAAAATTGTTTTTTAATGTTTCATGGAAAAAAAGATCACATCATGTAGCACACATTCATAATGAATTTCTTAATAATGGAGTAAATTAAGACATATCGAATAAATGTCAATATTCTCATAAAACTGACCAGGCGGAATATATTCTATCTGCCGTAAGAGAGAGAGCAGAGAGTGTCTGGGGAAAATCCGTGTATAAATTAAACGCACTGAAAGTGTGCTTTCAAAAACTGCTGAATATTAGCTATTTGGTAAATGAAGCTTGCGTTTTTTCAGTTTCCTATTGCAGGATATTTACAGTCACTGCTTCAGTTCTGCACCCATCACAAATTCTGGGACTCATTTTATGGAGGACAAAATGCACGTTGTGTTTAAATGATATTCTCAGTAGCCAGTATATTAGGTACACCTGCCTGCTCATGCAAACAGTGAATCATGGGGCTGCATTCAGCACACTGACAGGGTCATGACATTCACTTACTGTTTCATTAAGCATTCGAACAGCGAAGACGGCTGATACAAGGGATTGTGACTGTTAGTGCCTGATATGGTGGTTCCAGTATCTCAGAAATGTCTGGGATTTTGGCGCACTGCAGTGTGTAGAGTTTGCAGTGGAGGGTGAGATAAATAAAACACAAAATAATAGCTTGGTACAGCAGTGGAGAGCAGAATGGCTTCTCTGAACACACAACTACACCCTTCAGTCTACCCCTGAGGCAGTTCTAATGATAAAACTCTTATCTGATATAAGCTAGCTGCACCTTAGCGGCCATGGATGTCAGATGTCCCTTGTGTAAGTATGTATAGCTTCTGTTGGTTACCTTTTCCCCCTCAGCTGGCTGAAGGTAAAACACCCTTCATAAAATAACAACCGACCTTCTTTAACATTTTCAGGACATGTAACCAGAGTAAATCTACATGCCACTGCATCCATGTGTAGGTGGTTACTGTTTAACCAGTTAGAGCAACTAACCACCTTCCCGTCAGTTGAAAACAGTGACACACTTGTATTTATTTATATTTTTTCTTTTTGTATTCTTTTTTTTTTTTTTTAATAATATGTTTTAGTCCAGCACAAAAAAACAATAATTCCATTTCGAAAACCTTCTATCAAAACTGAAAGCAGATTAAACAAAATAATGTTTATAAACTTATGCTGCACTCAACTGTTTTCAAAGGGTTCCTTTTACGAAGGTTACACTTTACCATTCAGCTGATATAAAGCAAGCATTATTTGTTCAGTCAAAATACGATTGCTTTGGGAAGCAGACATATAAAGTAATGCATGCATAAATGAACACTAATCAATGTTCGGGTGCCTACATAGCTGCCTGACGGAAAAGAGAGCCGTAGGTGTCCTGTCTTTTCTGGCCTGTTTGATTTTTCCTCCTCTTATCCTGTTATAAGCATTACTGAGTAATAAATAAACAGGTGCAGGTCCTCCTGATACTCTTAGCTGGATTAATCATAGCTAATTAGAATTTATTAAATATTCAGTCAATATAGATGACAATGCCCCGTGTTTTTAAAATTTCACTTTTAAATGTGCTGGAGCTGAAATATGCAGGAAATGCTTTCTTAGATGTTTTAGCTCATAAAATGTAGGAAAGGGGAAAAAATGGATATGAAAAGTACCTGCTGTGCACAGAGGTGTTAAAAAAAATGTCACAATCCAACAAGTGATGAAAGTGGCAGGTCGACGATTTGCAGATCCCTTGCACTGAAATGTTTAGAAAATGAAACCAAAGTCATTGCCTTTAAGGCAAAAAGCTTTCATTTAGATTCCATGTAATGAAATATCTGTCTATAAATCAGTTTTAAATGTAATCAGATTATCAGAGATAATTTCAAATCAAAAACAAATTGCAAACAAAATGCATTTGCATAATTTGATCTTGTTTTGGTCCGATATATAATGTCTGATAAGAAATGCTTTGTATATTTTTTTTAAAGTACTCAGAGCAGTACATATGGTATACAAATAAGGATACCACACAGCGATCACTATGGCCGGGGGGAGGGGGGGGTCTCGTAACACAGAATGTCAGAAAATGAGATATCACAAATGTAGAGAATGTGCAAAATTGATTCCATTCATTTAAATGAATCCGGCTGCAGTCAGACTGATGTAATCAAAATCAGGCTCTCTGCAGCATTTTAATAAGGCCCCCGAATCCATAACTGCGCCACCAAGCCCCCGCAGCGCCCAGCAGCCTCAGGTGACTTATGTGCTTTTCAAAAAAAAAAATGCTAAACATTAGAAACATTTCAAGTGGCTGTTTATGTCAGGGGTGCGTGTGATGGCGACGCAGAGCGATGCCTTGGAAAGCGGGTAGGAAGAGGTATTACCCATAGGATGGGGGGGTGCTGGCAATCTGGTTTGGCATAGATTCTGCCAGCTACTGGAACAGTACAAAAGGAACAGGCTTTAGTGGCACATCCACTGTATGTCTATATATATACATACACATACACATATACACACACACACATACACACACACACACACACACTTAACTCTCACACCTACCCAAAGGCACATATCAGGCTTTTCTCATAGTAACATAATTATTGTCGGAGTGTGTAAGAGATATACTCACACACACACACACACATATATATACAGTACCGTACAAAAGTCTTAGGCAGTCAAAGAAAATGTTTATGGCTATTTATCTGGGTAGTAAGCATATCACAAATAAGAATTTTGTTTTTTCTCCAAGAAGTTACTGATATCTAGTTGGACGGCTAGATGAACCCCGCTTTGGTTCCCAAACTTCTCCTCAGGGGCACTTCAGTCATTCCATGTATTCGTTAAAGCTTACCACCAGCTCGATTAACTTAATTAGTTAAGTCACTCATTGACTTATTGATCAGCCAAACATGGTGTGCTAGTAATCGAGTCAAAAACACATCGATGTACTGCAGTGTTTCCCAACCCTGTCCTCGGGGGCCCACAGACAGTCCACATTTTTGCTCCCTCCCAGCTCCCTGCCAGACAGTCCATGTTTTTGCTCTCGAGCTCAGAGGAAGCAAAAACATGGATGTCTGTGGGTCCCCGAGGACAGGGTTGGGGAACACTGAATGATCGCCGCAAATACTGGGGTGACTTTAGGGGAGGTTTAGCTAGGCTGACATACTTTGACAGTAGTAATATCACAGCTTTATACCAGGTGTCAACATCATGGTGAATTCTGACAGACATTGTGATCAAAAAGAAATTTTTACCAGAGTCATGCTATTTAGAAATGTAGGCTACCACAGACACAGATAAGATTCACCGAATGGACATTTGACTGTGCATGGACAGGTTGACGACCCCCGTTCTACACATGAAGATCATGATTTTTGTTGATTTCCTAAGACTTTTGCAATGTATATATACATTCTCTAGCTACACCACATCCATTCCCTCTTAAACTAAGAAGGACTGACACCTTGTCAGATAATGTTATACCCGCCCACAGTTTTAAAGAGCGCCGAATAGCCAGCGGTAACTAATACCCCTCCTGTCGGCTGTGCAGGTGACCCCCCCTCCTAAGGATTAGTTTTGGGAAGAATAAGGAGATTGGGTACAGAGCTGCGGCCGCCTGTTTTGTATGGATGTGATAGATGGCTTATTAAAATTCAGACAAGAAAACAGGTTTGATGTAAGCAGATGCACCATTGGGCACACTTGTTCCCAAAACTCAAATGATATCCTAAGGACCTCCTCCACTGATCTTCCCAAAGCTGGTAATTAGGATTCGGGCATGAAATGAACTGAATACGGTCTTTTTTATAATTTATTTGCTGGCATTATTATACGTGGTTTCGGCTTAAGAGTGTTACCCAGCCCTGTTCTTTGAATTAAATGCCTCATTCCCTTTTCTCCATTCTTCCCATTTCCATTTGCTTCTGTGCAGGGATCTTGTGCCTAATCAATGGCATGTGACCTAATGTAGAGAAGATGCCAAGGGTAAGATCCAAATTCTGCAAGCAGAGTGTCAACATTCCGATATACTCGCCCCAGAAATAAGAAGCAGATTCTACGAATTACTGAAACGTTTTCATTTTGGAACAATGAGAATGTAATTGCCATGGCTTTTTGCATTAATCTGAAAAATAGCACACAGGCAGTGTTTGGCAGGGGACAGACATAGAGGATTAAAATGCAGTGATTATGCCAACTCAGTCACCTTTTTTCCTGGTTGTCTACCATGTTGGTTCTGCTGTTGGGTGACTTTTGACCTCTTGGCTGCGAAAATCTGTTTCACTTGTATGTGTCACTAAATTCAGCTGCTACACTATTTCACAGTCAGCCTCCATCCGTGAAATGCAGAAACTGTAGACTCTTATTGATTTTTTTTTTTCAGATTTTTGTTTTTTACCGATGACTCACCCATTTCTGCCTTTTCAGTGTCAGATCCAATCTTTAACCAGCTCCATCCCTGAAACACCCCTCTTTCACAAAAATAAGGAGGCGGAATGAAACAGCAAATCTCATGGTCCGTTAGAGTACAAAGATACTCTGTAAATTATACAAAAAGCAATAATATCACCCAATGGACCTGAGGGATGAATATGATGCTAAATAATATTATTATTTGCAACCATGACCCTGATCAGGAAAATTAGTGAGGACTGATGATGATGGATATTATATTTAATTAGGATTATTCAAGTAGGGACTTTGTCTACAGGATGAACAGTTTATGATTAAATAGTGTTCTTTAACAAATTACAAATTACTAACGTCAGAAATATTATCACAATAAATTGTAATTGGAATATCTAAATCGAAATGTGGTATAAGCCACTTCCCTGTTGCAGATTTATCATGAAGCAATAGTGAGGACAGAAACATGATCTTGTTTTGGGTCCTTTTGTAGTAACAAAATTTCCCAGCCATGCGGAATGAGCTGTGACTGGGGTTCTGCATCGGCGGCTGGGGCATCTGCACGGCCTCAGTGAGTGTCATGGCCAGTGTTACCACAACAAACAGGGTTCCTGCTTTGGCTACTCTGTCTCCTCGTGGCACCTTTTTTAAACCGTCAAAACAATGGGAACCAGCAAATCGGGACTAAAAATTTCATCATTATGTCATGACTACTTGCTTTTGAATTTTCCATGATGGTTCTGCTGTTGCTAGTGGCAAGGTACAGTAGCGCCTTCTCATACTAAGCAAAAGTGAACAGTACTATGTAATATATATCAATAATGTATGAATCTGTATATATGAATATTGCATAAATATATATGAATGTAATATATATATACACACACACACACACTGATGAGCCACAACATAATGACCATCCCCATGTGAGCCAAATAACGCTGACTATCTCAGTGAGTGTCAAGGTCTGGGATATTTTAAACAGTAAGGTAACATTCGGTACTTGTAAAAGATATACATGTATGCGTGTGTGGGTTATGTATGTCCCCACAATGTAATAAAAACATTATTTTTACATGGTGGGGACTATTTTCTGGTCCTCAGACTGCAATCAAAAAAAGTTAAAAAGCCAAAAGACTTGTATTTTATTTGGTTAGTAATGGTTAGGGCTGAATGGACAATCTGTGTGTGTGTGTGTGTGTGTCATATCATTTTGGTCAATTGCACTGTGGAACTTAATTATTACTTATACCGAATGTCTTACTTAGTCATCCATAGATGTGTGTATTGGGAGATATTTGTAATAACTTACTACATAATTTACATATACATTTCCACTACGCCCCCATATACACTGCAGTCATTTGGCATCACCGAAACTGGAGTCATGCATCTGTAAATTCAACTCTGGATAATATCAGGGTAATATAACATATCTCCCCTGCATATAAATTTGCATCTGCTCATTCAGTGATTCAAATGAGAGTCTAGTATATATTGTAACTTCACTTCAGAAATTAATTAAAAGGGGCCTTTAATTACTACTTTCCACTTCATAGCTTTCCTTCATGTGTTCACTGTAACAAAAAAAATTAAATGGAGGGAGAGAATGTCAGAAGAAGAACAATTAATTATCCAGTACTGAAGTATTCATTCCTTGTTACAGAGAGGAGTTGGGTCATGGGCCTGAGCTGGCTGGTCTTACACTCGTCCACCTCCTCTTTGTGGATCACGCTTCTTTAGGGGATACCCAGATGAACGTAGGACCATTGAAAACTAAGAGATGGGTGGCAAATCCAAATGTCAAATACAAATTACAGCCAAGCCTTTAAATTTTAATTGGCTTGGAATTTATCCCGGATCTTCAATAAAGTACTATGTCTATGGACATGCCACACTTCAAATAATTAATGGCCAACTTCCAGGCAAGAGAGACTCTCTTTTACACCACTATTATGTAGTAAATCTCAGAGGGTTTCCCATCCTAACAATTCTTTCTTCCCCTGTCCAGAACTGAAATTGAAAAGGTAACTTAAAGCCGACATCGTTTTGCTGTCACATGAATTAATGGGATGGATTTTAACAGATCCGGGATTATATCAGCATGGAGGAACAGCTGATTGCTGCCGTGCTGACAAAGGCACAAGCAGGACAAGTCGACAGTGTCATGGGTGGGATCTGCAGACCTATAATCAATCCTGAGCGGAGATCTTAGGGTATCCAGGAGACGTGTTAGACACCAAGCATGAGATCTGGCGCAGAGAGCAAAGGATTAAAGGAAGGAAACGATTTAAACTGGCCTGTGGGGGTCGATCCACGAGCCTTTCCAATACTGAAGTGAGCAAAAGTCATGCAGGCTGTGTCAGACATGAGATACACGCTCCAAGGACCAAATTAATCAGAGGGGACTCCCTCGTCTTGCTTCATCTTCACGTGAGCTGTGTTGAGCAGAACACAGAGGTAACGCACTCATAGACGTAGATGTCTAGAAATAAAAGATCCGTCCCAAGCAGCCCCCTAGGGTCACAAAATGCATCCCGTGTGCCCTCCATCTGTTCTGTTGCTGTTCCACAAGCCCGCGCTTCTCCTGCTGGACCCTTAGGTATGGAGTCCTTCTGGAAGGTGTCCTGGAGAAAAAAAAGAGTGAAACGGAAAAGCCCACTTTGAGGGATGACAGTTCAGTTCAGTTAACACGTTGTCACGTACCGGGAAGGATGGAAACGAAGGCAGGCGTGGGGAAAAGTAAAGGGGGCTTTATTTAAACAAAACACAAGAAGTAGAGCAAAAGGGGAAGGACCACAAGAGGTCAAAATGGGGTAGGGAGAATCGGGAGAGAAGACAGGGAGCAGGGCAAACTGGCGAACACAGGTAGACAGCAGTGTCATACGCGTAACAACACAATGACCGGACTGGGGAGCTCAGGACTGGGAGGCACTATATACACCACAGATGAGGGAGCAGACGAGAGGCACCTGGAATCATCTGCACGAAGGCTGGAAAGGAGAGGCAGGGTTAAACGAGGAACAGGTGTGGCTTATTAGCGCCATACCACAGGGAACACGGGGGAAAAAGGCAGATGGGGCGTGACACATGTGAAAGAGCTGGATTTCTCTACTGCTTGGAGATCAGTGTTGTTAGCATGCTTCTGGTCACCTTTAGGCCCTTAACTCCAGAGACTGGCTGATCAGTTATACCTTTCAGCTTTCACATGTGTACAGTGAAACACAAAACTTTTTCCAGGTTTCACAGTGCAAAAGTGGCACTGCGCTAACAATCACTGTACAAAATTGTGCGAGAAAACTACACCTGGTTTGCGTCCTGATGCTCAGGGTTGCGATTAGTCTAATTCCCATTTCTGAGTACAGGCCTAAGACATCGTCAGACAGCAAAGCTCGATGCTTCAGAGGACACCAGACACAAGCGTACAGATGGGCGTGATTTCACTTTCATATAAATCAAGGCACCGAATAATTAACCCAGCAAAGCAAACGCATGAACAATTATTATTATTTCCCATTCCCTAGAAGTGTCATTTATTAATCTTAATTTTTTTCACATTGTTAATTTGGGAATTAATTTTGACAGTGATTGGGAAATTATGCTAGCAATTAGACGTCTCTTGGGGGAAAATGCAAGTATTTAAAAGTGAAAAGGCAAAGAGAGAAAAGTAAATCAGGTTAGTCTGAATTTAGAATATTATATACCATTACCTAAGTGTCATTAATTTTTCACATTTTACTCAAATTTCCCAGATTATTCTGCTTGGCAATGTTACTGATGGGATATGAAAAGGTGAAAAGTACAAATGTTACCCAGGCCATTTCAAAGATAATGCATTTCCTCCTAAAAACCTGTCTTTCCTCTCATTTCTTCCTCATCCTGTAAGAGTATGGGGGGGGTGTCTGCTTCAAATTCAACATGATGACAAGGACACCCTGTACTCTGCTTAAATCTGCCGCTAGCCAACCGTAGGAAATATCCAGTAATCTTCAACTCGGACTCCTGTCTAGTACGCAATTTCAAAATGCGTAATTTTTCTATTTCTGAGGGCAGTTTCTATGGAGTAATTCCCAGGGTGTTGCATTTCAGAGAAAAATATTAGGCGGGATCCTCTTTGTACAGGGAGCTGTTGATTTTACAGATACGGTGTTAATGTGAAGATTGCTTTCTGTGCACCTGCGTTCAGACCTGCATACTGTACAAGGTCTCTTATAGCTGCCAAACAGACATACAGAGCACCATCAGTTACCACAGCTTGCTGATAGTTTCTTAAGCAAGTGGAATATTAATATAATCTATAAGGAATTTTATTTTACACAGATAGTCCTCTGTTAATGAAAAGGAACTGTAAGCTGGCGTGTTTACGCGAGATCAGCATGCTCTGCTTTTAAATCAAGATGATTTGCTTTGCATTCAAGCTTCTTATCTGTCCACATCTCATTTTTTTCCCGTAATGAAAATGCACGTTGTTACCGAGGCAGGTGAGATCGGCCCTGCCTTCATCGAAGAACATCACAGTACGCGAGAACATCGATGGCGTCCATCATTTGAGAACTATTGATTGTGAGACAGGGGTGGGGGGGGCTCCGTCTAGCAGTAACAAGAGGATGTAATTTGCATCGGGGGAAAAAAACGCTGCTTTTCAAAGTGCCATTTTACCCAGCAGACGGGTGCTATAGGCCGACAATTCTCACTTGGTGATTGCGCTCTGATGCGGAAGCCGCATGATTCTTCACGCATACTTAATATTAACCGCACTGTGTTTTGAGGGCCTTCCACATCTCTCTTTCGGAGTTTATGTAATGTGCCGCTAATATGTAGGCTACATTAAATTCTGAATCCATTTATCACTGCAAATTGCTCGCTTTCTGAACTGAAACTATGTACAGTGAAGCTGAGAGTGATCATAAAAAATAGAAATAATTGCAGGTGAACAATAAAAAACAATTACAAATTTTTGACCAAATGCCTCCAATCATACATGTTTCATACGGTTATCTCAATGTTGACAAAATACTTGCACTGTAAATATTAACTATCAATCGTGCTGTGCTTGTATGTTTTGAATATTGTCATTCCATTTTTCTTTTTGCTTGTTTATGAAGTAAATCTTGAAGGCAGCAGTGTTATGGATACACTTTACCTTGTGGTGAATAATGTGTTCTGTACTTCATGTGAAAGATCAGATCTGCACCTGGTGTTGCTGGAAAGTTCCCAAGTAAAATCCATCGCTACGAATGCTTGAGGTATAGATTTGCTGTCAATGGAGAAAATGTTGAAATGGATCACTGTGTATTAAACAGGTTCAAGACACAATATAATATACAGAATTTCTTACATATGCGTTCAGCACCACTGCATTTATACACTGCATTTTATATAAGAGCCTATATAAATGCCTTAAAGCAAATTGTTCTCTTTACACATCATGTGCCTTGAGACAGAGGTGTTCCTTCCCATGAATATGTTTCCCCACCCAAACACTGGTCATTCCAGAACGTTCCAGTGACAGGATTCTGCAACAATCAGTAAGGGATCTCTTGGCAAGCTCCAGTTAACAGGGGACAGCCTGGTGAACAGTATGGTGCTTCAGATAAACGTACTGCCACCGTCAGCGTTAACGCATGAACCGCCCTGTGCACACGGAAGGATTTACAGACCCCCGGGGGAACAGGAGGACACTTCTGGAAGCCTGGCAGGTGGTCAACCAATCCTGATGCTTGCTGAATGACCTTTTAGCGTCACGCTACTTTGAGTCATCTCCTAATGTGTGCCAGCCAACTTGCAGATGGTCCTGATGATTGGGGTAAAGACACGGACATCTAGGAGAGTCTGAAATCTTTGACAAGGAAAGGGAACGAACACGTGAGATATTCCTATGGAACTGTACAATTCTCATGCACCGTGTAACGTTATCTGCCACAGTTGACAAACGTTATGGATAGCTGAAATATCAGCACTATACAACCAGCAGTCCCTGTCAGCTGATCAAGATCCATGCTCAATAGCTACTTCTTGAATAACAAGATTGGCAAGTAAATGACATCAGAGATGTCACTAGAGAGGTTGTTCATTTCCAGCTCGAATTAACACTTGCATGCAAGCATCGCATGCTCTGCAACGCCTCCATTGCCATGCGCCTGAGTGTCCTGCAGAGCAGATTACTGTTTCTGCAGCTCCACTTCATTCCACAAAACCTAGAGGGGAGCAAATACTCAACTAGGCTATTTACGCCTACACACCTCCCATCTGCGGTTCATTATTTTTCATCATCAGTAAATTCCATACACCCTAGGCAAAGTTTAATTGCTAGCTGTATAAATTAATGGAATACTTTGGAAGGTATAACGCAAAGGAGTAAAATGAACTCGGTTTTACAGGGTCTAAGTTGATGCTCTTGACCTGAGCATGAGATTAGATGACATATACCATGTGAAAATAGTCCAGAGCAGGGTTATTCAGATCATGGTCCTCAAGGTCTGAGCCCTGCTGATTTCCCAGCCATCCTTCACCCGTGAGCCAGGTGTGAAACCTCTGGCCAATCAGAATCAGTCATTATTAATCTAAGTACATGGGAGCACTGAAAACAAGGCCTGGATTTGGAATCGAGGTCCAGGTTTGAAGAGCCCTGGTCAAGATGAATCCATGTCCTTTGCGGTGTTTCTGCCAATATAGAAGATGGAGATGCTTTGCTGGTATCCTTGCAGATTCCAGTCCAGTGTCACACCAGAGTGCTGTTTTATTGCTATTTGTTGACACATAAATATATTGGTGCTGGAAGGTTTGTATGCAGGTGTCAGTTTCTCTAGTTTATAGATTCTGAGGAACCGACAGGGGAGGGACATCTCTGTTATGAACTGCTGGGGTGCATATAAGCGTCATGAACGATAAGAATAGGAAGTCAGCTCCTCACTCAGGAGATTCCAAAGTTTATCATTCATTGCTCATGATTCATAAGGATTCTAGATGAAGTCCATCACAATAGAATAGAATAGAATAGAATAGAATCTTTATTGTCATTGTAGCAATGAGACATTGTACAACGAAATTAAAGTGC
>JAODJU010000052.1:936950-958002 GCA_026776725.1 Gnathonemus echidnorhynchus | reverse complement strand
TTATGGGAAAAATTCGATCAGAACTTGAACTTTTTAGGATTCGATCCGGAGTCTGGAACGGATTAAGTTCGAGAACCAAGGTACCACTGTATTTGTTAAATTCGTAGTTAAATAACATGATTGAGGAATTGATAAGCCAAACATGTTGTGAGAGTGGTCAACAAATAAGTTGGTGTATTGGATGATTACTCCAAATACTGGGGTGACATTTGGAGGGGTAACACACTAAGCTAACACACTTTGACAGACATAAAATCATAGTTTTCTATCAACATGAGGATCGTTTATGCATAATTTTCTTCAACCGCACAAGACATTTGCGCTGTACATACCTATAGGCTTGTGTAAAATGTTCAGTAAGTAAATAATCTAAACAGCAGTAGAGTGTTTTGTAGATTTGTGTAGACCCTGTCTGTCCTGGTTCCCACTTAGGTTCCCTGTCCCACCGGTGCAGCAGACATCAGCCAGCCAGCTCCTAGCAGCCAGCTCAGCAGTCAGCCCAGGCAGAGGGACACGGGACCCATACCCTCCAACCTTTTTACCCCCAACGACCCTATGGACTGCCAGAGGGCCTATCGCTGGCTGCTGGCCAACTTCGTGGAACAGGAAGGTATGAGGAGCTGCACCTGAGCCAGGGCTCATGGCAAATCCGATCCCAGTCAAGCCCCGGCCGATCCGAGGGAGGCTTTCCTCTGCCGCAGCCGGCCCCATCTGCTCATCCTGTGTGCAGGATCCTATTAGTTTAGTAGGACAAGGCGCCTGACTAATGAAAGCAATAATGTAATTAATAAGGCTGTGTGTTATTAGCTGATTAAACGATGAGATTAATTATTCCGTAATTATTGAACGCCTATTTATCAGTGTGTCTTAGGCTGTTAACCGTAGAGATTCATGCAGTTCCTCCCGGCGGCATGAGCCCAGCCAGCAGCACCTGTGGCTAAGCGGGGAGCATGAGTGCCTTCCCTTCCCGTCTCTGTGCCCCTTTGCATTTTGCTGCCATCCCTTCCGATGGCTGTGACGGGAGGTGTGCTTACTTATTGCACAGGACTGATTGCTACTTTTAGAAAGACTAAGATAAACCAGTTAATTCAGTGAAACACATATGAAGAGGAAAATGCTGACAGAATGGAAATGCGGCTTTATCAATTAGAAATATAAAAGCGAATAGTGTTTATATGGCTACAAAGACATGTTCTGGTCCTGCAGATTATGAATAAGGGCTGTTATTGTTTTTAGTGTAATAATAAATGTCTCTTGTGGCAAAACCTTTCTGATTATCACTCCTGTGGCTGTTATGTTTTTTCTTTTTTTCCCCCCTGCCCTTGAGTGATGTAGAGTCAGAAGCTGGATCGTGTGGTAAAAGGGGTGCCCGTCCGTAGGTGGCTGAGCTTGTCCATAGTTAGCGGGCCTGGATGTTAGCATTTGGGAATCAGAGTAAGCAGCCTGATGAAGGTAGCAGTAATCTGCAGTGCAGCTGCAGGATGTGGTTCAGGACCAAGGACAGCACTTCCACAGGGCTCTGGCAGCCGGTGGGCAGATCACACAACATGGACACGGGCTTTAAACAAGTTACGGGAAGTCCGTTTATTTCTTTTGTTTTTTATTGTAATTATTCTATTTTTGCAGTATTATTCTATAAAAGGGTGTGTTCAAATGAGAACCAGACTGGATTTATTTGTAAATTTCATGGGCTGCATTATAACATAAAACATTTTTTTTTTGGATTGACTAGATTCTAATGTTGAAATCTCAATCAAAATATTGATAAATCATTAATTTTCTGTATTTCATATATTATTTTGTTTTTCCAATGTGTGGGCAGAGGTTCGTTGCAGCCTTTATCGCTTTGCCCTGTGGGACATCCTGAGACTTCCCGGGATCCCCCGAAGTTGCTGGATGTCATGGCCGGCCTGTACACTGGTTCTGTGAGTGCTGTGCAGAGTGGAGGGAGAACCTCTGCGTTCTTACCAGTTGATTCTGTGGTTTGCCAGGGGTGTGTTCTTGCTCCTGCTCTATTCAATGCTTGTATGGACTGGGTGTTGGTCAGGGTTGTGGGGTCCAGCAGCTGTTGGTAAAGAAAGATTTACTGATCTTGACTTTGCCAGCGATGCTGTAATCTTTGCAGAGTCAATGGAGGCTCTGACTGGGGCTCTTGAGAGACTGAACGAGGAGTCTGAGTGTCTGGGATTGTGGGTGTCCTGGATAAAAACCAAGATCCAGGCTTTTAATGACTTCTTAGGCACAGCCATCAGTAGTGTGTCTGTCTGCGGAGAGGATGTTGACCTTGTCGAGAGATTCAATTACCTTGGCAGCAACAATCATGTCTTTGGTGACTTTTCCTATGAAGTCAGCAGACAGATTGGGAGGGCACATGGGTCATGAGGTCGCTGGAAAGGGGTGTGTGGTGCTCTTGATATCTTTGCAAGAGGATGAAGGTTCAAGTCTTTAGAGTCTTGGTGCTCCATGTCTTGCTGTATGGCTTTGAGGCATGGATGCTAACCAGTGTACTGAGACGAAGACTAGACTTCTTCAGTCATGTCTCTCTTCCTTGGGTACCACTGGTTTGACTTTGTGAGAAATGAGCGGTTGTTAGAGGAGTCCTGAATGAGGCACATTGCTTGCATTGTGAGGGAGCATCAGTTATGGCACTATGGCCATGTGGTGTGATTCCCTGAGAGTGATCCAGCATGCAGGATCCTCATTGCTTAGGACCCGAGTGGCTGGACCAGGCCAAGGGGACACACACATAACACCTGGCTGTGGCAGATGGATGGCCATTTCCGGAGGGTGGGACTAGACAGCGTATCTGCCTGGGGTGGTCACCAGCCGGGATCCTGAGGTGTTTTGTCAGGTGGTGGGTGTGGCAACGCACTGTATCAGCGCATGGTCCCCAACCTGACCTGACCTGACCTGACCTGACCTGTTAAACACTCCAGCGTTCAGGAGATTTTTTTTTTTTAAATTGCACTGTGCAAGGACACGCCAATCACAGGAAGTGATGTCACACCAGCTCATGTGACATCACTTTCTCAGGACCCGCCATGAGTCAGGGCTGAAACATCCACACCTTGTCATACAGAACATGGTAACAGAAAGACAAACAGATACAGGTTGGAGGGGCATGATATCACTATGGGAAAAGGACACAAGTTTATTTTATTGATAAGTTTAACATAACGGGCCTATTATGTTATTGATAAACCACAACAGGCCATCTGTCTGAGGATTTATAGGATGGAAAAGGGCTTTGCAGAACATACTGTGCTCATTGACAATTAGGGAAAGAAACAATTGGTTCATTTCATTTGTCACTGAAGACATTTTATGCGTCTCTGGACCCCATCGAGGAGATGATTGAAGGCGGGAGCCCGGGTCCAAATCGGCGAATGAGACATGACCAGCCGCCGCTCACACGGCGGAGTGGTCAGGAGATAGGCTGGTGTCCAATTAGAGGCCATCACTTCTGAAAATGCCATTAGAGCGGGAGAGAACAAAGGGCCGGGAGCACAGCCGCAGCTGGGCTGGAGAGCGCTCTGCTGATATAATGAACGGTCGAAGAAAGGCAGCGGAGGGGCGCACACTCGCTCTTATCTGCCGCACGGCAGTCTTTGTCGCCAGCCTTTATGCTGCGCTCATGAATACGGGGGGAGCCACAAAGGCCTTTATAAACAAGCGCACAAAGGCGGGAAACGGGCCACTCATAATGCCGGGTGCGTCCTTCATTCCGGGTTCCGGGGTCCCTCGGACATCAGGCATGGCTCTGGGTTTAATTTTCACCCACTTTCAGAGGGAAAACAAGGACGAGTTGGATGAAAATGATTTGAAAACTTGCATATGTAACAAAGTAATGTCCATTAAATTAAAAAACGAACATGTGGAAACATTACAGAACCTTGCTGGATTGCGTAGGGCGGAAGGCATTATGAGGGGAATGCAGGCATTCAAGGGCGTAACTTTGGCTGGAACATTGTGGGGGGGGGGGGTTGGGGTCTCCACCCATTACGGGGGAAACATGATTATTGGGGGGTTGTATTATTGGGGGGCTACAACCCCCCCCCAACCCCCCGTAAATTACACCCATGCAGGCATTAAATTAGGATACTTTAATGATCAGAGCTCTAATTAGGGAAGGTGTGCGACAGAGTAATCGTGTTCCTCTGGTGCCAAGAGATCTTTCCGAGGCTCAGGGCATCAGAGAGGACTCACCGTGTTGTGGCCGGAACGTGTTGCTACTTGCATCAGAGTCTTCTCTCCAGCTGTGTCCTTTGCACAAACTCTGCTCTGCACCTGTCGCTCCCTTGCAGATAACGCAGTGGTTTATGGTAACACCATAGACACCTACACCTGTGTGGAGGCACTGCTCCGCCTAGGGGTCAGCGGCTCTCGGATCCACCTGGTCCAGCTGCCTGCTAACTCCCCTGTGTCCTGCTTTAACGACCCTGCGGTCGAGGAGGCTGTGGCAGAGGCGGTGACAGAGAAGGGGATCACCATCCACAGAAACGGTCAGCTGGCACAGATTAATGACGGACAGGACCCTCAGCCAATCACATTGCTGTCTTTCACAACTGACAGTGATCCCATCAGGCTGAAATGTGCAGTAAGTTACTAACACTTTTATTGTACTAGGAAAACATATGTTAGGACAGTTTGCATGGTACATTTTGCACATACATCCCCAGACAGGGCACTGTGCATCACTGAGTGTGTCTCTAAACGCTCAAGGAAAAGAACATTCCAAGAAGGGCCATTTTGGAGTTAGCTGTACAAAAATATATTTTGCATTATTTATTTTAAAACGTAATTTTCTTGTGTTTTAATGAAAATACTCATGGCTGCTTCTCTACAGTTTCATGTTCAATGTCTCTGGCTGATACAGTACAACATTTTGTATTTTAAGTGCTCATAGTTTATATTATGACATTTGTTTCCTAAATTTGGTAGTGTTGACTTCGACTGGAAACAACTGAAATCTTTTAATGATGAACTAGATTCCTAACCTGGACAGTCAGTCAGAAAACCTGAAATGAACATGAAATTTATTATGGAGCATAGAAAAAATAAATAAATACCCTGTTGCATTGTAGTATCTCTGGACTTGTATGGTTGTAATAGTTTTCTGTTTCTGTTTTGGTAGGTTTTCATGAACTTCTCCTGGAAAGCGGTGGATTATGACGCATTCAGTGTCATTAATGATGCCGGTTTAGTGTATGACAGTGGGCTGGTGATCGATACTGCCTTCCACACTAATGACCCATCTATCTGGGCAGCTGGACCCCTCACTAAGTTTGCCCGGCGCCACCATGCCGGAAAGTGGACACATGCCAATTTTAGCTCCAAAGAGGTGGGCGCCCAACTGGCCGCTGCACTGCTACCTTTCTTTGACCCCACCCTGGAGCCTTTCGCCAGCCTCACCGAGGACCAGGACCGCCTCGTGCCCATCTACACTAAAGCCAAGATACAGGGTCCGCACCAAATCTCCAACACTCTGTTACCCTGCCCAAGCTTGCATGGCTCCCCCCTGCTCATAGTTCCCTGCATGTCAAAGGTCACGTTAGTGGTGAAAGGTGCAAAACCACTCAGCTGGACTCCGTAGCAGCATAAAAATCATTGAATCCTTGACCCTGACATTATAATAGTCTGTCAGACCAGTAACTGAAACTCTGAGACCATCAGTCAAATCTCACTGGTCCATTAACCTGTTAGCAAATTTGGCATTGAGCAAAAACAATACAGACACTTCCCAAACGCTGGATACGAATAAAAAATGCTTTGGGCTGATCTATCACAACAAATAGATGACCTTTCAATACAAGTAGTGTGGTGTATAGCTGCTAATAGTTAAAGTCATGCAGAAATTCCATTCCATTTTCATTTCAGCAGATATCCTTAATACATTCACAGGTACATAGGAGTCCTTTTTAATTTCTAAGCTTTTATATTAGTGCTTTGATGTTACAATTTAGAACAAGCACCGCTTTTAAAAATCTTAGGCATTTAATGAACTGCAGTAATCTTATAGATTAGGATGCGATTGACTAAACGTTCCTGTGTAAACAGGTGGGAGGCTGCCAGGAGGATACAGTTATCTGCATGCTTCAAAACCGGCCATCTGTACTCCATTAGCGACACAGATGCTGTCAGACAAACATGTAGGTGTTGTTTCTGCAGTAATTTTGTCAGGAGCTGGTTGGGCTGCATGAAATGGGTTTTGTGTGTGAGGTTCACTGCTTTAGTGTTTGTCTTAGTGCAGTGATACATTTGGCTCATATAACTATAATTAGCATTTAGCTAATATTAGCTGTTGCTAAAAGAATACAACAAAAAAAATTATGGCCATTTTGTCAATTTTCTGTACTAAGTAAACAGTAGCCAGTGCTCAGTGTGTCTTGGCTGTTAACTTTTCTTTAGGACCGGGAGATGGTAACTGGGACAGCAGGAGCTGGTAGTTACTTCCGTCTGTTTGTGAACCAGTACGGTGTGGTGGAATCGATCACTTGCCTTTCTCTGAAACCAATCCCAGTCTCTAACTACCTCAACCTGTATGGGAAGCACGAGCTGTTACTGAATCGACTCTGTGATCGCTTCAACGAGGGTCTGATCCAGGATTTCTACAGGTACAGTAATAATGATTATGAATTCCCCATACTATATTTTACAGGGGCCCTATGCTGCCTGGGATAGTCTGCTGGCCATGTGACCATAAGCTGGGTAAACAGGCGCTTGAAGAATGAAGAGATGAATACTAAAATGTGATTTTAAATATTATTTTGGTAGCACAATCATTTTAATCATTTCACATGATCTCAGTCTCCTGAAAAAGTATTTTAAAGTGGA
The DNA here is from genome assembly GCA_026776725.1 of Gnathonemus echidnorhynchus. Taxonomy (NCBI): domain Eukaryota; kingdom Metazoa; phylum Chordata; class Actinopteri; order Osteoglossiformes; family Mormyridae; genus Gnathonemus; species Gnathonemus echidnorhynchus. The sequence goes on along the minus strand of JAODJU010000052.1, from coordinate 951,168 downwards.
TGTGTGAAGATAAATTTCTATCTGAACTAAACAATCTAGTGAAATATGCTCACCTGAACACTATCAAATCAACATATGGTATTCTTGGTTCAGGTCCAGAGAATTGCTACATTAAATTGCTAACTCTGATTCCAGTCTTTCTCTTAAAAGGCCTGAAAAATCTTGACCTATAACCTATATTTAGTATGGTTACAATATAAGGGCTTTTGTATTTAAGCTGTTGTTTGTGTTGGTCAAGTATAGGTCATATTTATCAATAAACTGTGTACTCCTGTCACATCCCTTCTTTTAAACCAGAACCACATCAGATTCAGGTATTTCCAATAACCAATGCCATGGCTGAAACTGAAGGACAGCCATTGGTCAGAAGGACAGGCAGTGTAGGAAATAATGCACACAGACAAAGCGTTTAGTATCAAGCACAAGCATACAAGCACTTTCAGCATCCTCGTATAAGACCCTTTGTCTTCTTTTCTAATATTTAACCATTAAACGTCTGACCCTGCATGTGGAGACAGTTTGAGTCACCCCATCAAACAACTGTCAGCCTTTCCCAAATCAGTGTTAATGGGATATTTAAATTTGGATTCCTCATTGCGCCATGCCATGGTGCTGAATGTGGATGTGATTATTGAATGTTTAGGATATCAGTTAAAGTGATAGATTGAACATGCAATTGTGATGGGTCGTTAAATGGACAAATGGCTTAACGTGCTCGAGGCCTTATGTCAGCTGAATTAATGGTTCATGCATTGAGGTTGTGTGGCTGGGAGGGAAAAGCACAGAAGTAGAATAAAAGTAGCCTTATGGCTTCTGTTATTCTTTATGAAAACATCTGAAGAAGCTACTAGGGTTTTTCAGTAATGTTTGTCCTTGTTTTTTTTACCGTGTTTTATAGGTATTTCGAAGAACCATGGTGCCTAGCAATTTTCCATGACCGCTTTGCAGATTTTGAAGAGGAAGTTCAGCAGATTATGGAATCCACAAAGGTCCAGGTCTGTTTCCTGTTCATATCCCAGGCAAAACATTCAAGGGACTAGTCACTTTTTTATGAATCACAAGGTGAATGGAGTATTATTAAAGGGATTAACTGAGACCACCTCAGAGAAGGTATCCATTGTAGTTTTAGTCATTTTAGTCAGATGTATCTGATTATATTATCTTAAGAAAATTGATTTCAAACGTGTAGTCAAAGGGTCTAACCTGTCTTTGTCTTTATCTGTTTCTGTATAGGGAGAAGAGGATCTGCTTTCTATTCCAGACCTAGTCCAAAGAATAGCTGATAGGGAGAATGATGAAAAGCTGTGGTTTTCAGGGGACTCCACAATGTATCTCAAGAACGTGTTTGAGAAAACTGATGGTTTTTCCATGCTGAAGAGAAGCTTGTTGAATTATCTAAAGTACAACAGATACCATTTGACCATGTATGCTCATGCAGGGTTCCTGTAGCAGGTTAAATCAATGCTAAATGTGTTTTTTATTTCTCATGTTTTTCATGCAGATATGTCCTGCATATCATTATGGAATTAATTAATTTTGACCAGCTCTTATCTATAATCTGAAAGCAAGTTTGTTTCGTAATAAAACTTTATGATTTTAAAATAGTATTAGTGTTTAAATAGCATTACTTCTGCTGCTGCTAGTGTAACAGTTATAGTAAAAATGAACTAGTCATCTAAAATCTGTTTTAGATTCAAAGGCAGAGGACAGCTGTTCAAGCTTGCTTGAGTAAAATCTTCATTTAATAAACATTGCTGTCTAAATCTGGCAGCCTTGTGGCATGTATTTGTTCATATGTTAACTACCATTCATTGATTTTTGTGATTAAGACACCTGGATGGTATTGTACATATTTATTGTTAACTTCATTGTTGTTTATCCAATTTGGCTTGCATTCAGTTCCATACATACAAGACGCAAAACAGTTCGGAACTGGAGATTGATGGATGGATGTATGGATGGAAGCTAAAGAACAATATTTAAATTTTTTTAAACAGTTCGTATGCCCTGGAAAACAACCAAGTGACATTCTGTACAGAAAACTGAATACTAAATACAGACTACCTACGAATCTACTGCTCGGCAAAGGCTGCTTTTCACAGTAATTCACTCGGCTTGTCTTTAGGCTTCGATGGTGTAATAAACATAAAAACGGCCCTGTACGTTAGTTTTTATTCTAGCGCAGTATCGTTTTAAGTACAGGGGGTTATTCCGCTGCTCAGCGTGGCTCCCCGCAATGCCGATAAGGTCTGTATGAAAGTGGGTAGCGTATACACTGCCTAGGAGGCAGCTGTATGCTAATGAGCGCAAATCTTCAGTTCATCTCCTGGGCGGTAACACACTCCACTGAACAAATAGACGGACACGCGTCCCAAACAGACACTTTCAATCCAGGCGCAAAGTAGCTTGTGCAAACGGAGAAAGAATGAATGTTAACTGTCGCAAAATCTGTTCTAGATCTTATTATCGATAAGAAATATGATATGCAAAAATGAATCCAACTTTCGTGACACGAAGTATTTATGCGTATGCTGACCAGACGGATTTTTCTGTAGACTAATTTTCTTAACCGTGAAATACCAAACAGGATAAGTTCCGTTGTTCTAAGTGTAGAATAACTTAAAGCTCTCCAATCGTCTTTTTATGCGTCGTTTCCTTTACAAACACAAGTGCCAAATAACTAGGTTCTATCTCTCAATCTTAAATTGTTTAATTCTGGAAGTGCATATAAACAGGCTTGAGTCGGCTGGCTTCTTAATTTACCTTAGTGTCATCGTTATTTTGTACGGATCAAAGACCTATATAAACCTTACTCTAAGCAAGATTGCCAAATAAAAAAATAATTCCAGCGAAAACCTGACCGCGCGTTCGGTGAATTGACAGAGGTGAACAGTGTCTACATCAATTCATTCCGCTCTGACAACCATTCATTATAACAGTTTTGGCTTCTAGTGAAAGTTATTCAAACCGTTTTTAGCTTTTTCGATTCTGAATTTATAATATAATAGCCTTGAATATGGAAATATAGCGTTAAATTGACGTTAACAATTTTAATGAGCACATTTGCTTGAATGGTATTGAAGGAACCTCGCTAGACATCTTTAGATACCTTAAAATTACTGTTTTAATAAGTTTTTTAAAAATCTAGTAGGCCTAACTTCTCAGGATTGTAACAAAATACATTTTAATTTTGAACTACCCGGAGAACTTAAATTAAAACATAATAATAATAATAATAATAATAATAATAATAATAATAATAATAATAGTTTAAACCTTAAAGTTATGACACATCCCACAATGAAATTTAATGGCTGTGCTGACGGAGTTTACGAACATCTATTGTATGTTTTTAGGTTCTATTTAGATGCCATAATGCACCAGACTGATTTTTCTGTAGACTAATTTTCCAACCGTGAAATACCAAACAGGTTAAGTTCCCTTGTTCTAAGTGTAGAATAACTTCAAACGACAGGTACTATCGCCAGTTCTTTCTGTGGAGAGAAAGCGCGATTTAAGGCATGGAAGTTTTAATGGGGGCATAATCGTGGTATTTTGCATATGGCCTGCTTTGTTCGGAGCATTGATTACACCCAGCACGTGTCTATCTTTTGGACAGATTGCCGTAGAGTCTTATTTCACCGTGGCCAATTTCCTTTTCAGAAACCAAGGGGATTCATCTTGGCCACATGGCTATTGTGATGTAAAACCAGGAGCCGTTCTTGTTATTCATGTATGCGTAAGATGACTGATTTATTACCCAAGAGTTAAAATGACGAATGCTGCACGTCAAAATCTCCGCCTCATTTTCGTATTTAATTTCTACATGCTTATGGCCTCACATATAATTTACAGATCAATGTGATTCATAAACAAGACAGTGTGGCTGTAAATGACAATTTATAATAAACAACTAAGTATTTAACATGTTTAGTAGGCTACATTGCAGTCGTAATGGCTAAAAACTAGGCCTACATTTGTGCCAGCAATCGATTATATGTTGATCACTGTGACATTTATTTCAGAAAGATTGTGATAAAATAAGCCAGGATTGTGTGTGCATACACAAAAATCTAGGCCTACAAGAATGTACAAGTTTATATAAATCGAGAATAGAATGGTTTTAGTTTTATATTTAAAGAAAATACTTTTACTTACAAAAATATATTGTGTGATATATAATATACTAGGAAAGTGTTTGCGCACAAATATACATTACTCGTGCACATTATCATAATCATTATTATTATTATTATTATTGTTGTTGTTGTTGTTATTGGTGTTTAAAATAACGTTTATTTGGTGTCTGATTATACTGATACACTTGCATTCAGGAAAGACTCACGAAGCATGGCACGTGTTCTTTTCAATGGAAACCCATCAGACCGTTAAAAGAAGAGGATCTCGACGTGTGCCTCCATCGGGGAAAGCACGAAACGCATTGCAATACAATAAACCACAGGTACATCTGCTTAGTTATCTAAAGACCCTCCTCCGGTTCCCCCCGAAACCAAGGTTTTCTACCCTCCCACTCGCAAATCCATAGGGATCTTAGTGCGGTCTGATTGGTTGGGGATGTGACAACAAGGAGAGAGAACAATGGCATCATTTTGCCTTAAAAAAGAGTGTAGCTATGCTTTGGAGACGAACGCATTTTAGGAGAGGAGCATAGTGGAGGATACAAGTCGGAGTGAAAGTTCACGGTCCTCTGTCACCCCTGCATCTGGAGCTGACTTTTAAAGTGCCTTTTTTGAATAGCGAAGATGCCAAAAGGTTTTCTGGTAAAAAGAAATAAGAAAACGACGCCGGTGTCTTACAGGATCCGGTCTGATGAAGAAAGTCAAGACGCAAGACAAGTCTCACAGTCTCAGACAGATGCACATCCATCTGTATCCCTCGCACCCAATTCCGGACGGTTTGTATCAGCATCGCTAATTAATGGAGCAAATACGCCAGTCTCAAGGCAGGATGCAAAACCTATTCAGTTTGGCAATCCAGAGGTTGTGTACCAAACGCTTTACAGCCCTACCCGTCCGGTCAGCAAGGAACATGAAAAAACATACTGTGAGGGACGCTTCAGACTTGGCTCTCCTGTCTCCGCTGAATCCTTTCCGACACCCGCAGTAGTCAGCACGTTAGATCACCTTCTGTTCGCTCCAATGGACTTGAAAATCGGCAGCAGTAACAGCAACCGCAACGACACCGCTAACATCACCACCGGAAACCCTATCAAAAGACTGTCATCTGACACTGAACGCAAGAGCAAGCCTGTATCCAAGAAACCCAAAGCGATCAGGAAGCTGCACTTTGAAGATGAGGTCACCACTTCACCAGTACTTGGACTGAGAATCAAAGAAGGACCGATCGACCAAAAACCTAGGGCGCAGTCAAACGTTGGAAACCAGCCTTTAGGAGAATTTATCTGTCAGCTCTGCAGGGAAGCATATGCCGATCCATTCTCCTTAGCCCAGCACAAGTGCTCCAGGATAGTCAGGGTGGAGTATAGATGCCCCGAGTGTGACAAGGTGTTCAGCTGTCCCGCAAACCTGGCTTCCCACAGACGCTGGCACAAACCGAAACCTCTAAACGCAACCAAATCCGAAATGTCTAAGGTCGCCTCTGATGACAAAGCCTGCCCAGAAGAAGTCAAGGACATGGCAGCTGAGATCGGAAGTCACAGGGACACGCCCAGTCCCGGTTTGTCGGAATCGGGGTCAGAAGATGGTCTGTATGATTGTCACCACTGCCGGAAAAAGTTTAAGCGCCAAGCGTATCTGAAGAAGCACCTTATGGGTCACCAGCTGAATAAAATTAACGAGGACAACGCTGTCCAAGTTGCGGTGGATGGGGAGAAGCCGAAAGAAGCTGCATCTTCGGAGGACAGCCAAAGCCAAGCACCACTGAACCTGAGTTCCCAGGAGTGCTACCCGTGCCCCGTGTGTGGAGAGACACTGACCAGTAGGATCGGCCAGGAAAAACACCTCCGTCTGCTGCATCCGTCCCAGATTTTCCCCTGCAAATATTGCCCGTCTACTTTCTATAGCTCACCGGGGCTTACGCGGCACATCAACAAATGCCACCCTTCGGAAAACAGGCAAGTGATCATTCTTCAAATGCCCGTGCGCCCTGCTTGCTAGAAAATGAGAAAAGAAGAAGAAAAAAGATGAAAAGTAGTGCCTTTAACTTACAAAAAAATGTCACGGGTTTTTTTTTTTTTTTTTTGCCAGTAAGAACCCTTCTAAACACATCAGAGTTCCCCTGGCGATCGTATACTTTTTTCATTACAGCCACTCAGTGACTTTTTTCTGGTACATTGGATGGTTTATTTTCAGATTTCCGCGTAGCGTGTGAAAAAGTAAACGATTAGGACCTCTATATTATTATATACTAGCTTCTAGACCTAAGAAAGGGGTATTTTAGGTGCCGCATACAGTACCTGTTGTTATAAAACGATTTTTATTTCACAGGTTGTAAATCACTTTATTAGCTTTATTATAGCTTGTGGGTCAGTTGACATTCAGTTGTAGATTTGTCTGGAGGCAAATCTCATTGCAACGATTTTTAAGCATTCCCTTATAGTGTAGCCATAAATGCCTTTGATTATAGTCGGTTTACATATTAGAAACTTTGCTTCATAATTGCCTTAAAAAGTTGAACTCTAAGTAATGCTTGCAACTGATTATATATCGTTTATTTTAGTAAGTTTAATTTTTATTATTTAAAAGAATTTCAATATATGTATTTTCACAATGGAGGGTATTTATTTATCAATTGATTTATTTATCCAGGTTGTGTTTGTAAGTTATTCTGTGTTTAATTTCGTGAGTAATTATAATTATTTGATTTGCAAATGTTGGTTTTGTCATATTTATCATTTTATTTATTTATTTTATGTATATATGTTGTGGATGATGTCTAAATGTCTACTGGAAACTATATACATACACTATTATACGTACATCTCTTAGACGCAATCATTTTCTATATACAAGTTATTTTCGTAAACTTCAGCTTTTATAGTGCTTCTTCAATGGCATTGTTTTAAACGTGTTTACCATATATTCAAATAAAGAAAACTGAACTGAATTGACTTTCTTTTGTATGGGATTAATTCTGAGGTTGACATCGGAAAGTGGACGTATTGCATATATTTTAAAAGGTACCGTTGTTCTTTTTTCAACTGAATATTATTTAAATGATCAGTAGGCCTACTTGTAAAAAAGAGCCGCCAGTGTATATTCAGGATATAGGCCCTACTGTCTGATATATCCTAAGAATGCCTATAACGAACCTTGGTGAGAAATTATGGGAAATGTCTGTAATCAAATAATGAATTGCTGTAGATGCACGAATTAATAAGGAATAGATGCAATGGTTGTAAATTACATGCAATTCATTCAAAAGGAACACAATATTTATCAACAATAAATTTAAAAAATAAGTAATGAGGAAAACACACACACACACACACACACACACACACACACATATATATATATATATATATATAAAATCCCATGATTACAACAGCTAGGAAGGTGTATGTTCTTGAAGGTTTGTAGCGTTAAATGACAACCTTTTTGTCACATGATATTTTTATTGTCTGAGCCATATAATTAGTACAATAATACTGAAAAGGACTTATGAAAACATCACAATGCATTACTCGATAAGCGATTTTGCAACATGCATATTTTGCTCTTGCGAAAAGTACTTTGAACTTTTACCGGGTTTTATACATTAAGTGATATAGTACTACTTATATTTTAGCAAGGAAAAATATTTTCTGTTTTCATTCAGTATGTTTAGGAACACAGAAATTCGACAAATGCATTACAATATTAGGGGAACCAATTGAGTTATTACTATCGAGCTTTGTATGATTATTATAATAATTTATGACCTAGGCCAGGATTGATCTTCTCTGGCAACGAATATTCCTTATATGTAAATGGTCTGTAAGTTAATGTCCACTTCATTTAGTAAAGCATCCTCCAGCTGAAAAAAGATGATCTCACTCACACCCAAGGGGAGTGACTGAGCACTGTGGTGTATTCTGTGTAGCTTAAGGATGGCCTTCTCAACAAAGGGTCTTCCTGTGGTAAATGCAGTGTACTTCACTGGCGCTGTTTAGCAGGGGGAACAGATGGGATAGGTTGGAGGTCAGATTACCCACTGCCATCACATCATCCAGCTAAACATCCGGCAAGATGCATCACACACTGCCTGCCAAGGAGATCTGTGGGATTTAAATGAACCCATCATGAGCAGTGAAGCAGAAACCCTCCAAGCAACAAGGTTTCTTTGTGAAACTATTGACAATTCATATCAAACATCTGTATACTAGATGAACAAAAAAGACCTTTGTGGGCATTTAAAAATGCATTTTTAATGCATGAATCCAATTCAGGTCTGTATAGATTCATACATGAAAGTAATCTGTTTTACTGGACTGTTCTCAATGTTACTCAAAATAGTCAGTCTTATTCTTATCAGTGCCTTACAAACTGAATACAGTTAGAACAAAGCACTGGAGAGAGCGCAGTTGGAGCACTGGCAACACCTGGTGAACACCTGGGCCTCCATAGTAACCAGAACCCTTGGGGGAAGGGGGGAGGACAACAGGGAGGCAGGCTGCCTGGCGACCGCCTCCGGGATGGTGTGCCTTCGCCACACGCCCGCGCGCACATCACACGCATGCACCAACTCAACTGTACCAGCGCAGAATATGTCAGAATAGATCAAGGCATTATTTAACTTTGGAACTCCTGGTCCAGGGGATGCACTGCACATTTAGAGTTTGTACTCCAGTTGTCTGTTTAGTCGTGTTGACCAGGTTTGTTGAATGCTGACTGCGGACATTATATCCACAGCCTGCAAGGCTTGCTCTGGTCAGGATGTAAAGCAGAATCACATTGCAGAGCGGGGATAGGAATCAGGAAGCTTTCCCAGGACAGGAATTTCCCTTTAGGGTTACAGGTATGAGGTTAACATGAAGCAATGGCAAAAATGGGGAAGCACAAAAAAAATCCAGAAAAAGGTTAACAAAACAAAAAAAAAAACAAGTGAATGCAACAATAATAATAATAATAATAATAATAATAATAATTCCTGGACTGACAAATAAAGTACTACTAGATAACCTAGTAACCTAGACATGCAGTCTTTTTCGCAATACCCTAATCCTGTGTTTCATGCTAATAATTTCTATGCTGATTATTCTGGTTTGCATCCAGTTCCTGAATCTAGTTGAACACAGCTACAGATGAGCACAATGAAAGGTTCTATGCTGAGTATTGTGAGAATGAGATGTTCTCCCGGTGCTGTGCTGGTTTTTGTGCAGTCCAAGAATATGCAGTCAAGTGAACTGTCATCTCAAACTTGCTATAGTGTCAGAATGCTTGTGCTGCACTCCGAGATGGATCGCTATCCCTTCCAGGGGTTCCCCAACTTTGTGCCCTGTGCCTCTTGGGATAGACTCCAGGATTATTGTGACCTGGTTCTGGATAAGTGGATAAAAGATGGATGGATGGATGGATGGATGGATGGATGGATGGATGGATGGATGGGGGAAATAGGAGAGTTTTTCCTGACAGTCATGACTCACGCCGATGTGATTGGGATGAAGCTACAGGAGCAGGTCAAGGCACTTTGGCCAAGTTTTACACAAGCCCCGCCCATCTCAGAATATTTCATTAGCCACCCGTATTTTTTGCCCACCTCCAATCAGTGGTCTGGATGATTGACAGATGAAGAGCAGCTATGAAGCAGGAGACACAGAGATAAGATGATATACATCTCCATGAAGTTATCAGTGTTATCAATCTCTGTAGGAAGCAGTCTGGGTACCATCCCCAGAGACTCACACCACCCTAGCTGCTAAATGCTGAGGCCTCAAGAACTTCAGTGCTCATAGCAAGACAAAGATTGGGGGAATAATATTTAATGCCCCACCTCCAATCAGTGGTCTGGACGGGTGGCTAATGAAATATTCTGCTCTCTGGCCAGTTGGCATTGTATGCTGCATGAGAATTCTAGTCATGGACATGGCAGCATGGCATCTCAGCATCAAGCATCTCATCTCGTATCACCCTTTCTCAGTCTCAGTCTCGTTCCCGCAGTCACTCAGCATTTACTGCACTAGCGTTTGCAATCTCCAAGCCTATACATTTCATCTATAATTGAATTTTATTGTGCACCCCATAGTACAAGATGTTGGTTAAAAGAAATGTATATGAGTTGATTTCCTATATTCTGTTTATTACAGTATTTCTAAATACTATAAATGGTGAAAAGAACATTTAAAAAGATAGTTTACACAAACCCACTACGAGTAAAATATTCTTGAAATATTGGTAAGGGGCACCTGTTACACCCAGCGGGGCGTGGCGCCCCAACCAATCAATGAGCCATGATGTCACCAGCTCCCACCTATAAAACTCAGACATGATTGCACGTGCATATTGTTGCCTTCATCTCCCTTATTGAGCAATATCTTCTCCTTGTCTCTCGTTCTTCCTTGTCTGTCCTGCCTGATCCCGTCCTGCTCACCTGCCTGTTCTGCCCCGTACTCCTGCCCTGCATCTCCTGTGTGCCTGACTGACTTCTCTGCCGTGCCTCGTGACCCTGACCACGTCTCCGGCATGCTGATTCTACGTCTGGTTGCCTGATCCCTCTAATAAACTCCCTAGTCTCCAGCATATGGGCCTCCTGCCCTTCCTGTGTACAGCAGCTCCTTGCTTATTGATCAGTTTGCTTAATGACCTAGTTGTAGGAACGCAACTCGTTCGTTAAGTGAGTGTCTGTATACATACAAGGGAAAGCAATCATTAGATCTAAGCTACCTGTTATGGCTGCGTGATTAATGCTCATGCAGCTCCTGTTATTGTGGGGATTATGCAGCAGAACACACGTTGGGGACTGTGAAGAAACGAATGAGAGCTGCTGCACCTGTTATGTGGCTACGGGCCTCAAGCCCCCCACACTCACCCGTCTCCTTCAGGTTCTCGAGCCTTAGCTATTCCCTTTGTCCACCCCTGGGAACCCCGCCTTAACCTCCCACCCCAAAAAAAACTAACTGCTTATCCAATCAGTCCGGCGGCGAGGCACGTGCTGCCACTTATGGATGTGGTTTCAAAGCCAAAATGCTGCCAGCAAAAAAACACAGTAGGGGTACACAGAGTTAAAGCCAGCTCTTCCTGCTCTCTGCAGACGTGCTTGAATGTGCTTTCCATTGTTCAGATGTTCCTCTCAGGTTCCCCCCCCCTCCCTGGACAAGAAAGCTGGGGAAAGGGGGTCAGAAATGCTCACAGGAGGGGATATTAAAGGGACAGCATGCTGGTAAATACAGCCAACCATCACACCAATGTTCCGAGGTCTGAGTCCCTACTGAAAGCCTGATAGGTGAAGTCCTGACTTCTGCATACATGTTGACTGCATGCTGTCTAATTTTGCACTGCTCCGTATTGTTTTGCACTGTGTTAGACTGTCTAACACTTGTCTTGTTTAGTCCTTTGTAACTAAGTGTGGCAAAACAAACAAGCAATGCATCTGCTGCACAGGACCAATAAACAATCTTTAATCTTGACTTTCCTATAGAGTATGAATGAGAGCCTGGCCTGAAAGAAGAACATAGGGCATTGTCAATGGATCAATCGCTACTTGTAGCAAAAACAGAAGGCCCCTGTATGTTATGCTCTCATTCAACTCTGGTTTAAATAACCACAGAACATCACTATGTTACCTCCAAGTACTTCACTGTATCTGTAACATCTTTCCTGCCACCGATAAGTGCAATCAAACACCATTAGACACGCGTTACCTCCATCCCCCCTGGGGTCAAATAGTCTCTCCATTATCCTAAACCCACAGATTGATCCGTAAGTGAAGCTCACACATGGAGAAACATCCAAAATGATAGTCCACTGCCATATTGTCTACTGGTCACAGGATTGATTTGCACCCCGCTGAACGTGGCTTGGTCAGATTGATCTGTGACCCTCCTCGGCTGGGTAACCAATGGCTTTGGAAAGCAGGCTTTTTGGTGGCATATACTAAAGATTCTCACTGCCTGCCAAATTAGAAAGACAAAAAGTGTGTGTGCATGCATGTGATTTTTGTGAGAACAAATATATAACACTCCAATAAAGACAGAAATTGAAAATGCACATCATAATATTATTTTTTAAGAAAGGAAAAGTTCCTAAAATTTTAGTTGTCAATGTTCATCTTTCTTTAAATTTTCTTGGGGAGGAGTTAGGACTGGTTAATGACAAGGGAACCCCAGACATAGACAGGGGTGCAACTGTAGGGTGCTGAGAGCGACGCCATCTTGTGGCTCCTTACCACACAGCCACGTCACTCGACGGCTGAACATGAAGCCCCCTGCTGTAATGCTTGCAAATCTATTCACGGACTCTGGGTCCAAGATAAAAACCGGAGACTCATAATGAATGTGCAATGAGAGAACGGAGGTCACATACGCAGACCCTCATTTTGATATTGCTGTGAGCCATGCTGTGAAATAAACCCTCCTTTGGTGAACAATAAAAAATCTGTTTGTTCCTGGGCATGGCAGAGCAAACCTTCCTTTTTAGATAATCACAAAAGCGAGAGTCTATTCAGTCCTGAGCTTTTCCAGCACCTAAGTCCTTCAGCCTAGAAAATAATTCACATACAGACACCCAAACACACCAACAGACAATAAACAAATGCCAGCGTGCCTGGTAATTACAAGCTTATTTTTCTCTTTCTCTGTCTCCCCTTCCCCCAGCTGTTTAATATTCTGGTTCAGGAGAGGTCATCACAGGGCAGTCCGGTATTTTTCAGGCCCCACCCGGAAAACAGAGGCGCGATTATGCAAATGAGCCAGGCTCCCCTCTGCTCTGACAGGCTGCTTATCAGTGCTGCCTTCTGCAAGCTGCTGTCACAGGAGCAGGGCTTGCACAAATGTGGAAACGCCCGGTGTACACAGTCACACGTGTGGGCGCTCCGCCTGCCCCGCTCAAAGGCACGCCATCCCTGGGACACGCAGGCGGAGGCTAATAGCATTAAACGTTGAAGGAGCTCCGATTTTGTTAGTCAAGAATGGGCCAAGATTAGATCATGTGGTGTGCATTTTTTTTATGGCTAGAGGTCATACACCTACTTAACAAGTCAGCTTGTTGGGGGGGGGGGGGGGGGGGAAACAGATGACGGATGAAGTAAAAATGGTGCTGTCAAGTGGAAGGGGGTGCAGTCTGGCCTCAGCTAACTGAAGGGTGACGGGCAGGACAGTTACAGTAATCACATCATAGAAACACATCACAGATGACATCAGAGACACCCACAGACCTGTCAAATACATTATTATTATTATTATTATTATTATTTGCAGCAGTAGTAATGGTAGCAGTAGTAGTATTGTTGTTGTTAAGTTCAAGTAAGGAATAGTAGGAATTACTGGAACGGAAACCTTAGTTAAAAGGTCCATTAGGCTTGTTCAGTTTTCCTTAAGACCTCAAAGACTGTTTGTCCCAGGTGATATAAAGCATTTTCATGTTACATACCAGCCACGACAGAAAAATGTCCATGTTATCGGAAACCAGTGACGGCCATTTTGCTGGATGCCTCTTCTTTGTCTGTTACTGTTCAAGGCCTCAGCTCTGGATGACCAGGCCTAAGTCACAGACTGGGTGGTCATTCTGCGGTGAACCGCAGATGCCTCAACCATCTCATTCAGGGCCTTTTTTACGCCTGTCCCATGCACCAATTAGCATGGGGTGTCAAGCTGTTGCCAAGGTCTCCCGGCTCCACGCCTGGCAACTACAGGCTGTCAGTCACCCAGCAACCGCAAGACAAGAAGGGCCAGTGACACGGTGGTGGCACGTGCAGCCACAGCGGGGGCCCGTGGCAGCAGATAATCACTGAGAGGTGATGACTGGGCCCAGGGACTCACAAATAGCCCAGCCCGGAAGAATGGACCCACATTTCTTAACGTATGTTACAGGTATGTTGGTGTCTCAACCAATTAACATCTATAATGTTAATATATAACGTTGTATATACAATATACATAATAATAATAATAATAATAATAATACATTTTATTTATATAGCGCTTTTTCAAGAACTCAAAAACGCCTTACAGAGTAGGTACACAGAGAACAGATTATACAAATACACATTATGCATACGGAAGGTTGAATGCCTGGGCAAAAAGAAAGGTTTTTAGCTTGGT